>OY740766.1:144110910-144643470 GCA_963513935.1 Aphrophora alni
AAAGGTTAATAAGTGTTGAAATGGTTGTCAGTTAATAGTTAACAGAAGACGATTAAGAGGTAAATAAACATTTATTTTACAAGAGATGGTTTTAAAAATCGCCTACCAAAAATGCACCATGAGTAAATTTTTTGAAAATTTAAGCGCTCATAACCTATAAACAAGTATTTATATCACAAAATCACAAAGGATAAAAAAGTTGTAGAATTTTTATTAAAATCCGAAAACACTGTATATTGACGCCACTTTTTTAAGTTTGCAAAACTGATTTTGAAATAAAGGAAAGATATTGAAAGTTCCTTGTTTCCAATTTTTACAGATTAATAGTTTACGAGATATCAATGGTGGGTAAGAAAAAAATGATCACTCTGTGTACATTACAGGAAAAAAGTTGTGCTGGGTCAAAAAAATTAATGTTGAGGTTTTGCGGATATATCGGTTTTGAGGTCGCCTTAGTTCAAAAAAGTGATTTTTGGATGATGTCTCTCGTTTGAGCAGCACAAAAGTGTAGACTGATTTTAATATAAATTGGTGTTTAGTATTTTTATCATATCTCCGAATATTATCTAACCTTTAAGGACGCAAACAAATCGCATTTGTCACCTCTTATAGAAAAGTTCGATTCGTAGTTTTCGGTAAAAGACCCCCCCCCCCCCAATCGGCAATTGGACTGTTATAAAAGCCTCGAAATTGGTTTAATCGATTACGTTTAAATTTTAGAAAGATAAATGACACAAATAAATACGTGTACCAAATAGCAAGTAAAAATGTATATGGTGTTTAGGATTAATTGACAAAAAAGAAAATGAATCCTTACTTAATCAAGTACGAAGGATGCGTTTCTGGTACAAGGGAAGTAAACTTCGGCACTCTTTAAATATATAAAAAAATATCAAAAGAAAGTGTTCATAATTCATTTTAATTTTTTGAATGACAATAGAATTGACATTTTTTGTGAAAAATAGCTTCAGTTGATTTTTTTTTTGATTTTGGTATTGCCTAACTGAGAAAGATTGTGTAATGTGTTTGCACTATTTATTTTGGTTTGTTTGTTTTCCTTAACAACCTCATTTTATGCTTACTGGACTAAAGAAAGACCGGGATTATAAAATGAAATCAGTAAAACTCCAGATTATTTATCCATATATTTATGAAGTACAAATTAAAACTATTTAGGCTAAATAGCACGATTTTGTTGTTGATATCTGCTGTTGTGATTATGACGATGGTGGGACTGGAAGTCGAAAATAACTTTTTAAGTTGCCCGAGGCTCCCAAACTTAAAAATCAATCAAAAAACGGCGGTCGATTTTTTGTGATTACGAAACTTACCCTACACTTCGTATACTGTATAAATAAACTAATTACGAAATGAGAAACTTTATTTAGCTACTGAAAATAGCGTCACATAAAGTTTGTGCGTGTTTTCAAGTAATATACCTTATAGTCTTGAAACTTAATGATGATGACGAACAAAACATACATTCAAGTAATTTACATAAACAAAACAATTTTAAGAACATAATACAACCAACTTTCTTTCTTGAAATACTTGTAAATCATGCACATAAGCAATCTTGGATACGATCAAGTCAGAAATACACATAGCCATAAATAAATAAGAGGTACGTTCACAGTTTACAAAATTATAACTTTAGCAACAAAATTATACAGATAATTATATATTGGTACGGTACATCTCATTGTTTGGTATTAATCGGTATTTACATGATATTAAATAGAGATTAAAATCAAACCCAATACCACCACAATTTAATAAATCTAACTTTATTTCCTAAATTACATTTGAGTAACATAGTTATCACCCTCAGAGGTTGAGTATTAAACAAACACTAAATCTATAAATTTATAAAAAAAGGTGTACAAGTGAGATTTCATCCCCACTCCTTCCTGTGGTTAGTTCAACCAATGGCATTGAACTAGATCATAAGCCTGGTCAATGACCTTGACCCTTCCACTAGCTAAGATGGGGTTGAGTACCCTAACAATTATATGGACAATATTTTCTAACAAAATAATCTTGACTGAGTGGGGATGAAATTTTATAAATTTATAGATTTAGTGTTTGTTTAAACCTCAACCTCTGAGGATGGTAACTATGTTACTGAAACGTACATTAGGAAATAAAGTTTGTTTTATTAAATTGTGGTATTGGGTTTGATTTTAATCTTTAAGTTCGCCACATTGTGCTCATAATTGTATAATGATATTAAATGTTAATATTGTTCCAGTTGTACCTCCATACAGTAGTACGTACGGTTTTTTTCAAACATCTTTTCTAAAGTTTGGTTAGCTTAGGTTAGGTTAGGTGGTGATTTATGCAGATATCCCACAAAATACAAGTGGTTGTAAAACTAAAACTACATTCAAATTTTAAGGCAAACTTAACTAAAATTGCTACTTGTAACACTTAAAATAACATTAACGCTGGTATTTATATAGCTGAGTAAAAAATAATGTCAAATTGTTCGTAAGTAGGATTGGTGAACATTTCATAATCTCAGATAGTTTCTAGTAGGATGTCCTCTCAAGGGCTAAACCGAGGGAGTTTAGCTGTATCTACCTATTTTCTTGCAATCTTGGGTTATATAATTATTTTTTATTTTCTCTATAAAGTTGATTTTATTCTCTTCCAACTCTGACAATATTAGTGTATTGGACGGTATCAATTTGTTTATTAAAGCGATGATGACCGAGAGGTTTTTCGCCTTTGAACAACAAGGAGAAATAATCCATGAGGCTGATTAGAATATTTCAACTCCTTATATATATATATATATATATATATATATATATATATATATATATATATATATATATAAAAAGAAGAAAATAATATTATATAAAAACCTCTAGCCCTAGAATACTCTAATAGCGTCAGGGTCGGAAGGGAGAAAAAGTTGGTTAAGAGAGAGGCTGACATGCAGTTCCCCCGGCGGTTGAAGGAATTTATTAGGGTCGATAATCCTGCCCCCCCCCAAAATGTCTGCAGTTCCCCCGGCGGTCACTTACAACCTAACCTAACCTAACCTAACCAAACTTAACCGGAAGTAATTCTTCATCTTCATTACTAGCTATACGAATACTGTTTAGAGCGTCATGAACTTCCGATATATTCTTCGGTAGGGGAGGTAACTGTTGCCGTTTTTTCTTGTACAAGTTATTTTTTATTGCATTACATAATTTATTGTTGCGTTAGCAAATAACGTTAATTCAGAAATGACCGCCGGGGGAACTGCAGTACACCCAAAAGGGGCTACGAGGGAACTGCAGATACCCTTCGGGGGCTGCTCCTGACAGCCGGGGGAACTGCAGAACTACCAAGAGAGATCTGATAGGAAAGATGAAAGAGAGGGATCTAAGCCAATTCTACATGAAGAAAGGTGTAGATCCAGCTAGGGTCCTCATGTAATTTAAATTTGAAATTACGTCCCTAGACGAGAATTACACAATACAGGCGAATTAAACTATTTTATTAGAATAGTTTTTCTACATGTTCAACTAAAATAAAATAACACCGTTTAATCTACTTGGCAGAGCAGAGCAGAGAAACAACGAACTCAAGCCTTTGAAACAGAGCATAATGTAAAGTTCAAGTTGTAGACTGCAGAGTACAGACCACATAGTCGGCAAGAGGGAACAGTGCATTACAATTGAATTATCACGAAGTGTTATTAAATGGCACTTTGGTCATCCTTGTATAATGACTCGTCTTACAGCCATTCCGTGCAGTGGATCTACACACTGTTCGTACAAAGAATACAGGCAGCTATAAACAATGGAGGTTTATACCTTCGTCACCTTACACGCGTGAAAATTTGTAATCTACAAGCGGCGCAGTTCGATAAGGAAAACGCAATATTCCTTCGCTTACTGTTGTAGTAATTAAAATAATGACTGCACGCAGCGCTAGTGCTGAAGTGAAGAAAACCAATTTACAGAATTTCATTTTATATTCATGTTTTTATCGCTTTCTTGCAGATTCTATGGAATACAAAGACGATATTTATCTCCAATATAGTCGTATGACTTGCATGATGTATTATAACAAATATAATGAAATATTATCAATAATTGTAAAAGGTAAATAATTGCCAACTGTCGAAGTGTAAATTTTATGATTATCCTTCATTTAACTGTCATGTCTCCTCAGCGGCAATACCGAGAGAACCTAGCTGGATCTACACTTTTCAAGTAGATCCCTTTCTATCGGTTCTCCCTTGAATAACTTTCGTTCTTTTCCAACACTGACTCTATTTAAATGTTCGAGGGCTAGAGTTATTTATTTTACGTGCATTCCTCCCTTTTCTCGTTTTTTGACTTTGCAACACGTTGGGGGGGGGGGGAGTAAAGGAAACCTGGTCACCCATAGCTAATGATGGTCTTAATTCCCTTAACCCCGTCAGACCAAATACCACTCTATGTAATCAGTTCGTAATGAGTTAGTAATAATAAAATAATTTGGAGCACTTACATTTAATTATAAAAGGAACCAAATACAACGCCTATGGGTTGTATAACATAGACCTTTCATGCCGAGTGGACACACCTCACAATATTTATATTACATCCCGATGTGTAATACCGGTCTTCCCGATAATTCGGCAACGTCATTCACCGAAATTTATTCCGACATTATAATTTAGGGACCTTCACTAAAATAAATTTTTCCACGAACGCGAAGACCCAACTAGAGACTCCTTACACATCATAGACTTTGTCATGTGAACTCTAACAGCTGATCTCTGTCATCTCAATTGTGTTGGTAATCCTGTTGGTGATTGCGGTTAGCTGTGCAATCAATAATGTACTGGCAATTAAAGGCACCTATATTATGTTTAGCGTGTACAAAAATAGAACCACCATATTTCTGTTTAAAAAAGAGTTTAATGTTGAAAGTTTTTTATTTTCTGTAAGTTACGTGGACAAATACGCATTCTTTACTATGTAACAATAAATATTTCAGTATGGTTTTAAAGTATTCCCACAAAGCAACGTGACAAAAATGAATAGGGAATGCAGGATACCAGAAGTATGACACTGAGCTTAAATTATATATTTCACATTTTGTACAGCATGATAAAACACATTTTTAATTTATAAAACAAAATTCGTTTGCAAAATTCTGAACTAATCAATACAGTACTTTAAGAATTAGGCCGATTGATAGACTTCGACTTTATAAAAATAACTGTCCCCATATGCATACTGACTCTAAATAGTAGCACACGCTTGGCTCTTTTATTTCAATACGTTATAAGATTCCTATCATATTAAAATTGATTCTAAGGATTTTAATCAAATTTTGGTAAAAAGTAAATTAAAAAAAAAAATATTGGTCATCTCCCCAAAAATTAGTTCGGTAGTAATAGGACAAAAGGTGGAATAAACCATGACAATTTAATATCTAAAGAGGTGGAGACAATTTCAATAAAATTACGATGAAATTTAAAGATTTGTAACTCAAGTAATCGAACTGAACTATGAGGAGGAGGATCAATTCAGAGGCCCTGCTGTGGTGCACGAAATGTTTTTAAAACTGAGGAAGGTATAGGTGCTGAGGTATACGTTCTGAGACCGGGGTTGAATGATTCATTTCTCTTGGGACAGATATCTAATTTCGGTTTGACACAAGATTTGGATTATACATGTTTAATTTTAACAAATTCCATCTACATTGACTACCAAGGGGTTACTTTTTGGGTGCGGGGCTTGGAAATCCCGAGGGAGGTTGTCTCATTATAGTCTTGGGTTATATCTCTCTTTCATATTTTCTATCCGGTCAATCTTGACCAACTCTTCTTCTTTTTCGACCCTGAAACTATTAGAGTATTCAAGGGCTAGGAGTGTTTATTTTATCTCCTTTCATTTATAAAGTGATAATTTCCGAAAAGATTACACCTTTAAACATCAAGGACAAATTTTAAATTGCTTTGCTTTATTTTTATTAATCAAACGATTACAATGGAGACCACTTTTTGTTTTTTTTTATTTGTGACTGATAATTTTCAAAATAGATTTTTTTGGGAGATGACGACCAAAATATTTTATTACAACCATTAATAGCTACTTTTTAGTAAAATATTAACAAAAATTTATGAGTCAATTTGAGAATTTAAAGTATTCGTTTGGTGACAGCTTCTCTCCTAATTTCGAACTTAATAAGTTGTTGTTTTTTTTTTTTTTTGAGTCTGTATGTTCGTGCAATGTTTGCACAGTTTATTTCACACTTCGCTACTGTGTTAAACCTATTTTCACTCGAGTGGTTTATTTTACTTAAAAACTTATCGCAAGACTGGCTTGTTTACAACAACTGTCGTGTTTCTAAGAGGTTAGGAAGTTACGTTCTGAGAAAATGTAAAGCTCAGCCCTGGCAAAACAAACAATGTGTTGAGCTAATTTATATGGATTAGACGTTTCCCATATCTCTAGTGGAGTAGAGACGGAGTTAAGTGGAGTATTGATACGATCTGAGTGCTAGGGTGGGTTTCTGTCGTCGGGTGGAACATCAAGATGATATATTTTTTATCATACAGATAATTTTTTTTTATAATAGTGGTAGAGCTGTTAATTTAATATTATAATTTTTCATAAATCTACTGTAGTTTTATTTTATAATAACTTAGTAGTTTTATTTTAAAGGTTTGCCGTGTGGAACAAAATGGTTAAAGCGAAAATATCTGCTTTAAAGTCCCCTCAGTTTAAAAAAATACTCTTTTAAATGATGCCGTCTGTCGTTTGTCGTACAGGACTCTACAGCCCAAACGTGTAGACGGATTTTTATCAAATTTTGTTTGTGGCTATAATTTGGAACGTTTTTAAAGTAGAGTACTGTAAGAGGCAGCCGAGTTGGCGCAGTGCCCTACTATACATTTCGCCGGTTTAATGCGTACTATCCTTTGTAAAAACATTGCTTTACAATCACTGTCTCTGTCTATATTCTCATAACAGTTTGAGAAATAGCGTATGTAGATGTAAGATTGATATTTATTATTGAATAGTTTGTTTTTATTACAATCATAATTACATCAAGATCTATATCATTTGAATGTGTACAATTGAATATTAATATTATATTTAGTTTCTTATAAAACTAAGTTATTAGACTTAATTATCTTTACCAATAATTACTTTTAATATAAATACAGTATAAATATAGTATTAATTATTGTATAATCTTTAGTAATTAAAAATTGAGTAATATTATATTACGTACGTTTAAATAAAGTATGTCTCCCTAACTACAGTATTTTTTCTTGCTGGTAAAGGCGAAAAACTTTTCGTTTATTATCGGCTTATGAGAAAAAAAAGAAGAAGAAGAGATCATAAAATAAAAATCCCTAGCCCTCGAATACTCTAGTAGCGTTAGGGTTGGAAGAGAACAAGAGTTGGTTTAGAAAAAAACTGTTAGGAAAAACTAAAGAGAAGGAGATAAGATAAGACTACATGAAGAAGAGTGTTGATCCAGGTAGGGTCCTAGGGTCCATCACACCAGCACTCACTATGAGTGAGAATCTAGGGTGTAACTTCAGTATTCATGATGGGGTATACTATAGTATAGATAGTAGATGGGGTATAAGGTTTAATTTGTCACTTTAGTGGAACTTCCATTCAAAATACCTCACCCGTACATTTTTATACGTAGTCTTAAGTTTGTAGATAGAAATATTGGATTTCGTGATTAGAGTGTTCATTGTTGAATAAAATTTAAAAAATACATATTCAAAAATCCAACATAAACTATTAATTTGTTTTTGAAATATTTTTAGTAATGCAGAACTATAGACTGTAATATCAGCAGATGGGTAGTTGTGGACTGCCTGCCGGGTTCACAATTATTCGGCTGCCTCTACCTATTTAGACGAGGTATAGGGTAAGTTTGGTAATCGAAAAAAAAAAATCGATCTCTGCTTTTCATTGAACTTCAATTTCATGGCCTCAGGAAACAGAAAAAAATGTTTGATAAGAAACACGACCTCTTAAGAAAATGTAATATGAGTATAGCTACGAGATTCGGCAAAGTTGAGTCACTGAAAAGAGCGTAGCGGCGGCCTAAAAGGCTTCTACACGCATGTACCACTTTGTGTCCCAAGGTCACGACCAACTAAGTGGTCGAGATATTGACAAGAGCGAAACGAGTGCATACTTTTTAGCCCACGTTATCTTGGTTATGGAACGTAAATTAAATTATAAATAACTAAAAGGGAAATTTCTTGATAATATTGCCAAGTGTCAGTTAAAATTATCATCTGATTTCACACATGTAATGCAAACTGGTATTAAATATATATATATATATATATATATATATATATATATATATATATATATATATATATATTTGCTTAATTTTTTTAAATATTTTATTTTGTTTATTCACTAATTAAGCCATACAGTCATACAAAAATTAGAAATGTATGAGAAATTCAAAATTTATATGCCAATTGCGAAACAGAATCTCGTGTTATTTATATAATTTAATAAAATATTTTATATTATTTGCGTGTATAGTACAAACTAATCGGTTAATTCTCCACAAGGACTGCCTATAAGGTCCCGTGCGAAACTTTTGAAAGAAGGGACAACATATTTTTATCACAGTTAAAATTGTTAGTTAACCACGGCTGAATATATTTCTGTTTATTTATCTGACCCGTGTAGAATCAAGTTTCTACTGGGTGTTTTAATTTCTTGCGTTGTGCAATCTATGACATGATTTTTCCTGCCGTTTTTATAGTCTTGCTGTTTTAACAGCTCAGACCTACCCTTGGCCCTGGCTTTCTTTCAAATTGCTTATTTTAGATTCCAATATGGGCCTCGGTTACTTGGCTATTATTCACTTTCAAGTTTTACCACTTGATAACGAGAGTTGTTTAATATTTTCGAAACGTCGTGTAATAGTTATCGTACACTTAGATGATGGCAAATGTCTGATTAAACTGTATTAATAATATGAACACTTTATCATTTTATCCAATTATTTTAAAACCTTTGCGCTTTCATAGTACTTACCCATCCCCATATTCAATTGTAATACAAGCAGATCCTCTCAATGTAACAACAAAAATTGGTCTTTTGGGCCTTATAGGAAATTTTAAATTGTATTGGTAATTCAGAGGGTAAGTTTGTTTGAAATAGTAGTTACACAGGTTTACTAAATTCCGTAATTGTGTATTTTACAACTTTTACTAGGTATGTTAATGTCGTAGATGTGTATATTAAACAGTATTCACTCGCTTCGCTCGTCTGAGTGTGTCGGCGCTTACGGGCGTCGAAGCTGTACATATTACTCACTATGCTCGTATCAAAAGTAGGCCCTGTTGGATTTCGTAATTATAATATTTTCTTAAGGACTTCAGGGTTCGAAATTACATTTTTGACATTAACTTTGCTATTTGTCATCGTAGAGAGGTGGGGTTGGTACAATTACATGCAGAATTTGAATCTGCAAATTTACCTAATTTAGAGTGATATAAGTTTAATAACAAATGGCGATATGAACAAAAAATCGTTTTAAATGGGCGCCATTTCGACATTTTATATTATATTTTTCTGAATTCCAATAGGGTTCTATATCATATTTCTTTTCTATCTTTTATGGCCGCTATCGCTTAAGTACGTACAACAATATCAATAATCAAATCACTTTTTCGACTTCCTCACGTCATGAAATGTGAAGATCAGTTTTAAAAAATTACCCTAAACTTCGAAAACTGGGAAAATAATAATAATTCAAAAGTCTTTAATAGTTAAGTCTTTTATTAGTACTTTTAAAACCATAGTTTATTAATTAAAAATCAATCTATTTTATAAAATTTAAATATAGAAATGAACACATCGATCTTTGATTCTTCAAGAAACTATATATAATAACTAGAATGTATTTACGTCTCTGTGACTTATTTATATGTAGTAATTCTACTTACATTTATGACGCGTTTCGGAAATATTTTTTTCCATCCTCAGAATATTTCGCTCCTTGGAGGTACTAAACACACAAAACACACAAACACATATTAAAACACATACGTAACGCACGCTAACGTGTGCACACACGGACGTATATCAGTCAACTCAAACCAGTCAAGGAGCGAGATATTCTGAGAAATTCTGAGGATGGAAAAAATATTTCCGAAACGCGTCATAAATGTAAGTAGAATTACTACATAATAAATAAGTAACAGAGACGTAAATACATTATAGTTATTTTAATCGTGACTTAGGCACATTTGCAATGAATATATATAATAAGTCATGGTTTATTAAAATTTTGAATTAAATTTAGTTTTGATTTTAATATTTTGATTTTTTATACAAAATTATCATTAGGAAAGTAACACCCTTCTGTTACTGGACTCCATGTACTGTTCAATATTTAAGAGAAAACAACACGCTTACATCAAATACACTCAATGTCTCAAGTAAGTAAGATGAATGAGTTATGAGATAATCCGTCATCCTCGAAGTATGTGGGTGGATTTGACGTGGAATGTAAAATATGCATTTGTTTCACCCTAGAACCAGGAAGGTTGTAAATGAGAAGGTATCATTTGGATTTACTAGGGGAGAAATTAATAATAAACGTAAGGTCTTGTCGATGAAGATTTATTTTGTGACTCATATGTTACATTCAAAATCCTTCCCCTTCCCTTCTGTACATCCAAGATAAGTATTAACTATTAAAACATAAAGAATTTTCTCCCCTTAAATAGATACAGGGGAAGGTTTTTATTAATTTTTAAGTAGTCTTTAAAGAGGTCGAGGGTAATGTGAGGAATTTTGTAAAAACCGGATATTATGTTTCGTTCGTCTCGACTTTATCCTAGGTAGAAGTGCTATTTGAATAATGGAGGAATGGTCCTACTTCGTGAGGAAACTGATCTGAGGGGAAACATTATTTCTCACAAATGCAAGTACTGGGTATTCCAAAAGGAAGTTAAAACTAATTTCTCTAGTTTATTCGTTTTTTAACGTGGAACAAAATAAAGTATTCTTTGGAATTAAACGGGATTTAATAAAACAAAAATTAAAATTAATCCAAATTCTTACCTACTTGTTAGGATTATTAAGGCGGGAGTTAGAAGTGGTATAATTCTCTTCCTGGAGAAGCCGGAGTCTTTTCATTTTACGTTACATACTCCTTATTCAATTTTATTTGACAAATCTTTTTTTAATTTAAGACTTTAGCAACAGCAATTTCTCCTCTTAAAATGTCTCCAACGGACCCGGTGGTTTCAAACTTACTAACAACCTTTTCATAGGAGACACGCCCCCAAATCGTTACGAGTACGAAACTTTCTTAACTCGGTTGATAAACTACGTTCACATTCATAATAACACCGAATCAACGCGGTGAGTATTTTTAAAGGTAAAAACATGATGGAATAAAAACAAACACATAATTAGTTGTAAACTACTACTAGGTTTACCACCTACTAGACTTCTGTATTTGAAATTAGTTAACAATGAGTAAACGCGTTGCTATGGTGACAAATAAAAATAACAGCTGATACTTTAATAAATCACAATTATATCTGCATAAAATAAAGAGTTTTTCTCGGGGATTGGACAATAAATAACGAAACCACAACAATTTAAAGTAT
The DNA here is from genome assembly GCA_963513935.1 of Aphrophora alni. Classification (NCBI taxonomy): domain Eukaryota; kingdom Metazoa; phylum Arthropoda; class Insecta; order Hemiptera; family Aphrophoridae; genus Aphrophora; species Aphrophora alni. Next base: position 144,122,534 of record OY740766.1, read on the forward strand.
TACTTACATTTGAAAGATTCGGTATATAGCATATATTTCAAGAAGGAAATTTTACTTTGGCTACTTAAAACCTAAATTTTGCAACGATACAAAACAAGTCAAAAAAACTTTCTCACAAACCGATTCACAATAGAAATACCAACCAATCAAAACTATTCATCGTCAAAATCTACAGTTCTGTAGTTGTCAGTTAATTGAAAATTAACCAGACGCAGTTTAGATGATTTTAAACCATTTTTAAACATTTAAATAAAGTCTAAACTTGTGTCATAAGCACATCTTCTGCATATATATTATAAGATTACCGGTAATTCCAGTTTAAATTACGACGTTCAAGGTTTCGTTTGTTTTTAGGAATAATATTCTCTTTATAAAATTTTTCCACTGGTTTAGATAATTAATATTTACATTTGACTAAAATTTGAATAAAATCGGTATAACCAATTTTGAGAAATTACGTTTTTCACAACAGATCTAAGGCTGATTCTTCAATCAAACCGATATTTTTGGGGAAATGGCAACCAAAATATATGGTTTAGGTTCTTACAGTGTACACTTGGTCAAAATTCGATCACAAAAGTAAGTTTAAGAAAATCTTTTTTATTTGTTTTGTCATGATAACCACTTTTTGAGTTATCAAAAAATTCAAAAAAACTTCCCGAGATATTATCAAAATACGCACACATATTAATTTTATTAAAATCGCTTCATAAGTTTTGGCTGTAAAACAATGCATCCAAACACTTAACGACAGATATCAATCCAAAAAGGACATTTGGATTTTTTTTCATAAGTTGCTATACATGTATCCCACAATTTTTCTTTCGTAAAAAGTAAAACTAAGACGAAATTGAACACAAACGAACATTACGGCAACATCTTTGTTTCTCTGCAAGTTTTATCGGAAAAGATGAAAGCCTTACAGAAGCACATCGATACGGCAAAGTAAGCGTACAATCGCCTGTGTACTATTACATTCACGAACTCAAATCGTAAAAAAAAACATTGCTCGGCGAAGAGAATAGAATTCAGTAAGCACTCCAGATTTGTATTGTCGCTATTTAGTTACGGCGTACAGCCATCGATTCTTATGCACAAGAATTTAAATGGGTCCATTTCACGGTCTGCTCTCTGACCACTTGTAAATCACGTCTTCGGAGTTCAAGAATGTGTCCCATGATGCAACAGTTTTGAACCACGTCACGTGATAATATATTACTCAATTTTAATGTATACTTATAACTTACACGAAAGCTAACCTCACTGCGAATTGCCACATCAATATCGTCCTAGTTCACCGTGGCATGAGAAGAGGTATTACCAAGGACGTTTCAGAATTAGGAACATAAAATATCATCAAGTCTCCTCGGGGCAAAGTGGAAACGAGTTTATTTAATGAAGTTGGTGTGGTGTGCTAATAGTTATCTCTGTACGTATGCAATTCATCTTTTGACTAATAATGAATTAACGGAGAGTCAATGAATGATGGCAATACTGAAAGGTGAGAAGATAGCTTGATTCTCATACCCCCCCCCCCCCTGGATTCAAAATGTGAATAGAGTAAAAACAAATTGATGAGCATTGTACTTACCCAAGCCCAAAGTACAACATAATACATTTTTAATTTGTATTAATAGTATTGGACGATCAAACAGTTGTTCTGAACCTCATTGTGTATATCAGTATTTTCTTTACTTCTGCTCGACCTTGTATATATATTAAAAGTCTCCACTCTTTGTTATAAAGAAAATTATTTGTAATTAAATAATTATTAATTTGTAATAAAGAAAATTGAAATTGTTATCTAATTTAGTGTGTTAAACGTTGAATAACGCAAGAACAAAGACTGTTTAAATAGGAGCCATTTTGATAATTTTAATTGGATATTTATACATTTCAATAGGGTACTTCACATAATTTATTGTTCCTATCTTAATTTCTGTAGCCGCTAGCGTGCTTACGTACAGAAGACAATGTCAACTGACGGACGAAATATCAAAAATCACTTTGATTTTCGTGAAGATCAATCAAAAAATGATGGTGGATTTTTTTTTTTGGATTACCAAACTTAAGCTTAAGTGATAGAAGATTTCCAAATTTAATCATTTACCTTAAACTGATTTGTAATTAAGACTTTGTGATTGGGTTTTTAGAGACAGAATTACGAGTTCAGTTAATTACAATAAGTTAAATGACACTATTGGCGTTAGTAATAATACCTACAATTTATAATCAAATAATATATTGTTAATAAAGGAATGAATTGTTTAAAATATTATATTTTTTGAATTCTTAAAATTCAATTGTTTCATCATATTTTTAACTATATCTTATGGTTTAGAAATTATTTTGGATTTTGGTAAACTGTACGATCGTAAGAAATTGATAAAGACGAAAATAATTACATAAACTGTTATTATAAAATTAGATAACTAAGTGCTTTATATAAAAAAATTGTTGTTTTCATAAATACAGATATATTATAGTTCCTTCTAGTTGTGATATATTTTATACTAAATTATGAGCATTCATGAATGATTGTTACTATTAGCAAATACTTTTCTTGGAAAACAATAATTTCACAGATATCGGTTATGAAATACAGTTCAAACTCTTTTCTTTAATTATATTCTAATTAGATAGTTTTTTTATTTCTTATTACATTTTCGTGTCTCTTCTTTAATTTCTTATTAGAGAATATAGTTGTTCATAATATTCGTACGAACATACCAAAAATATATTACAGTTAAGGGTGATATTTCATCTTTGATCTTACAGCAGCTGATTAACAATCCACTTGGGTGTGATGAGAAAGATGATGAACCATGAGATGGGACATGAATTCTTCGACTATAGATTGGAGAAGGTTGAAACTAAGACACTTCAACAAAGACAACTACACCTTTATGAAGAAAAAACGAAAATCTCTTAAGAGATGATAGAGCTACGAGAAAAGAAAGATTAGGAACTAAGGAGAATAACTATGATAGGGCTAATTGTATGTTTGTGTGGATGAAAGTTTAATTTTGTCAATGATTAACTTTTTGTATATTTCATTACTCAGTACTATTGTAAGATAGGACGTAAAATGACCAATGTTAAAGCATCATCATCCAGTAGTATAGGTTTGTTTAAAACAGTGACACAGGTATTCTGACCGTCGTAATTGTCTATATCACTACTGTCTACACATCACGTCGGCTTTAACGCGCCCCGTGGACGTTTATATACTAAAAAGTCTTCACTCGCTTGACTTAGCCGGCCTCGAATCATTACATATGTGAAAAACCCTCAACTCGTTACGCTCGTGTAGGTGACTCGCCTTGTCAGACTTCATAACTATACACATATCATATTTTCATGAAGATTAGGGGTCAAAATTATTCTTGACATCTTGTTTTGGGTTTCCTTCTTTGGCTTTCAGTGTTGTACCAGGCTTCTCAATCTTTTGACATTGTACCCTGTGATTATTGGTTCTTCTTCGTACTGAAAAATTGCTGAGAAATGCTTGACTTCGTGGAAAATTAAATGATGAAAATCCTGAAGCCCTACACACTAACTGCCAGGGATTGACTATTTCTCCGGCGGGGGATGTCACTTCCCGTGCTTCATTTCATTCCAAGGAAAACAAATCAGCTTAATGATTTTTTTGAACATGTCTAAAAAGTTATGCTACAGTGAGCGGGAACCGAACGGAAAGGACGACACAAATACTTCGGACGGGGTAGCAGAAAACAAAGTAACTGATGAAACGTTGGTTGCGTTGTGATTGTCACGTGACTATGGGGAAACGGCGACGGAAACGTCCAAATCCCTAGTATAATAGCTGGCTACATTGATAATGACTGGTATAATAATGACTACATTGAGCGGAACTTAACGGAAAGGACGACACAAATACTTCGGAGGGTGTAGCAGAAAACAAAGTAACTGATGAAACGTTGGTTGCGTTGTGATTGTCATGTCACTATGGGGAAACGGCGACGGAAACGTCCAAATCCCTAGTATAATAGCTGGCTACATTGATAATGACTGGTATAATAATGACTACATTGAGCGGAACTTAACGGAAAGGACGACACAAATACTTTGGAGAGTGTAGCAGAAAACAAAGCAACTGATGAAACGTTGGTTGCGTTGTGATTGTAACGTGACTATGGAAACGTCCAATACCTAGTATAATGGCTGGCTGTAATGACTACACTGAGCGGAACTTAACGGAACGGAAAAAAATCTGGTGTATTGTCATGAAAACTGGTTCCAGTTTCGGTTGGCGCCTTCTGTAGATGATGTGGTGGTGGGTATCGTGAGCCACCCAACAGCAAATCAACAAAGGTAGTATGGGAAACCTTGCCGACTAGAGTGGCATGAGAGCATGCTCAGCCTGCCCAGACGTTTCAGCTTCTAGGAGCAAGGGGCGAAAAACGTTTGTGGTGGTAGTGTGTGGACAATCCTCCCCGTACCTATTTTGTGAGTGTGAAGGTCTTGACGTGCTGAAAGGATCTAGGCGCGCCGGCGCTCCTAGTTCTTCAGAGCTAGTTTAAGTTATTTACTTTCAACTCAACAATTAATGTATAGTCTCCCGAGCATTCAGCTGAATCCGTTCCGTTCCTGTTCTTTCCATTCCCCAACAGTGTAGCCGCCTACATTTATTTACATCCATTGTATTCACCCGGAGTTCTTTCCGTTCCAGCTCAGTGTAGCTTTATTTTTAGTTTCAGCACTGTTTCTAGGTCTACACAAAAATTACCCTCTTAGCCGTGTACTTTGTACTTGTAATTTTGACGTCAAAAGTATTTATTTTCTTGTCATACTATATTTTTACTCTCAACTTCCAAAACTCTATCCTATTCCGATTATAACGTTAACAATTCCCCACCGCGATAGTTTCATAAATAAAACATCAAACTGCAATGCCTAGTTGTTAAATATGTATCACAGCTTGATCTAATCTGTATTCTGTAACTGCACTCAGTCCGAATGTAGGTCTGACCTAAAGTCATACATCTTCCAACAGAATGTATATTGATGAATTATTTAGTGTCGTTCTATTTTGGCAAGCTTTATTCTAGCGTGAAGCTGTCACTGGAATTGCAAATGTATGCTGTGGTTTTGAATAAAACGTATGACAGCAGTTCCGTCAAAATTCTGCCAAGAAATATCAAACATTTGTCTTGGTAAACAAGTGTTATTTATAGTGATGTATTGTGGTAGGTTCGTGAAATACAAGGTTTGCTCTAAGGTTAATTTATCTTATAGAATGGTTGTTGTAACCCCAAAACATGTTAAAATTATGTTTCTGTATAAAGTTAATCTACCATTTTATTTACTCACTATAGGAAGTGAAGGGTAAGTTTTTGTAATCGTCAAAATTTCGTTGACTGATATTAGCGACTACGAAAATTAATTAAGATATTAATATGAAATTTGTTATGAAAGGGTTTGTGTAAATCATATAAATTAATTTTATTGTTAAAATGGCCACCACTATAAACAGATTTTTTTTTCATATATCGTGTATTATTCAACTTATAACACACTAAATTAGATACATGTTGCAATTTTAATTCGGCAAATAATGGTATCAACCTTACATCTTTACAAAGACAAAGAGCAAAGTTATTGCAATAAATGTAATCTTTAACTTTGACCTACCAAGAAAATGTGATATTCGTGTAGTTTATAAGATACAATCACTGAGACGATCAAAGCGAGCAATATAATTTAACATTGTCAAGGCCCAAGGAAACAGGTTTTGGGTTTTACGTTAAAAGATCTGCTTGTATTACATAATTGGGTTAGGTAAGTGCTATGATGCCGATCATCAATTTGTTTAAAAATTCCTTAGACGTTAGAAACAAAAATTCTAAAACCTACACCACCTGAAAAATTTCGTGATAATAGTTCCAACCTTTTTGTAGAGACGAAAAATCTATACTTTCAGACATCCTACAGAGAGGTGTCTTTGGCAAAACTACTTTGTTGAACTGAGGTGACTTGAAACCATATATATCTGCTGCAAAATACTGTACATCGATTTGTGATTCATCACGTACTTTTCTCTATAGTACGAAAAGTATAAAACCCAATAAGAAATAAAAAAAAATGTTATAAAGAACACAAGTAATATGGAACTCGACTTAATCTAACATAAAATAAACTCTACCACACAAATTATGTGCCGAGAGATTACGGAAGAGACAGTAATTGCATACGCACACACGTAAATATATAATTGACCGGCAAGCGTCAAGTCTACGATATTCATTAAAATCATACGAATATAAACGAAATTACTGCACTTTGCTTAATAACACAATTTACCCATCATGTCTAAATTGCCTGCCTTCTGTCTCATGGTCTAACATGACAACCATTATATTTTGCGTCAGTTATTTCCGCTTCTTTGCGACGTACTACCGCCGTACCACGCGCCCATCACATCACGTGATGCAATTAATAAGCTCTAAGTGCTCATTGGATTGAAGGCAATAAGTACGCTAGTCTGCCCCGTTACATTATGTCCGCATAGTACCCTAGAGATTGCGTAGGGTCGTCTAAACGGATTATGACCCTGTACCACTGGTAGTAAGCCTGGAAGCGTGCACAGAGAAGTGGGATTATCCATTAGCAATTGTTTGTGTTGCTACTTGAAATTATTCCAGACGTGTATGGTATTGTTCCTTTATGAAACCTCAGGTAATCTTTTGGAAAAGTAATGAGCACTTTTGGAGAAGGGTGGATGAACAATAGGTACATCATGCTTGGAATACCGCGCGGATAATCACGCTTTATTCCACCGTAAATCCTAGGATAATACCGTAGTAATTGAGTTTCATGAAAGTAATTTTTGCACAGTTAATCAAAATAGAACATACGCGTTTTAAATTATCGAGGGAAAATGTAAATGTTTACTATTACCTAGAGAGTTGAAATAAAATACCACCCACCAACTTCTCTTTAGTTTTCATCATATCGATTTTGGACTAAATGAAGTTTCGGTATTACTTAAACTACGTTTTGTTTTAAGATTATTGGCCGCCATCTTGAATTCGTCATATTATATTTAGTCAATTTCTTTAAATGTATATCCAAAAGTTGGTCTCTTTCAGGGCCTTGTAGGAAATGTTAACATGTGTCTGATCAAGGTAGATCAAGGAGTCTGATTTTAATACATCATGAGGTTTTTGTTAGTGTCGATGTTAAAACTATTTCACCCACAAATTATAGCCTTTTTAAATTTATAACGTGGTGTTTTGATACATGATTTAACGTCGTTTTTCAACCCCCATTTTACCTATCTCTATTTTTTTTGACTTCTCTCACGATAATATTTTCTTGTCTTCAGTTATTCACGAAAACACTAAGAAATGTACAAAATTTTACTTTCGAATACTGCAAATTTAATGTTTTAATTGTATGAGACGCATGTTACGGCACTAGATTTTGATTTTCACCTCAATGGAAAAATTGTAAAACTCATATAATATCATAAAAAACTTTAAAATGGATTTAAACTGTTTTAAAAAATAAAAAAACCAAAACAATTATTAGTAATCAAGTTGTACAATTAATTATACTGCTCTATTTCCGTAGATGTCTTTTGAAGTGGAATCAAAATCTATTCAGTATATCAGTATTATATTCATACTCAATACTTTACACATCGTCAGGATGGTGTGAAGTATTGACTTTACATACTTCTGAATTTCGGTATATCGAAGAATATCCTAATTTCTTTACAAGCTCTCTAGAGACTGGTGTTTTGTCTTTTATCCACGAGATAACTGCAATAAATTTTAACCCTGGTTTTATGACTGATCTTCACATTTCATGGTCTTGGGAATCCTAAAACGTAACTTTCGAAATGACGTCCGTCTTTTGTCGTTTCGTTTGTACTTAAGTACGATAGCGACCCATACAAGTTGATATAGGGGAACTAAAATTCACAAAAATCTAATTGAAAATATGAAAATGGCGGCTTTTATTAAATAGTTTTTTGTTCATATCTCGTATGTTATTCAACTTGTAACTAAATTGTACAAAAAGTAGATTTATTTTGGACCCTGATCTTCCGAGACAAATAGGTAGAGTTTCGAGGCCCGCCAGGTTCGAGACATTGAATGAACGTAACGATTGGAGACTTTTTAATATATCCACATCAACGAGGCCGGTAAGGGTTAACGAAGGAAACCCAATAAAGTCGGACCCAACACCACTTTGGGTAACAGATACACCGGCATTCCCGAGAACATTGGAAACGCCATTTTTTCGACTTAGCCCGAGATTGTAATTTGGAAAACTGTACTCCAAAATATTAAACTCAAATAAATTCTGGGCTCGTCTTCACTCCTGTCGAGCTCCATACGTTCCACTTCTCTTTCACGTTATAGGCTTTCCGTCTCAGCAAATCACTGCCTTCTCGAAGTCTTGCTGTTTGTAATCCGGTTGGTGAAAGCGCAACTAAGATCACAACCAAAATGAGCAGGGTTGACTGTTCATCGGAACGCGTATCAGCCAATACAATTTACCATTTCCTACAAGGCCCAAGCTATCAACTTTCGGCCGTTTTATTAAATGTAAAGAAATATAAAATTGGTAAAGGAAAATAGAAAGGGGGATTGGTGCACATACATCAGACTACATGTGTGAATACAAAACAATTTGTGTTTAACTCAATTCTCTCACTCGCTTAATATATTCTCTACTTGTATTTGGAATGAATAGGCTTTCTTGTATAGCTTTCTGTAACATCGTGTTTATAGAGACAATATTGAATTACGTGCTTCGTTAGAAGTCAAAATCGTTCCCTTAAATTAGTTACTCTAGATATGCAAAGATAAAAGAAACATGAGGGGGACAGTGCCTGGTACCAGAGTGGATCAATAAGGGTGGTTTGGGTGACTGAAAGGGTGAACATTCAAACTAATGGGGAAGTTGACATTGGGGTTGATGTCTTTTTTTTCCATTTTGTATAAAGAGAAGATAAACTTTGACTACTAAGGAAGTTATCTGTGTAAAAGTTTGTGGACGCAATTAGTTGATGACAGAGGCTTTGAAAGGCAAGATGGCGGAGACGGATCGTTTTAATCAAGCTAAAGTAAATGTTTTGCGAGTTCAAAACTGTGAACAAGGCTTTCAAATGGACGGATGGTTGATTTAAAACAAGAGAGATATACATCGTAAAGTCAGAGGAGTTAATGCTTTAAATATTTCACAATTTTATTGAAGCGGAACTAATTCCTAATCAGAGACAAACTTCGATGCTTTAAAGTTTTTATACAACATAATAATTACCCTATAAAGCGCGGAAATTATGCGAATATAATCAGCAGTTAAAAATAAACTTTAACATAATTCCAGGATCTGATATACGAGAAATCAGGGTTCAAAATTCAATTTTTAACAATAACTACGCAGAGGTTAGGTTGGTACCATTGCATGAAGAATTACAATTTCTAAATTTGTATCTATTATTGTGTTTAAAGAAAACACAAGAAAAATGACAAGAAACGCCTATTATGACCGCCATTTTGATTTTTAAATTAGATTTTCTGAATTTCAATACGTTTTTATATGAGCACATTATGGTCTCCAAATTCGTGTTTCTTTCTTCATTCATGTGGGCCAACTATCGTACTTACTTACAAATCAAATGACGACATCAACGTCGGAATTTTGAAAATTACATTTTCAAGAAAACCTTTGCTATTTATCGTCGTATTTAGATCTGTAAATTTGTAACTAATAAAGTTGCTATAAGTTGAATAACACACGAGATATGAACAAAATTCCGTTTAAAATGGCCGCCATTTTGTCAATTTTAATTAGATTTGTATGAATTTCAATACAGAACTACATGAGCACATTATAGTGTTCTATAGCAAATTTCATGAATATTTTAACATGGTTTGGGGTAGGTCTGTAGACACGTAGGCTACTAAGAAAGGGTTTTGAAAATGTTCCATTCCAATGGTATTCTTTACCCCTTGAACAAGTATCATATCTTTGTTATTTATAGGTCGAAATTGGTGTGTTGCTGTATTTGGTCATAATTTATTTCCATATCACCGCCATTATGGTTGTGATAAAATAGTATATTTCATCAATAGGACCAAAAATGAAGCTTTTCGATACAATTTTAACAAGTATATTTGGGACAGACCAAGTTCTTGCACTTTTCTAAAATGCACTGTGAAAAATGGAATAAGCAACCGTACACATGGGGATATGGGAACATGAGCCATAACCTAGCATAACCTAACCTAACCTAACCTAAGCTAACTTAACCTAACCTAACCTAACCTAACCTAACCTAACCTAACCTAACCTAACCTAACCTAATCTAACCTAACCTAACCTAACCATATATGCAGATTAGGCAGCATCTCACCAATATTTGAGATAGACCTCTCGGATATTTTGAGATTCATTATCTTATTTATTATAAATACATTTTTCTTACGGGTATTTTGAGACACGAATATTCTGGGACGATACGATATATATATGTGTAACAACTGTTATAAAAAAAACTTGAGCAAGACCCCTTGATCTACCATTATAATTAACAATTTTTCCAATGCCCAAGAAACTAATGTTTAGTCATTTCCATATTTTAGAGGATCTGCTTTATTACAGTATATGATGGATCCCATCAACCCTTTAATTTGTCCTTTTCTTTTAAGTAGACTAAAATAATTATCGATCCCTGAAAGAACATAAAAATTTCATTTGAAAAACTCCAACAACTTTGATCCGATAAAATGAATATTTAATTATTTCTGTCCCACGATATTATTCTCACTATAAATTCTCCAAAGACATAACATTAGAGACAAGAAGGACAAAAGGATTACGTAATTGTTACGAGCTTCCCATTCTAAAATAGGGTCATAATTATTTGAAATTGCAGTGTAGATCTAATTAATGCAAGTTAGGAATTTCTATGTCATCTTTCCAAAAGTCTATTGTACAATGAATATAATGAAATCATATTATTATTATTACTTTAAATGAAATCATAATGAAATTAACAAATCCATTTTAAACAGTTTCAAAATGTTCTCTTCAATCTGCTCCGTTTATATGCTGTGAAATTTATAGATTTAAAAACTGGAAAATGATAATTTAAAAAGGTTTTATCTGTACTAGTGCACAATATAATGCTTTAAAACAATATTGAAGTTTTTTAAATATGTATTCTTTCATTGATTAAAAAACTATTTTTACAAGATTTTTGTCTACCTGTATCTCCGTCTACATTTAATTTAAAAGAAATCATTTGAGATCAAATTATTTTGCTGAAAATTGATATCTATGAGTTTTTGATGCATATATTGTAAACTTAACAAAATCATGTCTTTGGGACAAGACTAAAAGTATAGAATTTTAATTTTTAAAATGATTCTAAAAATGTTAATGATTTTTTCTTAAATGTTTATACAATAAATAGGTATATCCAAAAATGACTTTTATTATAATGTTCAAATTTCTCAAAAATAGTTTAACCGATTCGTTAAGATATTACTGAAATTCTGGTTTTAAAGTTATTTGATAATGATGGATTGTTTATATTAATAGGACGTTTGTCATCATTTCTGTATAGAAAATTAATAAACGACGTTTCGAGAGTATAAATCAACTCATGCTATCAAGTGCGAAACTAGAACATAAAAGAGAAAAACCCATTAACATAGCCTAGTAGCCAAAGGGCTCTGTTATTAGCTTTCATTGCTTAGCCCTATTTTTAGGTTTGAGTACTTATATTAAATACTCGAACACAAGATTTCACAAAAATTATTTTTACTTAATGAAACGCCTTTCAACGACAAAGTCGCCATCCTCAGTGATACATTAGCTATAAGCTACACGAGCTTGGCGGCTTTGTCGTTGAAAGGCGTTTGATTAGGTAAACGTAATTTTTGTGAGATCTTGTGTTCGAGTTTTATTCTATCTAATATTATCTCACAAGTCAAGCTCAATATTTATTCACATTCCTTAGATTATAGATTTCATTTTAGCTTCTAACATAAACTTTACCTCTTTTGTTGGTCTTAGGCTAGTAGTTATGTTGGTGTGTTTTTGTCTTTTATGTTCTAGTTTCACACTTGATAACAAAAGTTGATTTATATTCTAGAAACGTCGTGTATTAATTTTCTATACAGAAATGATGGCCAATGTCAGATTAAACCATATCTATATTATTATTACTGAGTTTTGAGCTCCATTTCAGAAAGAAAGCAAAGATAATTGGCTATTTGTATATTGAAACAGATTTAATATTTTACTAAGTTGTGCACAACGTCAAGATATTCTAACAAAGTTAAGTAATATTATCGAAAATTAGTTTTTGTATTGTTGAGCTAGGCTTTACATAATATGCCGATTTATATTATATATGTATTACTAAAGCAACAATTTTTATAAAATAATCGTTAAAACAGCTGATTGGATTCAACAACATCAATAATTAAATTATTCTTATAATTTTAGGTTAGGTTTATCTGGATTAATAAAAATAATTTGGAATTACCATCGCAACCATTTGGATAAAAACTAAAGATAAAACAGTTGATTCGGTCCATCAGCTTCAATAATTCAAGACAATTTTAGGTTAGGCCTAGTTTGGACTAAAGTTAATTATTTGGTATTAATTGGAAACACAGGTTTAGCGTAAAATATGCTTTACTCGATTCAATGTAGCCCAAGCTTAGAGGTATCCTTATGTTATGTATCCTATCTGATACAACAAATAGTTAATAACAATGGCAGCATTTTTTGTTGATGAGCAAAACCAGACTACAAAAGTTCCCTTGAAAATGAAGTAAAATTTTTGTATTGTCAAGGTCGTAGACGGTTTACTTAGATATATAATTAACGTTATATTTCAAAATCGTAATAATTGTATTTTGTCATTTATTGTTTCACTGAGTTTACTATTTAATAATTAATTATTGAAATATTAAATGTCTCTAATAAAAACATGCTACTTACCTAGTGCCATCGTACATGTAATACAAGGAGATCCTCTTAAATAAGGAGTTGGTTTCTTACGCCCTGTAGGAAATGTTAAATACCAATCGAAATTTGAAGTTTAGGCTGTAACAAAACCAAAATTAGAAATTATGGTTTTTCTGAAAATTTTATGTAATCATTTTAATACAATTTTGCTAAAGTTAGGTTCTATGAGATCAAACAAAACAAAGACGGTCGTCAGATTTTCAAAATTTTCTAATCTACTCACCAACTGAAATTTTGTTTATAATTTTTCGAAATTCGGATAGTTTGATCATAATCGCTTTCTTCGATTGTAAGAAATTCGATTTATTTACAACTTTGTCAATGGTTCTCCTATTTTCAATCCACTATTTTCTTATCGTTCTTTAAGGGCAGAAAACTTCTCGGGTCATGATCGTTTTATAAAAAAACCAAGATTTGTTCAAGAGAGACTTGATAAGAATTATGAAAAAGAGGTCTTACCCAAGACTACATACGTGTAGATATAGATAGTGTACCTCTGAACCCGCTGAGGGTATGTAAACAAATATATAGTAAAAGCCTGTTGTAGTGTTTATCTTATATAGAGTGGAAGAAAATTATTTCACCTCTAGGTAATTTCTGAACTAGTAGAGATGGAAACTTCTAACCTTCACCAATCCTCATAAAGTAAGTCCTTTAATTTTTTTATTGAAGTAACGTATTTTTTTTCAAATCGCAACCATCGTGTGACATATAATTTGAAATGCATAAAAAAAGGAAAAAAAAAAAAAATTGGAAAAGTTTCTACAACATCTCTAACCGAAGTTATGGGGGTAGAATTCAAATTTTGAGAGTTTTTTTGTCATGGATATTAATAAAAACAAACCAAAATACCGATTAAATGTTTTTAACAGCGCTGTTATTTAATTAAATGACGTAAGTATTTTTAATACACTTTTACGTATTTTCTCCATTTTGGCAAACCGACCCCCGATTTTTGAAGAGGGGAGCCTTTGGGTAATTTATTTTTACACATCATGTGACACATCATTTCAAAGGGAATTTTCAGAGGAAAAATAAGTCTATAAATTTCTTTAAATGAATTAGTTTTAATTTTGGTCTTACTTGTGTCGTGTTTCTTGTTGGGTTAGTTCATTATTTCAACCGAATTAGTCATGGGGACTTATTCTATACGTCATTAGTTTCCTCTGAAATGATGAAGTTTTCCTTTAAAATCACATGTCACGTGGTGTGTAAAAATAAATTGCCCATTAGGCTCTCCTTTTTTAAAATTGGGCCCAATTTGATAAGATAGGAAAAATACATAAATCGTCTTATTTAGTTAAATCTGCTGTTAAAGTTAAAAAAAAAAAATTTTACTAATATCTATGACATATAGAAAAATCTGAAAATTTGACTTCTAGCACTGACTTCCGGTCAGTGATATCGTAGAAACTTTCCAAGACACTAAAATGTCTCTTTTTTTATGCCTTTCAAAATTATATGTAAAATTATGATGGTCCTCTCAAACAAACTCTTTGAAAAAATTAAGGTCCCCCTTTTTAACCCCCTTTAAAAAGTTGACAAAACGTATTTACCTCATAAAAGTGTAATGACCTCATATAAAATGTAAGGACCTACCCTATAAGGTTTGTCGAAGGTTGGAAGTTTTAATCTCTATTCGTTCAGAAATTACCTAGGTGTGCAAGACTTTTCTTCCACTGTGTAGAAGAGTGTGTAGTTTGTATTTGGTTTTTTTCACATTTTATTTTGAAAAAAAAAAACAACAATATTCCGCCAAATTTATTATGATGGGAACTAAAATATTGAGTTGAGATTGAATACACTAATCAAAACAAGTTTGATATTTGTAAAAAAAAATTAAAACTGTATTTATAGTAAGGTAATTAAAAATGTTAATTGTTAAAAGTTTTGATTATTTTTTAAACAATTATCGAACAACAAATAAGTTTTATAACAAGTTTAAAAAAGTATTTACTTGTAAAATTAATATTTTTGTAATATTTTCACAATACATTTCATATAAATACAGTTCATAACAGATGAAATAAGTCGTAATTACGATTGATAACATGTCTCACATTCATTGACGCACATTTTGTAATCACAGTAGTTAGTTAAAACAAACATAATCTGCGTTGAGTGTCTGTTGAAGCTCATCCTTCAATTAGTCACATTCTCCTCCTCCTTCATTAATTCTGATTACAGCCTCCTTCATCATCGCAATCACTTATAGATCGAAGAGAGCGAAAGCTAGTAATTTTCAAACATTGTAAATACTAAGTTGGGAATATAATTATGAGATATGAGTTCTTTCAGCTTTGGACAAGTGATGTAGTTCATTTCTAAAGGATAACGATATGTTAATTTGGTCACGGATGTATTAGTGAAACCGGTAGCGAAGTAGTTTTGTTGCTCACATGCTGGGAAGGTACGCTATCTATGTTGTATCAAGAAAACATGCCGGTGGGGACTAATATAGTGGAGTAAGGGTGGGTGTGTGGTCTATAAGTATCGATGCGTTAACAGGAAACATTTTAAAACAATTTTAATTTGTTTTATGAACATAGAGGAAAAAAACTATTGTTGGATTTTGTTTCTTAAACTGTCATTATTTATTAAATTTAATTGATATCAGGATTGAAACAACGCCAAACTCTCACGGGCTTACTTTAGTTACTACTGCCTTGGCAATCCCTGAGGAATCTAGCTGTATCTACACTTTTTTCATGTAGTGTTTGGTTAGATCCCTCTCTTTCATTTTGATCTTTGCCGACCTTGATTCTTTTACAATATTCAAGAGCTAGGGTTCTTTATTTTATGCTCTTGGTGATGATCATTTTATATGGCGATAACCAAGATATAGTTTGTCACAACATGAAATAAAGAAACAGGACCATATTATTTAAAAAAATATATATTGATGTGAGTTACGTGTTGTTCTTTATTGGAGTAACAATGTCTGTTTGGTAGTTATATAGAGCTTAGATTTCCTAAACTTTAAAAAAGGGAAAAAATAAAACGGCTTAACAGCATCTGTTATATATATATATATATATATATATATATATATATATATATATATATATATATATATATATATTCACCATTCAGTTTTGAAATTTTGGAGAGCAAGATCTAAAATTAATATTATGGTTAAAACTTTGTTTATTTTTATCTCAGAAAATTGAGATTCTTATCACTAAGAGTAGAATCACGATCGGCACTTTTAATATAATTTAAGGTGTTTTCAGTTTAAACTATTGCAAAACTATGAGCAGAATACGATTTTAATCCTAGTTGGATCTACACTTATCCTAACGATTCTTTTACTAGTTAATTTATCTCCAACTTACATTTAACGATTCATTTTTACTAACTAATTTTTCTCTACCTTATATCTAACGATTCTTTTCTACTAAATATTTTATCTCTAACTTACATTTAACGATTCTTTTTTACTAACTAATTTTTCTCTACCTTATATTTAACGATTCTTTTCTACTATTTAATTTATCACTAATTACATTTAACGATTCTTTTTTACTAACTAATTTTTCTCTACCTTATATCTAACGATTCTTTTCTACTAAATAATTTATCTCTAACTTACATTTAAGGATTCTTTTTTACTAACTAATTTTTCTCTACCTTTTATCTAACCTACCTTATATCTAACGATTCTTTTCTACTAGTTAATTTTTCTCTAACTTACATTTAACGATTCTTTTCTACCAAATAATTTATTTCGAACTTACATTTAAATATTCTCTTCTACTAAATATTTTTTTTCTTTTCTATTTAACATTTAATTATTCTTTTCCACTAACTAGATTGTTTCTAAATGAAACTAACGATGCTCTTCTACTAACTAATTTGTCTCTAACTTATAGTTAATAAACAATTTTCATTTATTACTTTACAAACTAGTAAAGTATTTCTATCTTGTATAATTATAAACTGTGACAGCCACGTTGCTTCTTTACGAAACTCTGTTTTCACCTGGACGACCCATGCTACCTTTTTATGCTTTGAAAGTTCAACAAGTTGCAAGTTTAGAGGTTAAGTGTGTTTACGTGCTTCCGAAGTTTTATTTCTCGTCTTTGTACGGAAAGAGGGACGATTGTGACCTATAAAACCTTTTACGCGAGATAAACACTTTGATTCTTTCAGAGACTGTGAAACGTGATTGGTCACCTTGGAGGTTAGTGTTATACGATAGGTATAAGTAATTGAAATTTGGAAATATAAAATGTAAAAGTAAGGAAATGGTCCAGACATTAGGTTCTCTTTAATTTAGTAACTATCATTACTACATCTTACTATTTATATAAAAAACCAATTTCCATAACACTGAAAGCTAAAAATAGAAAAACTAGTTATCGATTGTTGGTTTTGTATAAACATTCCAAATTAAGATATATTGCTTAACATGCGTGTCTTAAGAACTCTGCGGCAGCTCTGAGGTGGTGATTTTTTACAAAAGCACATAATTCACAGGCCAATATGGATGCTTATGTAAAACAATATAGTACTAGTTACATTTCAATGAACACATACCTTTGACTCGTACGTATATTTATATTTAAGATCTAAACTAAGGTTTGTAAATTTACAGTAAAAACTAACTTGATGCCTTCAGAACTTTCCATTTACAGGGTCCCAATTTAACACATTGACCCTGTTATAAAATCAAAAAGCTCTTCCTTCTCTCATTTTTTATCAGACATAATAATCGTACATCTAATAAACTATCAATACTGTAACCATCAATTGAATTTATATTTCTTTTAACGCTTGTCCCAATAATTTGTGTAATTTCCATAGACAAGAAATTCAAACTACAAGTCCAATAAACATAAGGAGCTACGAAATTACGTTTTATTAATTTTAGGGCTTCTTACCAACCCTTGTATTTTGGTTTTATTTCTACAATATTCTCAGTAACACTATGCCTGTCCCCACCAATGTGTAAAGTCAGTCATTATATACAATGTCTAGGCATTATATAAATTGTATAAACTTGGCAGACAAAGTATGAAATAATTGTCTAGGCAGTCTATAGAATGTCAGCTACACTTCAGGCAGAGTTTGTAATACCGGTTTGTCAATGGATTTCAGGTTAGGTTAGGTTAGGTTGGGTTCATTTACTTCAGTATACATTTAGTACACACATCCTATTTTCTCCATTTATTATTTTTTATACTGTAAACAAATAATTTTCTGAACAAATCTGTTCATTATTTATTTTGTCTGAAGAACCGTAGGCATTTTACAAAGTGCCTAGGGATTATACAAAATGTTTAGGAAAAGTGTATACTTTGCCAAAAACGTTTGCAACGTATAAAATGTCTAGGTTTCCACTTCTTTTATAAATCAATCCCAAGATCTTAAAACAAAACCGAAAATATTTTCCAATGAAATATTTGTTTTAATAAAGACAGGAAATGATGTGGAGAATTAATCATAGATTCAAAATCGTTTTATACGCAATGGTTTTAAATATCACTTGAAAAATGAGATTAGTTTGTCTGTGGAAATACGATTAAAATAAATTTTTATTTTTCTACATTGCTTGAAGGGTAAAAGTGAGCGTAAAGTAATTTCATGGTTCAATAAATCGAGAGGGCATGGATCCAAAAAAGTGTGTTTTGGATTGATGTTTCCAAAACGTATGTGCGGTGATCTACCACCTACTTGGGCTGATTTTATTCAAATTTGGCATGCGGACATATTTTGACGATAACTCTGGAGGTTTTTGCATTTTAAAAATAATAAATAGTAGCTGTCATAAAAAACAAAATATATAAATGTTTGCTTAAAACTATTGGTTCTCATTTTTTCTAAAAAATACCGGTTCCTGTGTTATCTGCCACAGCAGAATAAATTTGAATGCATTGGCAATTGTATTCCTCACATGTTACTCTAATTTTCAGAAATGCATATAGAGTGTTCCAAAAGTATGAGACCTGTCCTCGTATTTTCAAACTTATTAGATTTATGATAATAAAATAAATTGTCTGTTTTATTAGTATTTGTTAATTTAATAACAGTTTCAAACAAACTATCATGAATCTATTTATTTGGGATCTGATCCACCTTTGTTAAGAAAAAGAAAGTTATCAACATCTGGAAAACCAAAGCTAAACAAAACAAGTTATACAGGATTGGTGTTGTTAGTCTCTTAAAAGGCTATCAAGATAGTTTATTGTCAGACCTTCAAAGTTTTGTATCTCTGTAGTATCAATCTTCATTACACTTAAAACGAGTGTTGTACATAACACTTAAGTGGACCTCCACGAAAGTTTATTATTGTTATGTATTTTCTAATTCAGTTTTTAACTTTGAGTAGCCCCCCCACCCTGAGGTGGATTTGTGGTTGAATTTTTTAAAACAGGTCTTATTTATCTAAGGACATTCAAAAAGTTTCATTTCCCTCTTTCAATCCGTACAAAAATTAGGTAAGGGTTCCCATACTTTCATAACACTCATTTATGATTTTAAAGCTTATACATTTTTTTAATACCAGCTAGCATTACTAATTAGATAATATTTCAAGTAAAAAATATAGGATTTGGGAATTGAACCCTTTACGCGCCAATGCTACCAACTGAGCTATCCTTAATCGCTTCCCCGTATAGGAGGTACACTAAGGAAATTCGTTTTTGCTGCAATTTTAGAGTTATCAAATAAATTTAAATGTCGTTTGTAACGAGGGAATTTGATAACTCGAAAATTGCAGCAACAGCTAAGTCAAGTGGGAAATGTACGCTCTATGCTATGAAGCGACTAAGGATAGCTCAGTAGGTAGAGCATACATAGGTACTGGTTTCAATTCCCAATCTAGGTCGTATATTTTTAATTTGAAATATATTTTTTTTTTGTTGTTTAAAGACGACAAACCTAGTAATCATCACCGCCCCGTAAAAAAAAAAAAAAGAAAGGAAAAGAACGTATATTAAAGGCTCGTATCTCTAATACTCTAATAGCGTCAGGCTCGGGAGAGAAGAAGAGTTGGTTAAGAGAGACCTGATAGGAAAGATGATAGAGAGGTATTTAACTAAAGACTACACGATCAAAGTGTAGATCCAGCCAGGATCGTTGAGTACTGCCACGACCCTACATACTGTAAGTAAGGACCTGAAGACATAAATCCATATACACAAATTACTTAACGTTTTAAAAAGAATCTCGAAGGGCGAAACAGTGTCTCGGTTATGTGAATAATAATTTATTTGTTTGTGTTGCAATCCTGTGAAACTCGTATACTTTTAAGAGGTTCAGAAAAAGAGTAAGAATTGTTTTAAACAAACTTACCTTACTGGTAACTTATTACCCCTTGATCTTCTAATACAATTTAATATTTCCTATAAAGCCGGAAAAACCAACTCTTGGCTTGGCATTACATTTGGATCTGGTTGTATTACATCTTAACCTAACCTAACCTAATACATCTTAACCTAACCTAACCTAACCTATATAAGGTAACATAACCTAACCTATTACATCTTAATCTAACCTAACCTATTACATCCTAACCTAACCTAACCTATATAAGGTAACATAACCTAACCTATTACATCTTAAACTAACCTAACCTATTACATCCTAACCTAACCTAACCTATTACATCTTAATCTAACCTAATACATTTGAACTTAACCTAACCTATTACATCTTAATCTAATCAACCGATTACATCTTAAACTTACCTTATCTATTACTTCTTAACCTAACCTATTACATTTTAACCTAACCTAACTAACATAACCATCTTTTCTACAAGAAGTTTGTAAGTTTGTAGACGGCTACATGAATCATTTCGTTCTAATTAAGAAAAAAACCTGAAATAAAGATCGCTAGCTTTCAAATACTTTAATAAAGTCAGAGTCGAAAGAGAAGAAGAGTTGGTCAAGAGAGATATCGGGGAATATGTAAGAGCGGGATCTATCCCAAGGCTACACGAAAAAAGTTTTTATATTAATATGAAAATATCTACAAGGTTTAATTTTAATTAAATTAAGTTGATTAGTTAATTTTTTGAATATTTTAATTAAATTTGTTATCTTATAATTAAATAATATTGTTTTGTATTTACAGGGTTATGCTGTATTTAAATTCGGTCGACGCTCTTTTGTATTTATTAGTTTTAAATTATCAAATTTTATAATTAATTCATTAAACATGGTTTTAATTTACTTCATTAGTAACGTTGAAATGCATTTTATTAAAATAATTTATAATTTGTTTAAATATATTATTACATTAACTATGGAAATAAGATAGAAAACAAAGTACAAAGGTAACTTATTGTTTCATTTTACCTTTATAAATATTATGTTTTCATTATTTTATTTTTATAATTAATTATGCATATTGTAAATAAAGTATTTCTAGTATATTATAAACATGGATTAAAACAGGATTCACGCAGGATTTAAACTGGATGAATATTTTAGGTTGGTTACATCAATACGATTTTAGTTTCAAAATGCACAGTCTACATACATTTCACCAACTTTCTCACACGCCTATAAAAGAAAAAAATTATGGGCATCATCATGGTATTTACCCAGCCCCATGATACACTGTAATACAAGCAGACACAATGTAATCGTTGGTTTCTTGGGCTTTGTAAGAAATTTTAAATGGCTATTATTAGATCAATTGGTTTACCCAGTTGGGTAACTTTATTTAGAACAGTTGTTATGCAGATTTTCAACTAGGCCTTATCAGACCTCTTAGACGTGTATATATTAGAAAGTTTGAACTCGCTTCGCTCTTGTCGGTGTTTCCGCCATACTGAGGCCTCGAATATGTTCAAATTATGAAGGGTCCTCCACTCGCTACCATCGCTTCAGTTACTCCGCTCTGGCTGATTAAACTATAGGCATAACATATTTTCTTTGGAGATCAGTATTTGAAATTACATTTTTGAAAATAACTTCGCTATTTGTTCTGGTGGGGTTGGTGTCATTACATGTAGAATTAAAATTTGCAAATAAGTTGTGTAATATACGAGATTACAGTAGCCTCAGACTAGGAGTGTGTCTGGTGTAATAGGCGTGTCCTCCCTTCTACTTGTTTCCCTAACCTGACTTGACGGTACAACCCATTCCAAGAAAACTAGATACACAAATTACTGCTTAGCTACATTTAATTCTTTAAGTTTAAGTACAAGTTAATTCTTAAAAGATTAATTTTGTAAACGTTTTATTTTTATTTACACCGATAAAAGAAACGAAAGTAGGGTAGGCGTTTATATTTGACGTCTATTTTTTTTATTGGGGGTTGTACCGCTGAAAGCAAACGCAACAAACGAAGTGTGGGGCCTCTCTTTTCCTCTCCACCCCAGACATATTCCTACCTTGAGGATACTGTATACAACTTGTGTATAACAAAACAATATTTTGATGTTTTCAATTCGATTTTTTGAATTTTAATAGGGTTCTATATGAGCGTACTAAAATCTCCCTATACCAAATCACATATTCTTATCTTAATTTTGGTCGTTTCTATCGGTTTTATTTACAGTCAACGACGACGGGCGTCGATAATTTTGACAACAAAACACCTTATAATTCGTATACTGACTAAATAAAATTAATCAAGTGCAAAATTTGAGAGGGATGCTGCTATAAGTCTAAAACTAAACACTCTTTTTTCCAAAATTGATTCTAACAATTTATTATGATGAACATTTTTCTAAATGTTAGGCATAAAAACCTCTGCATAAATACCATCTATTTCTCAAATATATCGAGCCGAGAGTAATAAATTGGCCTAACTTAAATGTTAAAAATTTCTAAATCAGGGCTAGCAATTTCGATTAATTTTAGAAAATGAAAAGATTACAACTCAGCTTCAAAATTTTAAGTTAAAACAAAATAAAGGTTCTGAGTAATTAAAAAAACAGCTTTATCAATTTATTTTAAAAGTACTCACGAATTCCCTTTAAACTTACAAGTATATTGATTTGTATTATAAATCTTCACATTTCATAAAAAATACTATCGATATCGTTCGCACAGATTTAGAAATATTAAAACTTTCATTTTTAACTGATAATTTACGAATTGGTATTTTTAGGAAGATGAATATATTTTGTGTAGGTCTTTAGATTTTACAATTTTAAAAATCGTGACAGACATTTTGAGAAAATCTGAATAGTTAGTTTTGATTTTAAGGCAGAGTTACCTCCAAATTTAAACCTATTAAAAATAAACACTTCAAGATAAAATATGACCTTTAACCAAATTTGGTCAAATCTGAGAAGACAGTTTACTTAAACTTCTCTCATACTACGATTATACAAATACAATTAATATATTTTCCTATTGCTATCACAAAACCAAAATGTATTTCAAGTTGTTACGTCTGGAATCTACTCTTTGTAAACATTCACACGTACTTCAAGTCCCTAGACACTCGGCGTTACTGCATCTGGAGTGTATTGGACGAGGGAGGGGTGGAGGAGCAATCTGTTTAATATTTCACTAAATTCAAAAGGGTTGTCGCAATCAAAAAGTTATTGTTAGAGGCCGGACTCTAAGTATTGATTTCAATTGCACTATATTATTTACAGCCATTGTTTACCAAATGCTGCACTCAACAATAGAAAGCACTCAATGGCGACAGGTCGGTTGGCTTTGTGATAGTCTATTCTCTTTGACAGAAAAAAAATGTAATATTGTGGTGTATTGTTTAATAATAGAAAGGAAAACACTTGTAATATTAACCTATACTGTTGTATACTTTGGTAATTGAATACATGGGAGGATGTGTTACTTTGGGGAAGAATATGAATAAGTAAATAACGCAAAGCGTTTTTTACATTAACCTAAAGAACACTTGGACAGTATTTCTTTTGTTTGTAAAAAAAACCAATCATGTTATGGATTGGAGTGTAATTCATACATTTTTTTAGAGGATTGGTAGCTTGGTTACACATAGACTACATTGGGGTTTTTGTAATCGAAACTCCTATGATAGAAAGTGAAATGAAGACAAGTTACCCTCAAGGGCACTTTTCGTGAGTGGGAGCTTGAAAATACCGAGTAAATCTAGAGGGATCTACAGTTTTTTTAATGTAATTTTGAGCTATATCTCTTTCTTTTATCTTTCCTATCAAATCTCTCTTGACCAACTCTTGTTATTTTCCGACCCTGACGCTATTACATTGTTCAATGGTTAGTAGTCTTTATTTGATATTCCTCCCCTTTTTTATACGGCGATGATGAACGAGAGGTTTATTGAATTTAAACAATAAAATGAAAAAATAAGAATGAAAACATAACTTTGTAGCGACACATCCAGTGAAGACTCCTCGGACTGCTAAACGGATCTTCAAATCTATTCATTTAATACTTTGCCTGAAGAACCGTAGGCATTTTACAAAGTGCCTAGGGATTATACACAATGCTTAGGAAAAGTGTATACTTTGCCAAAAACGTTTGCAACGTATAAAATGTCTAGGTTTCCACTTCTTTTATAAATCAATCCCAAGATCTAAAAACATAAACGTAAAATATGTTTTAATGAAATATTTGTTTCAATAAAGACAGAAAATGATGGTTAGTATGGTTAGTACATCAAATATCCGTTTGCCGTCTTTTTTTTAGCATTCACAACGAGAGTTTGCTACCAATTTTAACTTCCCAACACAGCCCACGATACTGGGTTAACACCGTAAATGTTTAATCTTCCGGGATTGATCCTGGAACCTTTCACACGTGAAGAGAGAGCCCTAATAGACCAGCCGGTAGCTAATTCAAGAGTAAACTGGAACCAAAGAAGGTCATCTCTGTTAAGTTATCTTTCCATATCAACCTCCAGGAGTCATGGGGTAACCCGTCTTCCGACAATTTTGCGTACTTCTCAAAGATAGGTACAAAGAAGGTTCCATCGGTCATGACCTACATGTAGTTTACATATTAAGTGTCCGAAAAGTCTTAGAAAGGGCTAATATCTTCGTAGTTGGTGAAGAAAAATCTTCACTTTTACCACAAAATCTACTTGTTTTGTATTCACGCCTTTATCACTCCTCTAAGAGATGAGGCTAGGGGAAACTTAAATATTTTTAAGTTGTATGTAATTTTATTTGTCTTGAAAAACGCCTTTAATTAACAAGGAAATACAAATTTAGATTAAATTTGACGAAAATAGTTAGATTCGATTTTAAGATATTCTCATTTTCTTGACGTTTATTTCAACTTTTTAACAGATAACAAACCGTTTTATCGGGGTAGTTGGGGATTTGTTTGCGTTCTTAGAGGGTACATTTTAGCAAAACTTTATCTAATAGTTACAGCTGATTTTGAGTAAATTGAAATAATCAGTTTCGTTAGCTACCCCCAAACTTTGAGTTATGGATACAACAGATGGCAGAAAACTTCTAAATGGATTCGTCAATGAAAACCTAACCCATCAGACGAATTTCTTTATATTATTTATACAGGGTGTTTTAAAATTGCATGGCAATATTTCGCAAGCTGATTCTAGAGCTAAAAATATGAAAATAAGTTTACTTAACATAGGTCTGGAAATTCATATTTTCCCGTCTGTTAGCCATTTTGTAAACAATAGGAGATTTATATCTTTGAAAGTAGATTTTGTACACTCATTACTTATCTAACCTTTTAATAGTATACTAGAAAACCAATAATTTATTTTATACATTTTCAAAATGGCGAACGTTTAAAATTTTTTATGTCGATATCTAGAAAACGTTTATCATTAGACTACAATGTATTTACAAGAGATAACTGGTTTTCCTCTTCTAATTAAAAACAAACTGCTTTCTTTTTTTAAAGAAAAAAATTTATAGTTTAAAAGATAACCAATTTATGGATAAAAATCTAAAAACCCAATTTATTGGTAATTGTCTACAACTCTCAAGATTAGCCAAAATCAAAATATTTGAAGTTATCATAATATTTATATCATACGTTTACATATGTTAAACTTTTTCCTTATCTTTAGCTCTAGAACCAACTTCAGAAATATTGACGTGCAATTTTGAATCACCTGTATATTAAAAAGTTTAAATGAATAATATTGTATCAAAAGAAATAATAAAACAAAAATTCAACATTTTATCATTTCTCACTGTATCTCCACCTGTTATGAAAAGCATTCGGTTTAGAACAAAAGTTCACTTTAAACGGTTAGCAAACTCTTTGATAGTTTTTGGTTTAAAAACAAACAATTCTTAAGTAGTGGTGAACTACAAGACCACCTAAGCAATTTGTGTAAATGGCGTTTAAAACTGTTCATATTGGGTTCTAGATGGCATATCCAAGCATCCACCAAATATTGTGTAAATATACCTGAAGAAAGAAGTAATTAAGATGTTTACGAAATATTTATGAACCGTTTTTCTCTGTAGGCCTACAATGTAAATACAGAAAATAAGATGTTAGCATTTAGCTTGTGATGTTACACAACATCCATCAGACACACTATTCATAAGCAATTTTCCTCACACATTCTCTTCTTCTTCCTCTACCCATGCCTTACATGATAATTTTAAAGCCTACCTAAAAAACTTCAATGTTTTTGAAGAAGTAACCTACGAATATTGTCAGTGCTTGGTAGGTGATACCATGCACATGGTTTTTGATTTCGATCTTGAAAAAAATCTTTCTTCAAGAAATAGGGTTGCCTTTATCACCTGAAAATATTCTATAGATGCTAACGGATTTGACGGATAAGTGGATTACACTTTGTTCAACAAATCCAGAAGAAAAGAAGAAGACGTTCGAAGAAGATGGTGTAGTAGATGAAGATATGGACCGTGTTATTTATAATGCTGGGGTCCCATACACAGGGAGGCACTCATTCTCCCACCTCGGAAAAAATAAATTATGATTATTAAATTATTATGGATATTAGTGTTGGACCTGGGCTGTGTGGACTTATTGACCTAGTTATAGATTATTTAAGAATCTAGCTATCAATAGCAAACTACAATAATTCATCCTGAAATAAGTTCCCCGTTTTGAAGTTAAACAGCTTCAAGACTAGCAATGTCCCGAGACCGACACGTTTTTAATATAACCACGTGCAAAATGTAATATTTAGAAATAATTTATTTTGAAGTAAAGCCGATTAGGAAATGAAAAGAAAACTTTAAAAGGATATAAATACGGATAAAAACAAAAGCCGTTCCCTGACTTACTTCCTTTACGTGATATGAAATGTGGGTAGTTATTGATTATGGAAATGACACCACGCCAGAACTATGTAAAGCTAAGGTAGAAATATTGAATAAGGAAATATCTGCAGTCTGTTAGATTAACTTGGTTATCAGTAACATGAATAGCTACGTAGTTGTAAGGAAAACAGTAATATAGAATGTAATAATGAGTTGGCATGCTGACATCATAATACAACCGAGCCCCGATCATACAATGTAATGCAAGGATGTAATTTCCAAAAGTTCGTTTCTTAGGCCTAGTAGGAAATGTTACATTGTGTTGAGAAATTAAGGGTCTTACACAGTAGAATAAATTTGTTTAAAACAGTTGTTACACAGGTTTTCTGAAACTCATAATTTTTTATATCACTACTTTCTTCACAACAGCAGGATCTGGATTTATATGCAGATGTACAAGTTGACAAAATTACCTATTTAGGCTAATATAGATCCTAGATTAAAATAAACTGCTGAAAATATGTTTCTAAAAACTGTTTCTTGAAATATTGAAACTACATATTATATATTTCAAATTTTTTAAAGATTTTTTTACCAATTTCGTTGTGTACCCTTACAATTCTTTTATTTAAAAAAGTTTATGAATAAGTATTCCTTGTTGATATACTGTACAGTAAAAGATACTCAGAATTATGACTGTATATGTCCTACAATCTGCGAACAATTTTTTTCTTCAAAATTTCCTCGTTAACGACCTTATCCAACGATTGATAATAAAGATCTTACATATTAAATTTCATAAAAATTGGAATACCTTTACCATCTATAAATATTAATTAATTAATTAAAAAATAGTGTCAAATTACTTTATGGCTAGGATCTATGCACATTTTAAAGTTTAGAGTGTTGGAGTTTTAATGAGGAAGATTTTTAGAATAAGTAAACATTCGTTATAAAAGTCTAACTGCACAAATCAGCTGATATTTAATAGAACTGAAAATAGTTATTGTTGAAATCAAGAAATCTTATAATCTAATATAAAATACAAAATAAATGAATACATTCTTTCCCCTTTCAGTTTTTGACATAAATTCCAGTGGCCTATAATCCATTATACAAGCAACGAAGACTTGATAGTTGTGAGATTATAGCTCGACCAATTTCCAAAAATTAGTTGTGACACTTGCACGGAACAATATTTATCTGGAAATTCAATTTAGTGACAACTTTAGCGACACTTGCACTTAGATACAACCTTTAATAGAAATTACTTTTCTAAATCTAAGTAATTTAAAAAGTATATAACCTAACCTAACCTAACTTTTCCACCGCCCTATTCTAATAGTTTATAAAATTAAAAACTAAAATACGTAAAACACAAAATATTGAAAACATACGTGATTAAAGGGAAGCGGGGGGGGGCAGGTGTAGTTGCCTTTTTTGATAATTTCGCGTGTCAGCCTGAACGTATCAGATAAAAGAAAAAAGTTCGCGCAAATGTCACTCCAGGAAAATGTCTTCCCGTGCAAGTGTTCCAACTTTGTTTTTACGCCTGTTCTATTAAACTCAGAACAAAAAAGAGGGATAAAGCTAAGTCGAGTTTGACCAATTTTAGATAGAAAGTTTAAAACATTTAATTTACATAATTTATCAAATTATTTTAAACTTGTTACTTATTTTTTTCCCTCAGGATCCCACTATAGTAAGTACAAGCTCAGCAATCCCTAGCTCTAGACTTTTATTCTTGTAGTCTTGGGTTAGATCTCTATCTTTAATCTTACCTATCACATATTTCTTCACGATATTTTGTTCTCTTCCAATCCTGACTCTATTAGTGTATTCGAGGGCTAGGGGTTTTTTGCTTTATGTCTATTCTTCTTCTTCTTCTTCTTCTTCTTCATTTCTTCTTCTTTTCTTCTTCTTCTTCTTCTTCTTCTTCTTTTTCTTCTTCTTCTTCTTCATCATCATCTTCTTCTTCTTCTTCTTCTTCTTCTTCTTCTTCTTTTTCTTCTTTTTGTAAGACGATGATGATCGAGAGGTCTTACTCCTTTAAACAACAAGGAAACAACCATTACTTATTTATTTCTAGAATTAATTCATAAATACACGATGCAGGAGAGAATGATGGAGGTATGGGGATGTCTGAAAATATTTAATTTCAATTATTGAGAAATGAGTAGCCTACTAATTTATTTTTAATTAAACAATTATTTAGTAAAAGCTATATTTTGACCTTGCTTGACCTTACCAGGGTCAAATAATTAATTCTTTACATTTCCTGGGTTTTCAGTTTTGAATAATTTCGGAACAAGATGAAGCGGATGTGATATCGTTAGCAGTTAAACACGAACAATACGCGTAAAACAAGAACATTTCTAAATGTTTTGAATTATTTATTTCGGTCATAAAAACTAAATATTCTAGTAATAAAACAAATTCTCAAAGCGAGCAAATTAAAGTGTAAATAAAGTGTACAATAGAATATGTAATTACGTCAATTTAATATTCTAACCATGTACGTAATTAGCAACAATAAGAATTTGTGAGCGATACTATCTAATAAAGCGGCTGAGAGGTTATAAAGAAGTTAAAAATATTTAGCTATTTCTAAAATGTGTGTCTATCAATTGAGGGACTGGCATTGTTAGAAAAGCAACTATTTTACTTTTAAACATAGTGATCTTGACGATTTGAACCCTAGAAGATTATATTTAGACTATTTTCTAAAAGAGACTGTATGACGATAGACAATAATGCAACTATTTGACGCTTGGAAAATGTTCAACATCTTGTTCTTGATGATTTGAACTCTATAACAACATATTTAGACCATTTTATAAATTAGATTGTATTACGATACACACTTAATACTACTACTTGATGCTTTATCATTCATCAAAATCCATCCATCCACTCATATAATATTTAAATCATGTTAAATAATAAATATTTAAAATATTTATTTTAAAATTTGAATTCATTCTCAGTATCCAGGTCACTATTATTTTAAAATAAAGTTTCTTACCTTTGACGTCCGGTAGCCAGAAGGTGTACACCAAATAGGTCTTTTAATGTGATAAGTTATGTGTGTGTTTTTATGAATAATTTTAGTGTTTGACGACCTCGGTCGAGTAATTTAAATTAATATACCTGTGTCTGAAGATGGGATAAAAGTCCCGAAATGGGTCACGATTGCAAAAAAGAGGTCACTTGTCGGAAACAAAGGTAAGAAACTTTATTTTAAATTTGAATTTTAATAAAGCAAATAATAATGTCATACGGTTACGGATTAAAAATCACCAAATGTATTCATGCTAATTTATTTCACTCTTTAATAAATGTGTATATAATGTTAATTATCGACGTGTCATACTAAAAAACTGTGCAAACTAAATATCAAAACGAAAAATATTCCAAAACTTAAAGTTCAGTACCACAGTATTCCATACCTATCAGGGCTGCCAACTATATCATAGATAAAACAAAGAGGTTCAGCGCCTCACTTAGTAAGTAGAAAGTTGAGATTCCAGAGAAACCCATCTGTATGTACACCTTTCGTCAAGTGGTCTTTGGTTAGAGCCCTCACTTTCATCAGGTCTTTTTTAACCAACTCTTGTTTTTTTCCGGCGCTGTCACTATTAGCGTATTTCAAGGTTAAGGGTCTTATTTCCTGTTTTTTCTTACTTATTTTATCAGATGATGTCCGAGAGGTTTTTCGTTTTAAAAATCAAACAAGCAAGGTTAGGTTAGTTTAGGTTAGGTTAGGTTAGGTTAGGTTAGGTTAGGTTAAGTTAGGTTAGGTTAAGTTAGGTTAGGTTAGGTTAGATTATGTTAGGTTAGGTTAGGTTAGATTACGTTAGGTTAGATTAGGTTAGGTTAGGTTAGGTCAGGTTAGATTAGGTCATTGTTTGTTTTCTTCCTCTTTATTTACCAAGTATACGAAGTAAGGGTAACTTTGGTAATCCTTAAAAAATTCAACCTACGTATTTTGACAAATCTCCAAGTTTTATCCGGTCTGTCGCCTGTACATAAGTACGACATCGGGCACAATAATAAATATAGGAACATAGATTAGTTGACTACAATGGCTTATATAGAAAAATATTAATTAAAAAAAAAAAATCTAATTAAAAATGTTAAAATGGCGCCCAATTACAACAATTTTTGTTTTTCAATCTTTTAATCACTAAATTAGAAGGTCTTGATTCTAAACTATACTACATCTAAACTTACACTTCTACTTGTGAAAACTAAACCTGAAACTAGAATATCAAGATTTCATGCTAAAACCCTCCCACTCCCCAGATCAGATCTTGATATTGTAGTTTTAGGTTTAGTATTTCACAAGTAGAAGTGTAAGTTTAAATGTAGTATAGTTGAGAATCAAGACCCTCTGATGATGATAACCATGTTATCGAAATGTATATTAGGGCATTTACAGGAATAAACAAAATAAAGTACAATAATTGTGTTTTATTTATTGTTCCTAGTGATTGTGGTTAGGGGTATATTCAAACCATTATTGTGAATTCTCAACAGTTTCTCAAAAAGATTGTATCAAACTAAATTGAATACGAATTTTTATATTTCGATTCATTTTTCAGACTAATTTAGACTAAGGAGTCATTATTTTATATTTTTTCCTTCCCTATTTTATAAGTGGATGATGACGAAAAGGTTAGGTTAGGTTAGAAAAACAAATAAATAAACAAATGGGCAATTAATTTTTAGCATTATTTGTGTCAGATCAGGCAAAAAATTGAGTTATTTAAAAATTTAAAAAAGGATTAAAATATGGCCAAAATATTGCCACAAATCAATTTTGATTAAAATTAGTCAATTTGTTTAGGCTGTAGAGCGTTGCACAAACGACAAATAAATATTTCTAATAAAAGCAAAAGTTCCAAAAAAAAAAACATTCTTTTGTCTCACTGAGAATACATCCGCGAGCCCCATCACTTCACCATTTCTATACTACATGGTATGTGATAAAATATAAATGAATCTCTAAATTTAAATCGTGTATTCGGCAAAATCTGAAATCGCATTACACAATACAATAGACGAAGTAAACACATTATAACGTGTCTGTTTAGTACAGCGTCAGTGATGTAGTGTTTGAACAGCAAAGTGGATCCGTTGGATAAAGCGCAGTTAGAAACTCATAAAACGCACGAGGCACTCAGAATCCACTTCTCACTCTGTCTTTGTTTTAATATAAACATGGCTTTTAACGTGATTGCTTTCGAGCTCAACAAACAATTAAGGTACATAAAACGCTATCTAACGCCGGTATACTCAGCCGGTTGTTTTTATTCTTCTGGGCGAGGCATTTTGATATGCTGCAAACTTCGCCGAATATTTGGTAACCTTGGTTTTTCTTATGTCGAGGATATCGGTAAATAACAAATATCTTACAAGTGTCTGAATAGCCGTACAAAGAGGAATAGTAAGGATGGATTACTTAGAACACTGAATTGTTTTAGTACGTCAATAATAAAATAAAAGGGCCAACCTTGTACTAAAATCAGACGACGACTTAAGAGTCCCGAAGGCAAACAAACTCGTAGGGGCAGTTATTTATATAAAGCCGAAGTCTTTTAAGCGGCTTAGCGCCAACATATTAATTTTTTCGTCAAATAAACATACATATTCGTATTCATAATTATTTCTAGTTTTATTTGGTACTCCACAACATTTTTAAAAATAAACATTTTCAATTCGATATATTTTGCGCTTTAACTACCACACGTTCATTTTTTATTACTGCTACATTTTTCCTATATGTGGGACGATACATCGAATATAAATGCAAAGTTTGAGAAATGTAAGATTTATCGTCTTGTCTATATAATAACTCTCGCAAAATATCCTTTAAACATTTTCTTTTAAATACAATTCACTTTCATTAATACAATTTATTTCTTAGTGTTTCAAATAAAGATATATATCATCATTATATTATCATAACCTCAGAACTATTCCAACTATCGTGACTCTAGACTCGACTCATCGTTATTTTAGTTTTCGAACAATTACAAGTTTCTTTTACACATAAAGTTTGCTCATATTTTTGCAAGGTCTTCGTATGGTTCACTGGTCTGGTCTGAAATATTCGGAGGTTCTCTCACGCCAAGTTCTAGTCTTGACTCTCTTCTAGAACCCTGCAGTTGGTCCCCACCTCAATGTTTGACCCGGTTTCTTTCCACCCAAGAGTTTATATACACCTTATGACTTGTGACGTCCACCACACTTACAAGACAAATTATTTCGTCAGATTTCTAGCTTTGTCACAACAATTGTTTATCATTTTGACTACTCAAAAAACTAAACTAAGTTACTATTCTAACTAAATTATGTTGCTAATCCCTAACATCATCCTATCTTAATTTTTGTGCCCAATATCGTTCTTAAGTACAGACAAAAAGAACAACAATATGCGTATTTAATTGTCTACTTATTTATATATTGATGTTTTCTGATAAATCCTACGTTACATATATTTGTTTAAAATTATAGATTTACGATCATAAATTCATGCAAGATATTTTATTGGTACTGTAACACGTGAAAGGTACATCGTTCTGCCGTGGCAGAGAAAACCTTTAAAGAAAGCTAATTTAATTACTCATATTCTTGTTAAGAAAGATATAGTTTATCAACGGTAGCTAAAGCTAATGATTTTATTACTTTTGAGACAGCACTCAGAAACAGTATAAATGTGAGGAAGAGTTATACCATTTTTATGACATTACCTCAGAAACAACATATTTGCTAAGTAATATGTGTGAACGTAAAACTATAGAGTAAACTAGGTTTATAGCGTCTTCATTTTTATATCTTCACATTGAAGGAAGTTATAATAAATCCTAGTTAAGCTTTTGTCAGGTGTGTGAATTTTGGAAGGTTATAAATTTAGCAGGATTAGGCACAAAAGATGCACTGCGTAGAACTGATCGATACGTTAATTTCCATTACGACCCCTTTAATTATTTAGGGTGTGCCGTAATTTAAACATTCCTCCTATTATTAAACATAATTATACTAACTTCAGAGAAAAACTATTCCCTTTATTTTAGACCATTCTAACAACTTAAGGAATTACGTTATTTAAATCTTACCCCTCCCCTTTTACTTACCCAGTAAAAGAAGTATGGGGTAAGTTTTATAATCACCAAAAATGTCGACCTCCCTTTTTTGACTAATCTTCACGTTTCAAGGCCAAGGAAAACGGAAAAGTGATTTTCAACATGACGTCAATCTGAAGTCATTGTCGTTGTCTTCATTGTTGTCATCGTAGTCGATGACGTCATTGTCGTTGTCGACATTTTTGTCATTGTCATCTTTGTTGTCATTGCCTTCGTTGTCGTTATTGTCTGTGTTGTTATTGTCGTCGTTGTCATTGTTGTCATCGTAGTCGATGACGTTATTGTCGTTGTCTACATTGTTGTCATTGTTATCTTTGTTGTCATTGCCTCCGTTGTCGTTATTGTCGGTGTTGTTATTGTCGTCGTTGTCATTGCTATCTGATAAAGATAGGAACTTGAAATTTGTCATAGGGTAGTCATATAGAACCCTACTGAAGTTCAGAAAAATGGAATTAAAAATGTCAAAATTGCGGCCATACTAAACAGCTGTTCATATATATTGTTAGTCAACTTATATCACACTTACTTAGTTACAAATTCGCAGATTTCAATTCTGCATGTAATGGTACCAACCCCACATCTCTACGAAAAAAAAATAACGAAGTTATTGTCAAAAATGGGATTTGACAAGAATACGAAGGATTCTTATAGTCACGAGATTCGGCTCAGCTGACTCACCGATATGTGCGTAATTAGTGGACCGAGACATTTGAGAAAAACGAGTGGAAACCTTTTTAATATCTACTCGTTAAGCCTAGCCGACGTCAAGAAAAAAGTAATATACGCAATCAAAAGGTTCAGAGAACCTATCTAAAAACGTTTTAAACATACCCTATAGTTGATCTGTTGATCCTGTTGATCTATCAAACAATTTAACATTTCCCACAAAGTCAAAAAATAAAAACTATTGGGTATTAGATTGAGAGGATTTGTTTGTATTATATTTTACAATCGGGCTGGGTAATTACCATGATATAATTTTTTAGTATCTACTTTCTAGAAATGCTCGTTAGTCGCACCATGTTACAAACTATACTGTTGAGAATAATTAACAAAGTATGAAATCCACTACATATTAAACAGCTTGTCGAGTTAAAGATTAAAAATAGGTCGCACGAGCTCAAGATGTCACTTCTAGATTTCTAGAGAGATGAAACCGGCAACATGACGAACCGGTCAGTCTCGTCCAGTTTACAGAACACTCTCGTTTTGTTGTGTGAGGTTAAAACTGGTGTTTTTTTTTTTATTTCTCGAAGTACTTAGAGGAAGATGTTTTTCCACTTTTACTTGTTAGTAGTATTCTACTGGGTTAATTAACAAGTTGACTTGGATTATATTCTTGTCTCATGCCATTAATCTGTCTCGTTTACTTGTCATGAGTTGCTTTATTTTCGTATAAAAACAAAGGATAGCACAGAAAGCATTAATCTATTGTACTATTTCATATAATTGGCGAATTGCTGTGTAAATATATTTGTTTAAACAAATGTATTTTAGAGTTTCGTCGTGTTAATTTGAATTTAACATTTTAAAACAGCGCTAATTTTTTCGTTTGAGAAAAAAAATTAAAATTTATCGATTGGTTTTGAACATTAATAAAGCAGTAACGATCAGTTTTGCAAGAGAAATAAAAATAACTCTACAGCGTTTCAATAACAAACTGTACAATTCATTTTTAATCACGTCAATTGTAATTAAAACAAGTCAATGGGGCCATCATAGTACTAATCTAATACCACTTATACAATGTAATGCACAAAGATCTTCCAAATGTAATACTCAAAAGCTGGTTTCTTGGGCCTTGAATGTAATGTTTAATTATGTTGATAGATCAAGGTCACTGATCCAGGAGGCTAGTTTAACTTAGTGTCATACAGGTTTTCTGAACCAAGACATTGTGCATATCACTACTTTCTGACGTCGCCTGCCTAGTAAACTGGCCACGTAGATGTGTATATTTTAAAAAGTCTTCAATCGCTTCGCTCGTCTCAGTTTCTCGAGCCTAGCAGCTCTCGAAGATGTGTGAAGGTGCCTTCACTTGGTACACTTATGTGGAAGATTCAGTCCTACCGAGTTTAGTAAATTGTACGAATATCACATTTTCTAGAGAGGTCATAGTTAGAAATGAAATTTTTGATAAAAACTTCATTTTTCGTCACCGAAGAGAAGTAGGGTTGGTACCGTTTCACCCAAAATTAAAATCTACAAGTTTGTACCTAATTTAGTGTAGTTTAAATACCTAATTTAATATACACACGAAGAAAAAAAACTGTCCACCATTTTGACTTTTTCTATTTGATTTTCCTAAATTTCAACAGGGTTCTACATAAACTCACTATAGTCCACTATACCAAATTTCATGTTCCTATTCTAATTTTTGTGGTAACTATCGTGCTTACATACAAACGTTAACAGATGGTCTGTAATCATGATTTAACTGAAACCATAAAACGTGAAGATCAGTCAAAAACGGAGGTCGTAATTTTTGACGATTACAAATTTATCCTATTACTGGGTAATATTAGTTTATTATCAGAATTGCAAAGACTAGGTTAAATGCATTTATCATTTGCGAGCAGCATATGTTCCCGACTCAAACTGTAAACATCATTAATAATAAATTTCATTTAAAGTCGTTATAAGCAACGTTTAATTAATCGTAGTGTGTTTAGAAAGTCTCTGGAGGGTTACATCAAAATTAAACTCTTGACCCATTGTTTCATTTTAGAGATTTCAGTTCTTATTTTATTGAGGAAACAAACTTAAACTTACAAAATAAATACATGTCAAAGTACGTTTTATTTTTATACATATAAAGAAAATATATAGTATATATTGAGAAATTTATGAGATACAGTAGATACAAATTTGATATCGGTTGTTTTAGCCGGAATACCTTATTTAAGGTAAAAGTGAAAAAAAGTAAATGACATACAGAGAAAGACCTACAGTCTAAAGGGGTAGAAGAAGTTGATAAAACTTGTGTGGGAATATTTATCATTTTATGAATAGCTAAAAATATGAGGATCCCTTTCTTTATCGATAAGAGTATCATTTCCTCAAAATATGATAAACATATTTTGATCAAATTCCGTTCAAAAGTGAATAGGATTTACTCGGGCAAGCTAGGGAGAAAAAGAAGAGTTTGGAGAGATAGGACGAGATGGTTGCAGGACGTGGTGAAGATTTGAGGGCTCTCGCAGTGAAAAGATGGAGGACGCTCGCCACAAACAGTGGAGGCAAATCATAAGAGTCCAAGACCTCCTAAGGAAGTTATAGCGCTGTTGGGTAAGGTAACATAAGTGTAACAAAAATGAGGAAGAAAACAATTTACACCTTGCTCAGTACTTGCAGAATTAAGAATAGGATATTTGAGGAAGTATGCGTGAGATGTAAATGATAATTTTGAACTCGACTTTCGAGATTGGCAAACTTGATAGAATAAAACTTGTAGAGAAATTCACACAAATAGAAAGTTTATTTATTCAAACGTGTTTCAGCAACAAAGTCACCATCTTTATTAATGCACGAGCTACAACAACTAAACTACTGTATAGATTAGTTATTGTAACTTTTGCATCACTGAAGATGACAACTTTGTTGTTGAAACACGTTTGAATAAATAAACGTGCTATTTGTTTACAAGTTTTATTTTATCTAGATGTAAATAGGCTTACGAAATTTTATAAATGGTGAAGAAGTGCTGAAATTGATTTTTTTTTGTAATTAAAGTTGAGCCTATAGATACAAGTTAATTTAAGAATTTAATTATTGAGAAAATGTATTCTCTTTGTTTTCCTGTCCTCTTATATTTCATCAGTACTTTTGTTAATAACCAGATATAATTTTTCATTTTCATTAAATAATTATATTTGAAAACCATTAATAATTTTCAATATACTCAAAGTTACTATATAAAGGACAAGTATTGACAGTGGAATTATCATTTTTTGTTTGTTTTCTGATTATAAACCGATATACAAATTTTTGTTTAATAAAAACAATTCTTTATTATTTTTCAAAACCATCAGGGGTTCACTTACAACGCGTAAGGGCTTGGCAATTTGGAGCGTACCATACTGGATCTTCACTTTTTTCATGTATTCTTGGGTCAAATCCCATTATTTCGTCTTCCTATCGATCACTTTTGAAGAATTCTTGGTCTTTCCCAACCCTGACACTATTAGAGTATTCTAGGGCTAGAGAGTTTAATTTTATATTCTTTTCTTCTTATTCTCTTTTTCTTTATAAAGCGAGAGGTTTTGCGTTTTAAATAACAAGGAAAAAATTTCAAAGTTGGGCTTTGATTTTATGACTAAACGACTTATGTATTTTGATAATCTAAACCATTTTACCATTCGTTAGTTGTTTGAGTCTAAACTGTACAACACCAAAATAAATCTTGAGTATGTATGGATCTTCGAACTATATTTCACAAAAGTATAATCCTAACAACTTGAACAGATTTTAAGATATTCCAAAATCCCGATCTGTTTTTTCAAAGGAAGATGACAAAGTGTATTTTTAATTGCTTATTATTTTAGTTTGTGAATGGCTGTGGTAAGAAGATTGTACGGGGTTTTTTACTAAACCAATGAGTATTATTTCCACGGCACTCATTTTGCAGGTACTTGAATGAAGGCTATCTAAGATTAGGGTTTGCAGTGTACACGTTCGTAACTATATCGAGTATAAAAGAAACCTAATCTAAGATAATGAGCAGTTAAAAATGGTGGCAGAGCGTTGTGCAACGAAGTGTAACGAGAGAAGACATCAACATATGCTTAGTGCAGCGGGGGGAAGTGGAGTAGTGGTGGTAGAGTTAAGTTTCTTTGAATAATGTTCAAAGTGTTACTCTAGTACTTGTAGAGTATTGTAAAGAACCACACTCTAATGAATGTTACTACAAAGGTAACTTCTTCTAATTGTTAATGAGAGATGTGATATATTAAGCTCTTGTTTGTTGAGGTGATGAAAATGCAAGCAGAAGATAATTACATTTTTTTGTAATTATATCTTCTATGTAAAATCTAGTAACTCTTAATTTGAACATTATTAATACATCTTTTTCTGTCTTCGTCGTTTTAGTTCGGCTGTTTCCGCGTGTCCAAAAGTACGAAGTTGGCATCATAGAGGAGGGAGTATGTAATTCTCTTGAAACGGAATATCTACGACTCTTAATTTACTTTTAGAACAGTGCGTCCCATCCCACCTGTATTACTTATGTACCGCCAAAAAATCCACAGGTGGTCTAATGTAACTCACCTTTCGAGACATAAAGTAA
Organism: Aphrophora alni; assembly: GCA_963513935.1. Lineage (NCBI taxonomy): Eukaryota > Metazoa > Arthropoda > Insecta > Hemiptera > Aphrophoridae > Aphrophora > Aphrophora alni. Next base: position 144,162,123 of record OY740766.1, read on the forward strand.
AAACATTTTGTGGAATAGCTCTAAGTATGAAAATAATTTGACCAAAATTGATAGAAAGGTCATGTAACCAATTTAAGAAATGTTTATAGATTCCAGGCAGAAATTTTAACATTTTTGAATAACGACATTTGTGTGGATATTTGCAATGTTTGTGGATATTAACGCGAGATGTAAGCAACCAATCACAACACATCGTGAATCCACAGAAATAAAATAATCACTAGATAAGTTAACCTAAATATAATTTAAAACAGCTGTTATAAATTCTCATTAAAACAACAAAATAAAACATATTTGAGAATTTAAACAGTTTAATTTTGCGAGATGTAAGCAATCAATCACAACACAACGTGAATTCGCAGAAATAAAATAATCACTAGATAAGTTAACCTAAATATAATTTAAAACAGCTGTTGTAAATTCTCAAATAAAACGTAAACCAGGAAAATAAACCGTAAAAAATAGGAGTTTCAAATTATTTTTGTTCTGAAACATGTTATTTATCGATAACAGGCATGTTAATTTAATGACAAATTTATTGCAAAATAAATGTTTCCAAGGAAAATGAATAATTTTCAGCAGAACTGCAAGTAAGTCTGTTTATTTGACATCTCAATAATTAAAATTGGCCCTATAGTAAGTAAAGAAATACGCGAATGTCTCAAAAATTCTTTAGGGAATTAAATATAAAACAATTTGCTGTAATTAAAACTTCCTTTTCAATTGAAGGCTTTTTTTTAGCTACATATTACAAATAAAAAGTTAAAAACTTTACTAGTAGCCACTATGTAGAGAAGGCTATGCTTTAAGAGTATTTCTCTAACGCTCCCCAACAAAATAATAGATTCCATATTTCTGGTTAACGAACTTGTCTAATGGATTGTATTAATGAACCTACTTAACAAATTTGAGTAAGCTCAAACTAAAATTGCAACTTCTATAGTGTTTACTAAACACAAATAGATATATACAGAGGGATTTTTATAAACTTACCACCTCTATTATTTAAAAGCCGAAAAGATATATGATATGTTCTCAGGACAGCGATTCACCTTTAAGGGGAAAATTTTAGAATACCTATTTACAAAATAGTATTAAAAATCATTCCAAATCAAAATGTGTAATGGGAAAATAAGGCTTATGATAGCTCAAATTAAAACCCTTTAAAAGCTATGATTTTCTGTTATAAAAAAATTAAAATAAGCCAACACATTTGTTCGCTACGCTCGAAAATGATATTTTGAAAGTTATTTTCTAGAATTTTTATAAAATAAGTTATCACACTTTGAAAATGGCTTAGTTGATTGAACTAGGGAAAAATGACTTCTTATCATTTAACTGTAATGAAAATTCCTCGCAAAAATAAAATTGCTACATCAGTTTTGACAACCTTAGTAAATTATTGTTCGATTAGTACAAGAAATAATATTTAGTTTGTTTGAAATGAAAATTTTATTTAAATTAAAAGAAATTCTCAAAAATCAAGGAAAAATGACGGGGAAAAAATATTGTAGAATTACCTAAATTATTCGTTGTTCCAGTTTTACTGTCATAAAAACGATAAAACTTGTCTGCAAGTTGTTTGCTTTGGCCAATCTCAAATATTAAACTTTGTAATACATAATATTTTTATAGTGCGATAACCTACTTTTATAAAACTCTTAAAAAAATAACATACAAAATAATATTTTTTAGTGAAGAAATGAATGCTTTAACCGATTTTTATTTTCTTACAAGAGAAATTAGAGGAATTTAATCTCAGATATCCCAAACTATGTGTGTACATTAGACTTACACATTTTTGAGAAGGTGTGGCGTGAGGGAAGGTTTTTTTGTATGTTGTAAATAGGTATTCTAAGGTCCCCAATAAGAGTGAATAACTATTCCCAGAAAACAGATTATGTATATATCTTTCCTTCTTTTAAATAATAGAGGTGGTAAGATTAAAAAAAAAAGAAAAAAGCGATTATATATTTAGAGTACAAACATTGAAGCCAGTTTACTCTAATAAGTAGGACCAGTATACAGTTGTTTGTATCGAGGGAATTCACAAAAACAATTTTTATTTTAAAGTGTAAGCCTGTTAAAAATATATGGGGAGGTATAACAGTACCGATGCTGTTATCGATTTTAAACTTGGAAAGGTTAAAACCTGATACTTTGGAATTTTTTTGTGTAAAAAAAAAACTTTTTGGCATTATAAGGGTAATTCATTCCTATCCAAAAAAGAGGCTTTTGGGGGCAACAAAAATGTTCAAATATAAATTTGGGCATTTAGCCCTTAAGATAGTTTATTAGACTATGAAAAACCTGTGAAATCGCTTCAGTCTTACACTATATGGAGACATCAGAGTGTCTTCATTTTAACCTAAGTAATATGTTGCCTATAACTCAATTTATGCGAAAACTGTAATACAAAACATTAATTCTTTGACAGAAAAAAGTGATAATTGAAAACAAATTGACTTCCTCTTTTACAACTATACTAATTAAGAAAGTAATTAAAATTGCTGTAGGCGCCCAGACTCCAGAAACGGCCATATAAAATATTTCAAAATTTCTTTTCCTCCACAAAACACCCTTTGGGAGACCAAATTCTTATATTAGGCTATGCATATACAACTGCACTACGTCAGTATATATTAGTGAAAACTTTATAAAATTAGTTTGACTGTTCAGGAGGGACGACTGGATATTTATAATCTAACCCAACCTAATCTAGTCTAACAAACTATCCATTTAAAACTAATTTAAAGGTATAAAATACCACGAGGTATTATCAACACACTTAAAGGCATAAAATATCTTGGGGTATTAGCCATAACCTTAAAGGGAAATACCTCAGGTGTTAGTCATAACCTTAAAAGTATAAAATACATATGGGTATTAACGACAAACAAAAGGGATAAAATACCTCAGGTATTAGTTACAACCTTAAAGGGATAAAATACCTCGGATATTAGTTACAACCCTAAAGGCATAAAACACCTCAGGTATTAGTTACAACCTTAAAGGGATAAAATACCTCTGGTATTAGTTACAACCTTAAAGGTATAAAATACCTCATGTATTAGTTACAACCTTTAAGGCATAAAACACCTCAGGTATTAGTTACAACCTTAAAGGGATAAAATACCTCAGGTATTAGTTACAACCTTAAAGGTATAAAATACCTCAGGTATTAGTTACAACCCTAAAGGCATAAAACACCTCAGGTATTAGTTACAACCTTAAAGGGATAAAATACCTCAGTTATTAGTTACAACCTTAAAGGTATAAAATACCTCAGGTATTAGTTACAACCCTAAAGGCATAAAACACCTCAGGTATTAGTTACAACCTTAAAGGGATAAAATACCTCAGGTATTAGTTACAACCTTAAAGGTATAAAATACCTCATGTATTTGTTACAACCTTAAAGGTATAAAATACCTCAGGTATTAGTTACAACCTTAAAGGCATAAAACACCTCAGGTATTATTACAACCTTAAAGGGATAAAATACCTCAGGTATTAGTTACAACCTTAAAAGGATAAAATACCTCAGGCATTAGTTACAACCTTAAAGGGATAAAATACCTCAGGTATTAGTTACAACCTTAAAGGGATAAAATATCTCAGGTATAAGTTACAACCTTAAAGGTATAAAATACCTCAGGTATTAGTTACAACCTTAAAGGCATAAAACACCTCAGGTATTATTTACAACCTTAAAGGGATAAAATACCTCAGGTATTAGTTACAACCTTAAAGGGATAAAATACCTCAGGTATTAGTTACAACCTTAAAGGTATAAAATACCTCAGGTATTAGTTACAACCTTAAAGGCATAAAACACCTCAGGTATTAGTTACAACCTTAAAGGGATAAAATACCTCAGGTATTAGCTACAACCTTAAAAGGATAAAATACCTCAGGTATTAGTTAAACCTTAAGGGGATAATATACCACTGGTATTAGCTACAACCTTAAAGGGATAAAATACATTAGGTATTAGTTACAACCAGGGATAAAATACCACTGGTATTAGCTACAACCTTAAAGGTATAAAATACCTAGGGGTATTAGCATTACACTCTGCAATTAAATTTTTTTGCAGTATTTGTTCAACATTTATGTTCTTAAACGTTTAACAAAACATTGAAATGGAGACGGTTTGAAGTTGATAACCTTGCAAATACTAGAGACAAGATTCATGGCGGGAGAAGAGAATATATCAACATATGCAGTCATCCCGACTTGCACACAAAAGTTGTACATTTGCATCGGTTGAAAGAGATGTGAAATGCCAAGGTCCAGAGTCCACCTGTGTAAATCCACATCTTCATTTGAATAGCAATTACATATCCATGCAGGACTGGTTGCTTCTCCTTTAGGCCAATAGAGATGAGCATATTTAATTGCATGCAAATCTAGCGACGTTGTGGTGCGACATGGAGATTCACAGTTAGTTTTTAGCCTTTTACAAACTTTGTTACATACTCAAAAGTAATAGAGGACACTTTATTGTACGTTTAATAAAGTTTCAAATTATTACAGTGAATGATGTAATAGAGTTTTAGATTTTAACTGCTAGCAAATAACATAGCTACCCGGCATGTACTTCATAAACAGACATTATTTTTTTTTTTGGTGTTTATTGTATTTTTTTAATGTACCTCTCTGGATCCTAATCCAAATCAATAAATTACATAGTTTTATTAATTTATTGGTTTATACGTTATTTTACCAAGCTAATATTATTGACTAAATAATTATTTCAAGTGAAAAATATACGCCCTAGACTGAGAATCAAACCCAGGGAGTATATAGATTAGTTTCAATGTCGTTTGTAACGAGGTAATTTATCTGTCATAACTCAAAAATTGTAGCAAAAAGAAATCCAAGTGGGAAGTGTACGCCCTATGCTGGGAAGCGATCAATGATAGTTCAATTGGTAGAGCATTGCCGCTTAAATCCAAATGTCCTGGGTTCAATTCCCAATCTAGGTCGTATATTTTTCACTTGAAATAATTATTTTACATAGTTTTAATTTATAGGAATTTTGTTGTTGTTGAAAAAATAACATATTAACTTGAGGTTTTCTTAGCCTCGTAATTGTGTTCATCACTTCCTTGACGTCGGCTAAGCCTAACGGGGGGGGGGGGGGTCTTGTAGATGTGTATATATGAAAAATTCTCAACTTTGTTTGCTCGTGCCAGTGTTTCGGCTTTAATAGGACTGGAAGAGCGAAAGGTGAGTAAATCTGAACAGATTTTGTGGAGAGTCCGCACTTCAGGGGTATATGGGGGTTGGGGGTTGGTAAAAGTCTGATCCACACTAATCTGCCCATGTGATGATGACTTTCACTATCCAGACAAGACAAGGAATCACTTTTCGGTATAACGTCTTGATTTGATTATAAATAGGCGCTCTGGGGAAAATCATGTGATTATAAAATTTATTTATATACGAGTATATTTCTGTTACTAAAATTAACTTTTATTTACACTCTTATTAATTTTTTTTTTGACAGTTATAATTTCTACTTTTACCTTCCGCTTTTAGAGAAAAGTGCTTTACACCGGTTTTAAGAAACCTGCAACAGCTCCGTCAAAACGTAGAATCTGTTCTTGGTGATGTTACCACTGACCAATGTAACAACATGGTCACTACAATGATTAGGCGCATGGAATATGTTGTTGATAATAAAGGGAAACATGTTGAACATATAATTGGGTAATACAAATGTTAATGCTTAGTTTAACATTGCTGTGTTAAACCAATTTTTTTTCAGTTACCTTTTTTTGCCACACCCAATATTATTCGATGGGGCTTTACGTTTGTAAATTTTTAGTTACCCACGAAAACCCCTATTTAACTTGAAATAAAGGCAATTTTTTTTACACCAAAACACATTTCTAAAGTTTTAGATTTCTTCATTTTTAGGTTAACAAATTATTTAACCGTTTCCAGGCTTTTCCCCATATCCTGTGTATTTGAAGAAAATAATCTTTTTAAACTTTCAATACGTAGCCTACACGTGACCTCACGTACAATTATTTTCTGAGTCAACCATAATTTCTAATTACGCAAGGTATACATTGCGATTGAAAGGTAATTGCCTCGAGAAGAGGTTCAATTACTTGCAACTTATACTTAAATGACGAACTCACAATTGTACGCTAACTTCTGTTGATGATGAAGTGTTTTCTACACGCACTCTGGGAACTTTGAAGAGGTTTATAATGTATTAACTAAAGACACCGTGGAACCTTAGGAGTTGCAGTTATGAAAAGGACCACTTTAAGGTAAAATTAAATAATTTATTGAGATTGTTATAATATATTCGTAAGAATATATTATAAATATAATTTGTTTTAAAGACTACATTGACGCTATCATTGTACTTACCCAGTCCGATGGTACAATGTAATACAAACAGTTCCTCTAAATGTAATGCCCACAAGTTGGTTTCCTGGATCTTGTAGGAGTTTTAAACTGTACTGGTAGATTAAGGGGTCTTACCCAGTAGAATTTTATTAATAACAGTTGTTAGAGTGTCAACTAGACCCTAACGTAGATGTGTGTATATATATATTTAAATATTCCACTCACCTCGCTCATCTCATTGTCTCGGTCCTAGGGGGCTTCGAAGCTGTACATATGTAAAGGTGCCTCCATTCGCTAAGCACGCGCAAGTGACTCAATTTTGCCGGATCTCTTAAATATACGAATATCAGAATTTTGTGGGAAGTCAGGTTTGGAAATTATATTTTTGACAATAACTTTTGCTATGTGTCATCGTAGAGAGGTGGGGTTAGTAAATTTACATGCGGAATTGAAATGTTCAAATTTATATCTACTTTTGTGTTAAAAATTGAATGTCACACAAGTTATATATATATATATATATATATATATATATATATATAACTATGATATTTTCAATTAAAGTTAAAAAAATTTAAATATAGTCTATACAAGCACACTATGCTAAATTTCATATTTCACAAGATATGGAGAAAAAGTAGCCATTTTACTATTTTGACATCACTTCCATGTGTTGTGGAATTTCGTATTTTGTATGTTTATAAAATAATTAAACTTTTTTACATTAGAAGTGGAAATACACCAGTAATGTTAATAGTTATAGATAGTAGCTTCGAAACGCACCACATTTTAAAATTACTAATCCAACATTACAACTTAAGCTAGATTTTATAGTAACTGAAATCTTATATAAGCTGATCCATTAAATATAATGGCCTAGTAACAATGATTATGAAGCATGTTAAATTATACAGATAGATCAAAAGGTTTTATCCATTAGGGATGTTATTACACAGGTTTTCTGAACCTCGTAATTGTGTATATCACTACATTCTTGACGTCGGTTAGGTCCTGAGGGTTCTCGTAGGTAAGTAAACATTAAAAAGTACATTTTGTAAAGGATATTCCACTCGCTACGCTCTTGTCGGTAACTCGCCCCTACCGGATGTCGTAACTATACGAATCTCATGGGTTTTTCGAGGTTAGGATTCAAAATTACAATTTTGAAAATAATTTCGCTATTTATCATGGTGGTGATGGTACTATTATGCAAAATGAATTGAAGTCTACAAATATTGATAGAATTTAGTGGGTTTTTTCATTGATGCTATAAGTTTTACAATTGATAACGAGAGTTGATTTATACTCTCGAACAGTCGTGAAGTAGTTTTTATAAACACAAATTATGGCAATTTTTCAATTTAACTATATTAATAATATGAGCCATCGTTATCAATTATCATTAAAATAGAATAATTTAGTGTATTAAGAGTTAAATATCATATGACACATGAACAAAAACTGTTTAAAATGGCCGATATTTTGATATTTTCAATTCGATTTTCCTGAATTTATATAGAGTTCTAAATGAATACATTATAATCCTCTGTAGATAATTTCGTGTTCTATCTACTTGTAGACGACAACGACGATGGATGGATGCCATGTCAAAAATAACTTTTACGGTTTCCTGAGATGAGATTCTTCATTAAACATGACGATCTGTCAAAAACAGAAGTCGAAATTAATGATGATTACCAAACTTACCCTATATTTGGTAAGGAATACAGAATTTTAATTTAATTTCTTTTGTTGTAGTTGGTATCTTATCATATATTTGTACTGGGGGCGGGGGTACAGAATTAATAACGCTACTAAAGTTTGGTAGTCACAAAAGATCCATTTTGGTTGTAGTGACGAGAGGCTAAATAGCTCGCCGCCCCCCAAATACTAAAAAACTAATTAACAACATCATTTTATGCTGTTTGTTACTATACTTGCTTTACTTTATGTCTTTTATTCCTCCATGGGTAGAAACGAAGAACTTCCAACTCACCTTGTCTGGCGCCATCAACTTCACCTCTCCCCAAGTCTCCGTCGACAGTTGCAACTCCCTCTCAGTTCGCTTTCATGTCATCTTTGACAATGTCATCCTTCTCTGATCCCGGGAATTCCATTCTTCTTCATCCTCCTGTTCCTCAAAACATAACCAATCGACCTCCACTTCTTATTTTCGATATTTTGTTTTACTGGCGTTTCATTACATCGTTCCCACTATTTTAGAGCATCGTATGTTGAATATATACATCTATTATGGAAGGCTTGCTTTGGTATTACATTCGACTCTTTCCAAGTCTCACAACCGTAAAGAAAGATGAACATTATATTTGTTACAAATATCCTCAGTTTTATTCATCCACTCAGATGAGGAGATTTTCATATAATCCTCAGTTGGGCAAAGTCATCAGTTGTCTTTTTCACTCTACTCATGATTTCCACACATTGACAACTAGGTGCCAACCTGTGAACAAGCGTGTCAAAACAAAATCACATTAATATTTATAGAAATTTATGAAAAAATAAAAATATATAACAGAATCTAGAAGATATCTTTATTTCCCCTCTCTCTAAAGATTACTTACAATATTCCCATTTTGCATTTCAATACTAGAAAACTAAGAAAATAAACAATACTACAAAAGTATTACATTTATAATATTGTGTTTGTTTTATAAAAGTCTGAAAAGCTTCCTGTGTTTAATTAAAAACTGTGTTCTTCAAATACACAAGTTGTATCGAATATTACACAAAATGACGACGCCTTTTTAAAAAAGAAGTAGAACGAGCTTGTATTTTTATCGAAGTGAGGTTAACAATTAGAAAACCCACGTTGACTGTACTATCAGCAACAACCGTTACCCATACAATAAATCCAACTTAAAGTTTTCTTTTTATCACATCCGGTTGTACTGATAGCTTTAGTTGCTTCCGTTCTACTGCTTTAAAAGTAACAAGCGTGAAGTAACGAAATATTATCCTACTTGTTGAAAGTAGCAATGGTACTTTCCGATCATAAAATATAGTACAAGTAGATACTCAAAAGTGGGTTTCTTGGACCTTGTAGGAAATTTTAAGTTGTTTGGTAGATCAAGGGGTACAGTTTAAAACAGTTGTTATGCAGATTTACTGAACTTGGTAATTGCGTTTCACTTCTTTTTGACGTCTATCAAGCCCTATGTGTGTACATGTGAAGAGTTTACTCACTACACACGTTCCAATGACTAGGCTATGATGGATCTCCTAACTATACAAATATCACTTTTTTTGGGGAGATCGGGGTTTGAAAGTATATTTTCGACAATAACTTCGCTATTTTTCAACGTAGAGAGGTTGGTACCATTGCAAACAAAATTGAAGTCTGTACATTTTTATTTATGCTATAAGTTTTCTGCACGGGGGTGTGAGAAAATAAATGCAATATTGTGTATTGTTATTTTTATAATTTAAAATGTACGGTTTATTTCACAAACATTTTCAGATCGTAAAATGAAATATAAAAAAAAAGTTTAAGTTTCTAGGTAAAACTTGAGTGTTAAAAAATTCGGCTTAAAACTGCACTTTCTTTCTTCATGTCTGAACCACTCATGAAAGTATTTCGAGTTGAGATGTTTGTTTGTTTAAATATTATGTGTGGTGGTATTAAATAAAATTAGAAGTTATTCTGATTACGAATATGTATGTTTATTTGACTAAGAAATTAAGATGTTAGCGCTTGTTGGCTTAAAAAACTTCGAATTTATAAAAATGAGTGACAATATATGCCTACGGGTTCTACGTCGTGTGTTTTAGGACAGCTGATCCATTTATTTTGTAGATATATCAGTTTTGAGGTTTTTTAAAGTAAAAAATGTGGTTTTTGGAATTATGTCTGTCTGCCTAGTATCTGGTGGCGTCAGTCTGTCTGTCCAGTGCTCGACAACCCAAATTTTTAGACCGATTTTTATTCAAATTTGGTGTGTTTGTTCACATCTCGGATTGTTACATTTTTTTTGATACCTCAAGATTTGAGTGCAGCTGCCATAAAAAAAATATATATATAATTTTTTTTAAACGCTCTAATAATTTTGATCGAATTTTGGTTATGTGACCTCTAAGGGATCAAGCAAAATATATTGATCGCCATATCTCAAATAATTGGTTCGTGAGGTGACAATAAAAATTAAAAAAATTGAACATAGAGCGCTTATAAAAAACAAAGTCAGCTCGACCAATTAAATTTAAATTTAATTAAAACGTGAAGAATATTAACACAAAAATGTGTGTAAAATCACAAGTAAAACAAATCTTACTGTACAGGAATACCTGGCAAAATAAAAATTAACCTTCCATGCCGTCATTGTAAGCAAGATTTTAATCAAATATTATTTACCTTAATGATGTTTGTAGTTCTAGTGAAACAAGTTTAGGCAGTATTTAAGTATAAAAATATTTTTAACTAATACGGCATCCATGGTTTACTTTTTTACTGATCCACATTTTTGTAACCATTAGTTTTGTCTGGTTTGTATTTCTATTGTGAATTTGTGTACGAGAAAGTTTGTGCAATGTATTTCTTATAGTTTATTATTTTAAAACGATAACGACATTCAGATTTATCTTAAAATCAAAAGAAATTTTTTTATCATCGACAACTCTTAATGAATCAATACAGGACTATTTTTGTGACTAGTTACATTAGTATCTATACTGATATGTTAAATAAATTAACTTCACATTACAGTGTAATGGAAGAATTATCATAAAATACAAAAACTGTCAAAGCAGAGTTATTTTCCATCAGTGATAAAGTTTATTTTGTTTCAAAATCCCAACCTGACCTGGATACGTCAATATTCTGTTAAATATTGAATTGCTCTATTAGGTATGAATGAATGATATTATACCCTACTTTAATTATCCAGAGGGTTTAATGCTAGGGTTGATATCACTGAATTAACTTGACCTCTGTGAAGTCACAAAGGTCTACTGTAACAGATGAGACGTAATTAATTTAATTTAGTTTAATGACAGAATATTAATTAATTAAATACGTTATAGACAATATTGAACTAAATAGTATCGTATACAATCACAAAGTCGATGATAATAATGAATGCAATTACAATACACTCAGGTCCATCATATAATCATATTATACAAGCAGATGAAATTTAATGCTTAAAAGTTTTTTTTTGGTATCATAGGAAATGTTAAATTAAATTGGTAGACCAAGGGTGTTACCCGGTAGAGTAGGTTATTTCCTTAACCTCGTAATTATGTATATCACTACTATATAGAGTAAACTTTATTGCCTGAACCAATCTGCTGAACGACTTAAAATTCTTTAGTATTTGTCAATTTACTGGCAAAACTTTTTTTTCGAATAATAGTTTGGGTCATAAATCTATTCGACCTTGTATGAGGAAACCCATTTCATCTTTTCAAGATTCCATAATTTACCTAACCATTACATATAGCACCGTAAAGTCAATGTCCTCACCTGAACGCAGGTGTCCACTCAGCGAGTGGAAAGACCGGTCTAATTTTTCATTCCATTTGAAATCAATCAACAAATCGATTCCTCAACGTCAATCGACCAATAAACACCTCCAACAGTCGAATTTATCAACTTCAATCAAAGCTTTTGATGGGCTCATTAATTTGGCTCGCGCTAATGTCTGTAGACGTCTTGGAACTGGCTTCACTTTGAAGTGAAGGATTGCGATATGGAAGTTTATAACAAGAAGGTGAGGAAGAAAGGTAATAATTTAGAGATTATAAAAAGTATGCACAACAAATTAATAAGAAGCGTATGCAGATAATGTTGCGTATTCTGCTGTGGGTGAAGATAATTAATTAGAATGAAAGTAAGATCAGAAGATTTAAGGGTGAAAACCTCTCGGTCTTCATTGCCTTATAAAAAAAGAAGAAAAGAATATACAATAAAGACAACTAGCCCTCGCATGCTCGGGTCGGAAGAGACCAGATACAACAACAAAGAGTTGGTCAAGAGAGACTTGATTGGAAAGATGAAAGAAAGGGATCTAACCCAAGACTAGGTAAACAAAACTGTAGATCCTGCTAGAGTCCCTCGAGATTGTCAATTTATCTCCTGAAAGAAAGAACAGAAGATAATATTCAACCGGATAAAACACTAAAGTAAAAACAGAAGTAAAAGAAGAAACACTGAGATAAAATTTTAAATAATACAAAAACAAATGGAATATAAAAAGAGTAAATATAGAATGTGGACAGAAAAGTGAAGAAACAAAAGATCAGAAAATAAATAAGAAGAAAATATATATAATAAAAGCAGCAGATATAAAATAACGCGTTTTATACAATGTATTTCTTGTAAAGTGTTCAATAAAAATGGACATATTGTAATATAAACCAAACTATTATTTTATCCCATTCCATACAATTGCACCAATTTCAAAAATAATCTTTTAGAATTACAAAGCTAAAGTTAATAAATTCCAATTTATAAATTGAAAACTAAAAAATAATAAGAAATCTTATTCATTTACATCTCTTCTCCCCTTGATACAGAAATGTATGCACAGAAAAGTCAATTACTTTTTTAATAAGAGTTTCAAACTTATATAACTGATTTCACAAAAACAAATAGACGTAGTAGTCCATAAAACTACTGAAAAGGAGTATAGTCAGTTTGAAGATCTTCAGTTAATTTGGGCAGTAGAAACGTTCGTACAGAAGTCGGATCATCCTTAGTTTTTTCGATAAATAAAAGATACCTCAATTTTGTTCAAAATGTAAATTGTCTCTTTAAATTTTGAAAAGCTGGATCATTATGTTATTCGAATACCGCGTATAAAAACGATGTATTATTGGATTTGAATAAGTAAAATTTATCCAGAAAATCCGTTGCCAAATTCGAGATTTAGAGAATACTACAGTTAAGTCGTATAAGCAACGCAGGTGAAAACTTACATTTTAAATTTGTCTTCATTATTGAGAATTGAGATTTCTAAGTGATTCTGCATCATTATATATAACTCATTAAATCCACAATGTCTGTTTTGCACGGTTTCAAAACAAAATTGTGCAACAGAGGACCCTTTTCTTAAAAAAAAAAAAAAAAATTAAATTAAATTAAAAAAAAAAACTGCGTTGACTCCCTCAAACACAATTCCAAACCACAAAATATGTCCTTATATGTGTTAAAAGTAAATGCTCTCTCGTTGATTTCATGTGCTCTACATTTCTTTTCTTCTACTCTTGTGTTAGATCCTTGTCGTTCATCTTTCCTATGTAGTTTCTGTTGAGCAACTCTTGTTCGTTTCCGAACCTCTGATACTATTAGAGTATTTGAGGGTCGGGGATCTATACTTTATGTTCTTTTATTCCTTTTTCAATAAGGGGATGATGTCCTAAAGTTTTTTCACTTTTAAATAACAAAGAAAAAATGGGTTCTGGGGAGGGGGAGCATTTTCGATTTCGTTTCAACGTATTTGTTCCGAAAAATATAAATTTAATTAGGAAGAGGTACAGATAATTCACTGAAAATAACTTAAACGGACATAATTACCACATGTAAAAATTTAACAAACAATCCTATTAGACAAACCATTCAATAATAATAAAACCAAGAACATTAAACTCCTTATGGTTTCCATTTATAAAACTTAATTAAAATTTATTCACAAAATTCTTCTTCTTCAAGTAAGGCTGACATTTGTCTGGTTAATTCTCCTCAAGGAGTGACTTCAAACCAAAAGCTCAACTCTTCAGCAAAGGGACAAAAATTGTTCACCCCCAATGAAATACGTTAGCTAACCACCAAATTGACTCGCATCTATTTTATTTAGATGACCAGTGTAACTCCTCGGTTGAACTTGTGTTTACCATTTTTTGTGTTAGTCTGTTGATTAGTGATTTTGTTGATCACGTTTGCATAACTGTTGAATACCCCGGTACAACCTCATGTTAGTTGTTTTTAGTTTTAGTTTCTTAAATAATGTTAGGCTAATATATTATGTTGGCTTTTAAAATTTAAGGTTTATCACTCGATAACGGCAGTTGACTCATACTCTCGAAACGTAGTGTATTTTGAAAAACGAAATAATAGTAATTGTCCGAATAAACAATATTAATAATCCATCGCTATCCAATAACTAACGGAATAAATGAGTTGACGCTATGTAGTAACTCAAAATGTTGAAGAAGAAAACAATTCAGAAAATAAAACGTACAGGAAGTGACATAATTATAGCTATAGAGTAAAACAGTATGCGTAAATCAAATGGACGTTAAGAAAGACGGACGAGCCATATGTGGAAATATATTTTATGAGTAGATTGATCGGAAACGTTAACGACTAATTTGGGCAGGTGATGCACAAAGCCATGAAATTACGTCGTCACTAGTGGCAATAGAATAGTAAGGGGGGGAGGGGTGAGACAACATGAAATCATCAATTCAAATTGTAATCGTTGTCACTTTTTCGTATTTGAAATTTATGTTATGTGTATGAAGAAAATTGTGTAAAGTTAGTTCTATATTGTCGATATGGTTTTGGTTAACCGTAGCAGCAAGACGATTAAAACTAAAAATTCTGATTTTCTCAGAAGCGGAACGAACGATTTTGATCAAATTTTACTAAAAGATAGCCCCAATAATGCAAATAAAACTTGCTCGTTATCTTAAGGAAATGGCGTTCGGAAGTTATCGGGAAAACATACAAAATCTGCTATCGAGGTGTTATATAGGACCTAATTTATCAAAATCATCTATACAAATTTCGTTTTAATTTTATGAAATATGATGTTTAATGAGCTAAATCAGTTGCAAGTAAAAGAAAATTACTGTTTAGGAATAACTGATGAAAAAATGAACTTAATATATCGTAATTAATAATTCAATTTCAATCAAATATGATTTTCATTTACAATGGTTTTACGGCACAATTAAAGCAAACTTAACTATTATCAATATCATTAAAATATGTTTATGATTTCACAAAATATTGATTTTGATTTTTGGAACAAAATGCGTAAGGATTGGGGGTTAAAATATGTTAATAATGCAAGAAAGAAGTCAACCATTATCTGAGACAAAGACTTCAAAATGCTTCAAAATATTGTAAGAGTTTAGTTGTCCTACGTATTGAT
Source organism: Aphrophora alni (assembly GCA_963513935.1). NCBI lineage: Eukaryota > Metazoa > Arthropoda > Insecta > Hemiptera > Aphrophoridae > Aphrophora > Aphrophora alni. Next base: position 144,177,608 of record OY740766.1, read on the forward strand.
TACCCTTTATTGAAAATCGTTTAAGATGAAGAAGAGAAGGAGGGGGCGTGAGGATAAAGGTAGATCAAAAATAATGAAACTCTGTCTTAATAGCTGAAAAAATACACCATTTATGTACGTTGTAAAGTTGAGTTCGAAATTGCCATCGGCGTTTTCATACTTGGTCCTCAAAACCCTCAACATTAAAAATAACCCCAAAAAGTGAAACATTTTTATTTCGTAATTGTATGACGTAACCTTTCGACCATAAATATTGCATTCATATTTTGTCTAACACTAGTAACACTTTAATTTGGATCCTTACGGAGTCTAGATCCGCTCTTCAAGCAACACAGACAGAATCATCTTCCGATTATTCATTCCGCACTACAGAAATACGAGACTTGCTTAGGAAACTAAAAGACAAGACACTTTCCCATTGAGTGCTAAGCCACTGAGGCATAGTAGCACATGAAGAAACGGATACAATTACGAAACTAGTTAGCGATCTTTTCCAACGCGACGATCTCTCAAAAATTGCAAATCCTTCGTGAAAAGGGAGATTAATTCGATTTGAAAGAATATTTCAGAGCGACTTTTACTTAATGAAATTTACAAATCGTCCACTGAACCAGGATGTTACAGAAAACTGTCATCGTTGAACCCTGAGCCATGAAACCCATCTGCCAGATTGTTATTGGTGCCTACACAGATTTCATCTGGCGGATGACCCGAGGTGCGAGGCGTACATGGAGGTAGATGAGAAAATAACGCACGTCTTTTTGGAATGTCCGTAACATCGGAGGAGATAACTAGGGAGATGGTGAAGGGCAGGTTACTGAGGAAGAAAACAGTTAGACGAACACTTGTGAAAAGAGTAGTTTTGGCATTGGAGGAGGAACCGTACAAGAGGCAATGAACCATCGGTGTCTAGAAGCTTGAACAAAATATAAGAAGTTAGTATGACATAATCATACATAAATAATCGATAGTTGTTTGCTCGACAAATCAAGAAGTTCATAAACTGAACATAAAATTTTCAACATCAAACATTGTATCCTTTCATCCTTTTCCGCTGATATCTAGTTTTGTGAAGTTCTCTCAAAATCATTAAATTGAGAAATATTTACGGTCTGATATACGAATAACATTGTAAACAACTTTGTAAATCACAAAGCAAAAAAATTCAAAGTGAATCATGACGCGTGTAATAAATTGGCAATTAAAAACGTTTGGAACTCAAACTTGGAACTATTGAGTTGTTTTACATTGTAATATAGACGCATTTTTGGGGTAATGAACTTGTCCGGTTGTAGAAACATTTATTAAAAACTAAACTTGTCATTATCTAAGAAGAACTCAAAAGTCATTTTCAGTGACAATGTTGATTATTAGTAGGCTAATGATAATACTTTATTATTACCAAATCCTTTTTAATATCATTGGACAAGGAAGAGAATACACACATCTTGTGCTTGATGAAATCTTGGTTATAACTCGTTATAGTTGTTTATGGAATGAACTCAGGAGGGTTACGTTAACTAAATCCACTTGTTCGACTCTTTTGATGATGTTTACTCGTTTACATTTAAGTCTCTCCGCATCCAAGGAACCATCATTTAGAAGTATCCTTATAGTTAGAAAAATAGCCACGTACAATCTGTCCTCCACAACACCTCACATTGTCTCCTTCCCAATGTTTCGGAAACATACCTAAGGAAAAGACCCTACTTCATCATAGTTCAGAAAAGAGAACATTGGTTTGACACTTAAATCCCTTAAAGTTGGGTTTATTAGACGATTATCTTTCTTCTTCAGAATACCAATTTGTTCCTTGGACATATGTTCTGGTTCTGTCCCTCTGGCGCTATAACCTGGAGGTGTATCTTGGCGTCTTACAAACGTTTCCTACAATAAAATTCTTCTATCTTGGTCAAGCTTTCACTATTTTCTATCCCAATCAGGCTGACACATTTCCCCCCATCCTAGAGCCACCTCTTCTGGGGTATTACAACATTTTCACTGCTTTCTTTGGTAATACAAGCAGATCTTCTAAATGTAAAGCTATAAATGTAGTTTCTTGGGGTTGTAGGAAATGTTAAATTCCATTGGGAGATCAAGGAGTCTTACCTAGTAGTGTAAGTTTGTTTAAAATAGGCGAACTATATATTATAAAGCTCAATAGGTATCTATTGACATGCTACACCAAATTTCATATTCCTATTGAATTTTGTGGCTGCTAACATGCTTCCTTACAGAATACTACAGGAGATCCTATTGCCTCCGGAAAAAATTTGAGTATCAGGATCCATCATACAATATTCATTCGTTGACGGTTACGTGACAAAGATTGTTTTATAGTGTTGAGTTGTCGTCTGCACGCTCCTTATCTTAGACGACCATGGACTCTTCTATTTACCTTAACTGAGGAGTTCCAGTTTTAAGGTGCTGATACTAGCCCTCATTATTTGCTGATTTTGTAAGTAGATAAATGTGCCAAATAGAGCAATTACAGTTTAACGGCGTTATATATTTACTCGACATCAATTCAGCCACCAAGACCCACAAACCAGCTTTTCAACCTCTTCCTTCACTTTGGAAGCAGCTATGTCAGAGTTTATTAACATTAATATAATAAATTAATCATGAAAGTACTGTTACAGCTGTTTATGTAACTGTTATAGTGAGATAGAACAAAGTAACGAATAATTAAGGAAATTATGCAGTCGCTGAAAACAAGCAGTCGGCGAGAAATGAGGGAAATGTCAATTATTGTAAGAGACTACGGTTAGGTCTCATCAGGTGTTAGTCACGTATTCACGATGATGAAACTTGGTGAGCTTGAATATACTTCTATAACCTGTAGAGGAGAATATTCATTACTTGTTGAAAATTAAATAAAATGATCAGTAATCTAAATTAAACGTCTTAAAACTGAATATTTTTGGAGATTAAATCAACCATTTACTTAACAAAAAATCAAAGATACACATGCAAGCACAAACATACAGAAATAGTTGTTTATTAAAAGTACGTAAATTAATTGGAAGCAGATATTTTACATCATCATGTGAACGTAGTAGAGAGGGTAAAAAAAATGATGAGTTTTATGTGAAAATATCAATTTTGATGTACACTGAGTCTAAAAATTGCTATTGGACTGTTGTCTGTTTGTGGTCTATTTTAGTAGAATTTTGTATGTGGGTATATTTTGAACATAACTTAAAGCGGTTTTTCCTTATTTATATCACTCAAAATTTGAGATTATCTCCCACAAGAACAAGATTTGTTTTTTAAATTAGCTTCAACGATTTTGATTAAACTTCACTAAAATGTAGCAATGTAGCAACGTAGCAATGTAGCAATGTAGCAACGTAGCAATGTAGCAATGTAGCAATGTAGCAATGTAGCAATGTAGCAATGTAGCAATGTAGCAATGTAGCAATGTAGGTAATGTAGCAATGTAGCAATGTAAACAAAACGTATTGGTCGTCATCTCACAAATGTTGTTGAAGTGTTGCTGAAAAACTAAAAATGCTACTTTTCTAAAGATAAATTTAACTTACTATAAATATAATATTATGGAGTTGAAGCCTATTTATACGATCCAATCAGTGTTCCTCATCTCCTTTTTTTAATCCAACTAATAAGTTATCGGTGAAAAGAAAAAGAAAAAAAATACCTCTAGAGATGTTACAACAGACTTAAAAATTGGCAAGCAAAAAAAAAAATGACTCTTAGAAAACGAAACTTGGCAGTCGTAATATAAACTCGATTTCAGAAAATACGTCTTTAAATCTCAAGTACAAATAGTATTTTCCCTAATTCGATAAAACGTCAAATATATTATATAATGAAAATAAATAAATAATGAAACAAAGGTACTGTACTGTACTGTAAAGGTGTTCTAATTATCCCATCTTAATGAATAAAGATGTCCTTAAAGGATGTATGTTAAAGATTAAATTTTGAGGTAACCCCCCTAAGAAAGAAATGCTTCTGTATAGGTATAACCCCAAATTTAAAGGGAGACTCCAAAAATGGAAAAATGAAGTATTGCAATAGTCAATTTAAAAAAAAAAAAAAAAAAAAAAAAAACCAAATAGAGGTGGCTATGAAATTACAAAATTTGGAGGTGACGCTAAAATGTGTTAACAGGTATAAACCCACCGGGTTTAAGGAACCTGCAGTGCGCCAAAAGATCAGCAATAGGTCAATACATATCTCTGTTTGGTTGGACCAGGGTCGAGGAGGAAATAACGGTCCAGTCAGACAGAGACCGTTTGTTTTGAATTGACATAAGCGAAGTGTATGGCACAATGGTTTATATATAACTCTGTGCATGGTTAATTTTCACTTTTTGAATAGATATTTTAAAAAGTTTGTGCAATATGTTTACACCGTTCATTATAATTTGTCCTATTTAACATCGACATACAAAATCTTCAAATACAAATGACTTATCTGTCATAGCTAGATAGTCGGCAAAGCCAAGCTATCAGTGTCACGGTATATTTGCGTACGTTAGACATACTTTCAAAGTACTAAACATATTTACAAAGACAATAGGGACCTCCTGCTTTGTTTTAAAATGGACACAAAATTAAGTAGAGTTCATCTAAAGTGACGTCACACTTTCGGATTATACCATACTTCCGGGCAGGGATGGGCATATCCGGTATATACAACAGCATGACATTAAGCTGTCTTTTGTTGGCAGATTTGATTTGACCGAGAAACGATGACGACACGATCTGTGATGTAATCTGTGTGGTGTGTGTGTAGTTAAATCTATCAATCACGTCTATATTGATTAGTTGTTGAATAATCCCATTGGTTTTAAGGTTGTTATAACGCAATCAATTTCCTAAGCTCATAATTTGGGTGCGTAGTTGGCAGAACGAAACCTAAAGTTAGCGAGAACGATTTTGATGATAGTTTGGCAAAATGTTAAATATTTACCATTTTAAGGACTAAACTAAGTAGGGGTTGCCTTTCAAAAATACCGGTTAGTGACTTATGCGTTAGAAAAGACAATTTTACTGTTGTTCGCTTACGTAAACGTTTAGTTTCAAAATAAGATGAAGCAATTTGGAAATAAAATTTTAGTCTAGAACTGCCATTTAGAATTTCCCACAACGGCAGGCTATTTTTGTGCATTTTCCAATAGCTTTTTTTAATTCACCATTAATAGTTATTTTATTCAAAACTCAACTTGTAATGTACCATTTTTTACAGAAAGGTGCATAGAATTCATGAATGGAATAAAAAAATTGGAGTTAGTACGTCAGGAATCAAAAATGTGTAGTAACCGAAGACAAAACGCCAAATATTTTTAGGCTATATATACTTCAAAACTAAATTTTCTAATTTTTTTCAAGATATACAAAAATTTTGTAATGTAATGTGAATAAAAAATATATATCAATTTAGAAAATATTTATTAGAAAAAATCAATTTTTATGAAAAAAAAAATTAAAATTGCTAAAAAATTAGACCTATTTTGAAAAATTCACCAAAAATAGTTATTTTATCCGATGTCCAACTTGTAACTTATCATTTTTTAGAGAAAGGTGGTTAAAATTGAACTATCTAATGAAAAAAATGGTATAGCATAATGTCCATACATGACAAACTGTAAGAGTGATGATAATTTAGAAAGGCATAGAACGAAAAATTAAGAAAAATAAACTATCAATGTAGAGAAAATCTATATACTCTTCGACAATGCATTGTCCAACGAAACTGAAAAACACTTCTCTTTGACTCGGTCGAGTTGAACACCACTTAGAGGGTTTTAAATAGGAATACTTATTATTCACACGCATACTAAAAGCATTTAATACAAAATTACATTTCTTGGGCTATTTGGGGAAACCCCAAAACGAAACCGATATCGAGCGTTGGCCGATGTTCATTTGAGTATTTTACAAATTATTTGCGAACCAAAAGTTCCTTTAATATTTATCACATTTCATCAAAATCGATCAACATAAATTTCGTTAACTGGAAATTAACGTTAAGTTTACCGTTTTCCAATTTTTCTGTGGAATATAGCAGGCTCAAGTTTAGTGAAATTTAATCATCTATAGAACAGATTTTTATAGAATTTTTAGGTTTGGTTGTTAACAGCCACCTCTATAATTTTGAGATGTAAAAAAGGATAAGCTCGTTTAGATCATGTGAACTAAGTGTCTGAAATATAGACAGACAAAGAGACATACATTATTGCATGATTTTGAAAAAAATTCATTTTTTGTAAAAGATCTATTGAATAGTTTGCGTTGTATTTTTCGTACCTATAATTCCCGATCTGAATTTTTCTGAACATGGTGGCCAATACATTTTGATTGGATCCTTAGAGGCTAAATTTAAGTAAAATCGTTACAACCAATTTAGAGAAAATTAAAAATTTTACTTTTTGTCTTATGATAGTTAACTGGTAAATTTTAATTTATTGTAAAATAAACAACAAAAAATACAATACGAAACACACAATCAAAACTCAAAAAGATCGAGATATGTCCAAAATAATCCCATAAACTAAGTTCTATCGCACTTGTTTCACAAGTACTACGAAAAAAAAAAAAATTCAAAATACCTAAATAAAAGAGTTAAGTGTATTAAAACCACACGACTTACGGTCCGTAGGCAGTTATATACGGACAGTTATTTGTATAAAGTAGAAGTCTTTTACGCAGCAGTTTAAATTATACAGACATACAAACACATGCTTGAAATTATTAGGGTCCATGGTTATACCTACGGACCCTAATAAAGAGAAATCAATAAAAAAGCAATCCATCTTTTAATGGCTATTTAATTCTTTGTCTCCCATCTCACGAAAACTGATACGCTACGCATTTCTCGTTGTGTGGTTAAATTAAGTTGTATTAGTCATACAAAAAACTTATGGTTTTACTAAATTTATGGTTTTTGACTGAAATTTAATTTAATATTCAAATAATTTTTAACATTAAATAGGCCCATCGCCAATACATTATTTTTTGTTAAATAAACATACATATTCGTAATCAGAATTAGTTTATAGTTTTGTTTGTGCACCCAGACATAATATTTAAAAAAAAAGTTCAACTCCCTAGTATTTTCCTCTTATTAGCCGAATTTATTTTTTTGTTACCACTATATATTTCCTAATTGTGGGACAATACAAAGAATATAAATCAAAGTTTGAACTATATCGGATTTGTCGTCTTGTCCGCGTAGACGGGTTGTTATTATATATAGAGAGGCGAGTGAAATTATTGTTAACAGTCGTTGGTTTCATCTAATGATCCTAAAAAGCACGAAGTTCAATATCTGAGTCATTACTCAACTCGTAAGAAAGTAATGGAATTTTTCCAAATATACTTTTATCAAAACGCCTTCTATTTAAATTACCATATAAACTATATGAACACGGTTTTGTCTTTTCTCTATTTGTGTCATTGTAGTTGCGATAAGAGATTTTCTATTGATGTCTTACAAAATATTTTAAAGGTAACGTTATTAAATTAAAGTGAAGATAATTGTACAGCTACTATTATAAAGCTTCGCCCTAACCTATAAGAAACAACTTCAGTTTAACGCTTATCTCTAAAAAAAAAGAAAAGATCTTTTATTCATCTTTTTAAAGAAGAAGTATAACTTGGGAGGAAAATGAAGTCCCTATGGTTAAAAAAAAGAAGGTTTTGGGCATTCTATTCAAAGCTACAAACAGGCAGCATCATTTTTAGATCCAGAAAGAAGGATCAGTGTTAATAAAAGTCTAGTAGTTAAAACAGCTATGTAGGTTATGCATAATGTCCTAGATTAGAACCATCGGTGAGTAGAATATAATATAACTTTATTTATCCCTCCAGGAACTGATTTAACATTCTAAATTCACCTTTCAAATAAAATTCATCCACATTATATCCAGCCAAAGAAAATTACAACTCTTTCAAAATTCATTAAAGGTCATGATAACAAACTGGAAACTGCGAACGAAAGAAAACTTTAATTTATCATGCATTTTGTATCATATTCACCCATCATTTATCCACATCCATCACACACCTGTCGTTAGTTTTGAGATATCAAATATTCAAATTGATTAGATTAAGTTTTTATAGTTTTAAGCCCTATATATTTTTTTCACCCAAAAGTGTAAAAATAGCCAAGGCAGAAGTTATGGACTATTGAACTTTCGAACCTTGTCATCATTTTCTATACTTCGTAATTGAATAATTTAAAAATAATTCTAAATAAATAATCTTGTTATAACACGTAAACGAATTAAAATATCGCTTAAAAAACCATTTGAATTGCGTGGGTTGTTAAACAACTTTAAAACGTTAGACTTCTCTGAAAAACAAATGAAAAAGTTATTGATTTCAAGACGGACTGTTTGAGTTGAGACTTAAAGTAGTTGAATCCCCCCTCCGTCATTAAACAGTAATTTAAACTTCATTAACTACGTCTTCTGTTATTAAAAATAAATATGATATAACAAGATATTACATCGCCACACGGAAACCAATATGATTCCATCCAACCGAAACCGCTGTCTTTCTAATTAAAGTCATTAAATGAAGCTCTGTCTTATCGAATAAGTGACCGAAGAATTTGGTTTCTAACTTCCGGCCAATCTCAACTCTGACCTCATATAACTGATAAACGTCACTTCCGTGGAACACGCTTTTGACTTTTAATTTGATTAAAAATAGAACTGTCAAATGATTGTAACATCTTTAAGATGTGACGAAATGACTTATTGGAATTAAGTATGTGGCTTTTTATGCGAAATTTGTTTTCATAAGATTTTAATATATATGATTGCAATGTGCGGTACAGTATATGGTAAAATAAATGCTGTAGTTGTAATTAAATGGTGAGAGAGAGAGAGAGAGAGAGAGAGAGAGAGAGAGAGAGAGAGAGAGAGAGAGAGAGAGAGAGAGAGAGAGAGAGAGAATATGTTCTTGTCTAGATCTAAAGTGTGTGTACCTGATTTTCTAGGCATTGTAAAATGAAATACCACTTTGTTATGTGCGTATTCTTAATTCTTAAATGACGGGGCAAACTACTATCATTCTTTTGGTGAAGAATTCACACCACTTTTGGAGACGAAATCACACCAGCGCCTTCTGTCCTGCTCGATGACCTTTGTCAATCCCCAAGTTGTCTATACAGCTGATATTCCTTTTCGATACTCCTCCAGGCAATTGTAGACCTGTCTCTCTCTCTCTCCCAGCTACCTTTTAGATTCCAATGGAAAGCCAGCCTTTTAATATCTTCTTTTGGTTTTCGCAGAATGTGCAAAAAAAAAAAAACTACAAAGAACATAAAATAAAGACCCCTAGCCCTCGAATACTCTAACAGCGTCAGTGTCGGAAAAGAACAAGAGTTGGTCAAAGGAGACCGGATAGTAAAGAGATCTAACCCAAGACTATGTGAAGGAAGGTGTAAATACAGCTAGGTACCGTCGGTATTGGCAAGCTCTGTAATCACTAAAAATGAGCTCCTGATGGCATTTACAGATAGAAGAAAATTATGTTTTGAAAGAAACATTTCACAGCACTAACAAAAAGAAAATTGCATTGACTTTATTATAAAATATATATGAGTCTCAAGCCTTTTTTCTCAGTGGATTTTGTAGACATTATGTTTTAATATTCTGTTACAGAAAAGAATTTCATTTCCAAAAAACCGTGAATTAATTTTGATTTTTTATATTTACCTGGAGCTACCTATCTTTAATCACTTACAAAAAAAATGATTACAAGAATCTTAGAATGAAAAGCTGGTGACAAGTAGAATTAAGAGGGGGGGGGGGGTGATGGATAATCAGTATGAAATGAATGTCTTCATCAAGGGGTCTACCTGTTGATTGAATAACCAAGTCTCGTAATGTTGACTACATGAAAAAAACTTAATGGATGGCTTCGACTACGGGTTAATTGGTCTGAGGTAGACAATAAGGGAGGGTTCCAGAGGGTTGAGGGTGAGGATAAATTGATGTTTCGTGTCGTCATCTCCTGTAGACTAGATCAAGGCATCAATAAACTATTAAGTGTTTTAGACTTTAGACTCTAATCAAATTTGATGTTACATAAGATTTGAGGAGGAATATATTGCTTTTTTCAAGCAATTAATAGTTTATTTCAATAATATTTTACAACTGATATTTTTTTGTATTTATAAAATGTGCTTGTAACTGGTAAAAAGTAACTTAGTTGTTACTAGTCTAGACATATTGTTTAGTTTATGTCACTGTTTAATGGAAAAACCAAACAAAAAAAATTAGTTGATAGGTAACATCATGGTACTTACCCAGCCCTATCGTACACGTATAGAAGGAAATTCGCTAAATCTAATGCCTAAAAATCGTTTTAAAGAAAATCTTAAAATGTAGCATATTGGTAAATTAAGAGTGTTTACTGTAAAGTTTTTTTTAACAGTTGTTAGACATGTTTTCTGAATCACTAATTTCTTGACCTCAGCTTAGCCCTAACGGGTCTCGTTAATGTGTATATATTTCAAAATCTCCACTGTCTCCGCTTGTGTCAGTGTCTCGGACCTAGCTGTCCCTCAAAGATGTATGTGGAGGAGCCTCGACTCGCTACGCTTGTGTCGGTGACTGCTCTGCCGGATCTTGTAACTGTACGAATATCATATTTTCTTGAGGGTTCGAAATTATATTTTTGAAAATAATTTCCTTATTTTTCATCGTAGGGTGTTGGGTTGGTATCATTACATGCAGAATTAAAATCTGCATTTTTTTTATGGGCTGAATCGTATTGTAATTTGAATAACACAGGAGATATTTACCATAAATTGTTTAAAATGGTTGCCATTTTGACGTTTTCATTTAGATTTTTCTCAATTGCAATAGGGTTTTATACGCCTATTGTTTTATACACCAAATTTCTGTTCGTATCTATATTGTGTTATATATATACCACTAACCTAACCTAACCTAACCCAACTTAACCTATTGTTTTATAAACCAAATTTCATGTTCATATCTATATTGTGTGACCACTAACCTAACCTAACCTAACCTAACTTATGGTTTTATAAACCAAATTTCATGTTCCTATCTATATTGTGTGACCACTAACCTAACCTTACTCATTTAGTTGAGTAATACCTGTGAAAAATTCAATCACCAAGTATAACAAAACACTTTATTTATACAAAGCAACGTTTCAATTATTAAATTAACATCTTCAGGTTTTACACGTAGGCTACACAAACCGTCTTTTATACTTTATTACAATTAAGATTTGTCTACAAGTAACAACTGACGATGATAATTTAGTCATTGAAACGTCGTTTTTAACATATAAAGTATTTATTGTGGATAATTTTGTTTTCTTTCATTTGGTATATGCACTGCTATACATTGCCATTTTTCGTAGGGAATTTGCATACTTATTCACAAAAGTTATTAATATTTTGTCTTTAAAGAAAGGGAAAGTTCAATACATTTTATAGTGTGTCAATTTGAAATGTTTTGGAATTACTTGTATATAATATTACAACAACAAAATTTCTGTATACAGGGTGATTCAAAATTGCAAAACAATATTGAAATTCAAAATTTCGGGAGCTGTTTCTAGAGCAAGAAAAAAAGTTTATATAAACATAGGCCTGGAAATGCATCCATTTCCTGTCTGTCGGCCATTTTGAGTTTCAACAACAACAACAAACTTTGTAAGGATGTATGATTTTTAGTGAAGATATGGTATACACATTATTTATGTAACCTTAAGCCAATACGCCAGAAAAGCAAGAATTTATTTTGTACATTTTCAAAATGGCGGACTTTTAAAATATTTAATGGTGAATATCTCGAAAACCATTACTATTAAGATTTTCTTCTTTTATTGAAAAATAAAAAGTTTTATATTTTTTTCTGAAGGCCAGAAGATAACAGATTTATTGACTAAAAACTATAAAATATTAAAATTAGTATTAAATATTGTTTATACTTATGACCGACTTAATGGAATTCTATGTTATACAAATAAAACACACAAATTCTTTTGATAAATTCTACAATTTATTGGTCCAGCCGAACATGGTTTGATGAGGCTTAAGGCTGTGTCTGTTTTATTTGTATAGTATTAAAACATTAGTCGCTATTTTGTTACATTTTTTATACATTTGTGGGTAATTGCATTTTTATCATAATTCCAAAATATTTTGATTTAGGCTAATTAGTCCAGTCAATGACCATTTTCCCGGGTAATTTGTCCAAGCAGCACCGATTTTCCTACAAATTTGGATTTGAGTACTACTTACCCTCTACTTCAAAGTTGACCCTGTGCCTGGGGTTACTTTTTCCCCGGAGGGGGTGCCACACCTTCTCGGGGGAGATAAATATTGCCTTCATTGACTGGACTAAATTTTAGATGTAGTAGACAATTATCGAGAAATAGGTTTCTAGTTTTTTTCGATAGTTCTTTTTTGATATTCAGAAGAAATAAAATCAATTTATTTTTCGTGAAAATGGGAAATTCTGTTGTTAAAAAAAAAAAAATTGTAATGTTAATATTTTTCAAGATATTCGACATTAAACATTTTAAAGTACGCCATGTTGAAAATGTTCAAAACGTTTTGGTTTTATGTTATACTGGTAAAGGTTTATGTAAATAATGCGTAGGCTATATCAAATCTTCTCTCAATATATTTAATTTATTTATAAGTATATATATGTTTTGTAAAAACACAATATGGCCAACAGACTAATAATGAATGTTATCCGAAACTATGTTTCTTTACATATTTTTATTATTATAACTCCAAAATAATCTTCCGAAATATTGAAGTACCATTTTGTATATAGTTTCAGTTTCGGCTGAATAAAGAGGTCTATAAAACATAAATTTTGGGCTTTTTTAAATTTTCGAATTTAGTGTTTTATATAATAATTCAAGAGCTATCAGTAAACCTAAATTTCAATGAAATAGGTACAGTATATTCCAGAAAAATGGAAAACGTATGTAAACCTAATGTTCTTTTTAAATTTTTTATTGTTTGCCATATCTGATCTCCCGCCTACTAAGAAGACAACATTTTTTATAGAAATTAATGCGGTTTATTTAAAGAAATATGAGACGTTTCACAGTCAACAAAAAATGCAAATAAAAATGATAAATTATATTAGACAACACTGAAACTGTTACAGTTTGCATTACAAACTTCATAACTTTTTAATTATATTAACATTCAAATGGATTAATTGTGTATTTAAAATTTAAATCCATTAATTAAAATAAACTATTTTAATCAAATCGGTGATGTTTACTTTACATTAAATTAGTTTTTGTAATAATTTAAATTATAATTTATACAATTTGTGTTGCATATTTGTGATTTAAAAATAAACGAAGAAGATATTTTACAACTTCAAATACTTTATGCAATGTGTACTGTTTTCAATAAAATTGTGATGTACTTAACAGTATATGAAATATAGGGTTAATTTGGTAATGGTCAAAATTTTTAACTACTTTCTTTACTGAGCTTTACGTTTCATCGTCTTTGTAAACCGAAGATCGTTTTCACACAAATTAAGATAGGACATGCTATTTGGTATAGGGGACTATAATGTCTTCTAATAGAACCCTATTAAAATTCTGAAAATCGAATTGAAAATTCCAAAATGGCGGCCATATTAAACAGTTTTTTCCGAATATCATGTGTTGTTTAACTTATACACACACTAAATTAAATTACAATTTGTATGTATGAATCTCGCCTTCTACAATGACAAAATTCGAAGTTATTTAAAAAAGTGTAATAATATCGAACACTGACCTAACAATAATATAGGATATTTGTATAGTACGGAATCCAGAAGGTACAGACACGAACGTAATGAGTACAGGTTTCTTCATATATTCATAATATACATCTCGAGACCAGCTAGGTTTGAGATAGTGAAACGAGTGAAGCAACCCTTGATCTACCAAGACAACATTTCCTGAAACCAACTTTTGGGGATTACATTTGTCAGGATATGTTTGTTTTTCATGTATTTTCTTGATTGCGCTGGGTAAGTACCATCATGGTTCCCATCCACTTGTGCTTTTTTGTTTTATATGTAAATATAATATATACTGTTCTTAAATTTAAATAATTTATATCAATTTATAGCCAATTTATCAATAATTTTATCACCATGTGAGGAAAAGTAAAATATAATCAGCTGATAGTTAAATCATCTCATACGCTTTGAATATAGTAATTATTGCATAACTTCAAAATAAAATTAACCCTAGTAAAATTGTTAAAAATAAAAGTGTGATATTCTTATAAAAACCGTAACTGTAGGGAAATATAGTGTGTGTAAACTATCATTGCCTCCTTAGAGAAATTGCCAAATTTAATTCACGTCTGGCAAAATAAAATTTCACCCTTAATATCCAAATAACTCTTCCTACCAACATTTTAATTATTTAAAAATGGCGATAAAATTATATTTTGTTTTTAATTATAATTTGTAAGCGTTCACCAAGTAGTTTCGAAATATTAATAATTCAGTTCCAAATGTAACAGTATGTACTAAAATTTCATAGGTAATCCGTTATTTATTGCCCAGATTTAGTATCTCTCCCTTAGGTGATCTGCCACAAGAATTTTGATAGGATATTTTAATAACAATAATAGTAACTTAGTAATGATAATAGTAAGCACAGCAAATACCAAAATTATAGTGACGCAGGATGAACAGTGTAAATCTAATATATAAATAACAAAACTGAAATACCAATTAGCAAAAAAAAAAAAAAACACACACACAAATAAATATCTACAATAATAAATACACACTGAGAAAACTAAAATAAAAACTAAGTTATTATCAAAAACAATTAAAATTGCTGTCAACGTCCTCATAAATTAAAATATTAAGTTAATTTAAATAAAATAAGAAGTCAACTATTTGTTAGTAAATTAAAATGATGAACATTTACAACCTCATTTGATTACTACTTAAAAAAAATAAAATTATGCTTACATAAACTACCTAAAACAATTTTAAAATTTGCTAAGATGAATGGTGTTCCAATTATAAAAAAAGCAGTTTGTCATTTTATCATTGAGCAAACAATTTTTTTTACTCCGGAGATTTGAATTATTGTTGTAGGAGATTGTGTTACACCTGTGCCTTATAATTTGAAGCCTTAACAGATTGCGATTTGCGGGATTTCCTGAATTAGCAAACGAAAATCACGCAACTACGGAAACGGTTTATGTTTTTATCCGCCTGGATGATTTCGTCTACTTTAAGTTACGTCACTCTTAACAATTTCAGGAAAATGTGACTCGTGATTCCGTACAACTCGGAGGCCACGGAATTCCTTTCTTGCTTGTTAAATAAATTATCATGTTTTGTTTTGCATACAATAATATTGCACCATGTGTCTTTATAAACGTAATAATACACAGATTTACTAAGATTGCATTTATTTGTGATGGGATAGAAGTCCCAAAATGCGTTACATTAAAAGAACAAAAGATTTCACGTGACAGATTTAAAAGGTAAGATATTTTATTCTATTCAATTAATGACCTTGATAATAAAATATGAATACATTAATAAAAGTGTAATTCTTTATAAACGAGTAAAAGCTAGAAATATTTCGATCGTTTTCCATGAGGCTGGGATGTATTCTAAAACTATGCAGTAGTTTTTCAGGTTATATGATTACGACTTTCTTTATTCATACTGTTACCTTCCCCAGAAATTTTATATTTTTTATCACTGCCACTGTCACATTTAAACTCTAAAAGTCGAGTGTGGTTACAATTGTCTTTCTTTACTGAAGGAATAATATTTGAACACCGGCAAACCCCACTGCCTACTCCCACAAAGTCAATCTAGTTTGATTAAAAAAGTTTACAAGACATGAGTTGCAAATTAAATCGCAACCTAAATTCTAAACAGGCAGGTTTAAAAACGGAGCTGCATAGAAAGTTTAAATTTATTTATGTAACTGTTATTATGAAAATTCTAGATTATTGTAGGTCAAGAAAACAGATCTTCATAATCTTCATTGTGAGTGGTCTCAAATATTTATTCAAACATATTAAACAATTCTTTATTTACAAAGCTGAATATTTTACATGTTTCCTCCATAGCATTGGCATGATTCAAACTCTAACTGGCCAGCTTTTTTACGGCAGTTTGTAGGAGATTTTAAATAAGTAGTATAAAAAGTATAAGGTAAGTTTGTACATTGTCAAAATTTACCTTTTCTGACTGATTTTCACGTTTAATAACCTCAAGAAACTGTCCATCAACGTGAACGCACGATAGCGGCCACAAAAATAAAGAAAGGAACTTGATTTTTGCTATAGGAGACTAGTGTGCTCGTATAGAAACTCAGAAAAATTAAATTGTCAATGTCCAATTGGCTCCCATTAATTAGTTCTTTATTTATATCTCCTAATGTTTTCAACTTACGCACTAAGTTAGATAAAAATGTGCAGATTTAAATTCTGCATGTAATGGTAACTACT
This sequence comes from Aphrophora alni, assembly GCA_963513935.1. Taxonomy (NCBI): domain Eukaryota; kingdom Metazoa; phylum Arthropoda; class Insecta; order Hemiptera; family Aphrophoridae; genus Aphrophora; species Aphrophora alni. The sequence continues at coordinate 144,194,099 of OY740766.1, forward strand.
TAACTTCTCTAGCGAAGATGTTGTTAAAAATATAAATTTGAACACTGACATCCCAAAAAATGTGATATTCTTATATAATTACAACAAGGCTCTTTCACATATATACAGCTGCGAGATCCGCTAGAGACGAGTAAAGCTACCTTTGATCTACAAATACAATTTAACATTTTCTACAAAGCTAAAGAAACAAACTTTTGGGTATTAAATTCAGAGGTTCTGCTTGAGTTATAAACTATGTTTTGGTTGGGTAAGTAACACAATGGCGCCCATCAACTCAAAAAAAAATATAATAAACATTTACCCTTTTAAACCAATATATTTGTATGTACCATTAGTTTAGGAGCATTTATAGGTAACATTTATTGTACGCAAAGCAGTTTCCTACTTTGAGCTTTCAACAATTCCAGAGCATATTTCAGAAACTAAGTTTAAACAAAACATTCAGTTGTTGTTAGCAAGTTTCCCAACAACAGTAGACTTTGTAAGCAAAACAATTCAAAACCAACTAAATATTGTTCGTTCTGGCTCACAGCAGATATTCGTTGAACTTTCTCTCTTCTTTTTTTTTTTTTAAATTGGTACGGGAATTTGCAGAAGTAATACAGAAAGGGATGTGTGAAAAAAATGCTAGATTGGTATGCGAATTTACAGAATTAGACAAAAAGGGGGAAAAAAAAAGCTAAGTAGTTTTGATCAGTGTAATTCGTTGAATGCTAGATTGGTACGTGAATTTACAGAAATAGACAGAAAGGAAACTGAGAAAGAAAAAAATTGCCAGGTAGTTTTGAACAGTGTAATTCATTGATTGGCAGTTGATCGGCTACTTCTGTTTTACGAATTGTCAGTTCTAATGTTAATCCAATTTTTACTCTTTTTAAAGACAGAATAAAAGTGACAAAAATAATCCCTTCTACTTCAGTTTGGAATGAAAAAGACACGACAGTTCAGTTTTTCTGTATGAAGATGGAAAAAGGATATTTTAGAACCGAAGGAACAATTATCATTACTGAATCATTTGATCAAATGTCTATATTTATTTTCATAATTTATGTTAAATGACAATATATAGTGAGTCCTTTACGAACAATTTGAAATAGTATAAATTTTAAGTCATTATCTTATAGTAATAATTTCAGTTATTTAAAAAAAACATATAAACAGACATCATTTTAAAAACTTTTTTTAACGCAGAGGGCTTTGTGAGTAAAATGATTCTCGGTCGCATAAAAATAATTCCTCTAATTCTAAATTTTAATCTTCTTTTAAGGTCATTCTCTCACCTACAAACCGTATGCATTTCCCCTATAAACGTACAGAAATTGTTTCAACGGAAATTCTCGATTCCAGTTATTACTTTGTCCAGTTAATATATTAAATTGACAGAGGTATAAAGTTTCCACTAAGACCGCGTCTGCTTGTAAAAGCGTCACCTGTGGAATCCCAGTTTTAGTGCCACATAAATATATCAGAAGGTGTTAAGGTGGACATGTGTGGTCTCACGGCATTTCTTAGAAATCGGCAGAACTTTGGACAAAAGTCGTTTCCGTTTGTAGACTACCCGATGAGCATTTATAATTAATTACTTATAAAAGTGAGGTATGAAAGAAAACCGAGATATATCAATTTCGTTTAGGTTTTACATGTTTGAAATATAAAGTTTTTATGGTTTTTAAAAGGAAACACCAATGTTATACAATCTTTCAGAATTTCTTTTGAAACTTCCATCAAATGCTAAAATACTCCAGCTGATACGCTGAAATGACAGGGTGTAAATTTATTTTGTTGTATTTGTGTGTCTGCCCGTTTGTAACCTTGGTATTATACAGGATGATTCAAAATTGCAAGGAAACACTACAAGATCTGATTCAAGATCTAAAAATAAATAAAAAAGTTGTCTACATAAATATTGGTAAGGAACCGTTTTGTTTTCCGTCTATCAGCCATTTTGTCTTTTCACAAAAAAATTTTAATCATTGGAAGTAGATAATATCTTTGGCGATGGAGACCTTAATTGGTGATTCAAAATTGCACGGTAATTTCATGGTGTGATTTTACACTTTAAATAAGAAAAACATTTTTATAAATTTAATTTCGGAAATGCTTCGTTTTCCGTCTGTCGGCCATTTTATGTGTTTATAAAAAAGGTTATATCTTTGGAATTAGGTGAGATAAAGAACGAAGATTTGATCCTACGCATTATTTATGTAAATTTGTACCATTATACCAGAGAATCAAGACTTTATTTTGTACATTTTCAAAATGGCTGACGTTTAAAATGTTCAATGCCGAATATTTCGAAAAATATTAATATTACAAATACAGCAAATTTTCCCCTTTTCACGGTAGGTCAAAGGTGGACTGAGTTCTTGAAAAAACAAAAGGGGGAAAAAACATACCTTCTGGATAATTATCTACCCAAAACTATTTTCAGTTTGAATGGTAATATTGATTTAATTTGAAACAAAGAAAATATGTGTTTTCGGGAAAAAAACACTGAAACATTCAAAACACTATTGTTGGATTGTTTTTAAGGATAATAATTATTAAATTATACCAAAATCTTTTCCTTGTAATAAGCTTTCATTTGATATAAGACAATTCAGTTTATTCTTTTTAATTGTATGAGAAAACTGTGCTATAATTTATAAAAAATAATGTTACGCGTAATCCAGGTAAGCTGATCAGATAAACTGATAAGATAAAGGGATGAAGTGAATGATAATAACAGTACAAATATTTTTCAATTTTCTCAAAGTTCTTCAGTAAATAAATAAAAGTAACACACCCTCTCAAATTTTAAATTGCCGTAACTATTGTCCCTATCATATGCACAGTGGTTTATTAAGTTCCATGTTAAAACAGTCCAATACAAAATGTTTTTTTTTGTTTCAAGTTGGTTTTTGAGTGAAATTAAAAACTACTAACATGTCTTATATCAAATGAAAGTTTATTTCAAGGGCAAACTTTCTATATGATTTGACAATTGTTATGCCTAACAACAATCCGAAAATGTTTTTGACACCAATCTGTATTATTGGATACCATTTGAATTTAAGTGATTAATAAAACAAGTAGGAGCAACTTTCCGGAATGGAAGGCTGATGTATTGGTGATATCTTGGAGCTCTCTTATGAGGGGTTGAACAAACTATGAATCTCAAAAACCATAATTGAAATTCAACAATGTGAAGAAAACACAATACAAATATAGATTTCCATAATCAATTTTAAAATATGCTGTCATTTTAGAAAACATAATACAAATAAGGAATTACATAATACATTTTAAAATAACACAATACAAATATGGATGTCCATAATAAATTTGAAAGTTAGTTGCCATATTAGAGAAAACACAATACAAATATGGAGGTCCCTAGTAAATTTGAAAGTTAGCTGCCATATTAGAAAACATAATACAAATAAGGAATTCCATAATCAATTTTAAAATAACAATACAAATATGGATTTCCATAATAAATTTGAAAGTTAGTTGCCATATTAGAGAAAATACAATACAAATATGGAGTTCCCTAGTAAATTTGAAAGTTAGCTGCCATATTAGAAAACATAATACAAATACGGAATCCATAATCAATTTTAAAATAACACAAACAAATACGGATTTCTTTAATAACGTTTAAAGTTAGCTACCATATAAGAAAAAACACAATACAAATATGGATTTCCATAATAAATTTTAACGTTAGCTGCCATATTAGAAATACAATTCAAATATAGATATCCATAATAAATTTTAAAGTTGTTTATCATTAGAAAATCGGGGCCATTTTTCAAAGCTTAAAAGACTGGTTTTTAAATTCCATGTCATTCTGTATATCTGCGACTATCTTGTCTTCATGACCACAGTGAAAAAATAAAACGAATTTTTAGCATTACAAATTTGACTTATACAAATCACAGGGGAATATTTCACTCCATATTTATAATGAAGAACAAGCCCAACGTACTCCCTTGAGGAACACCGCAACAATTTCGTTTTCTTGTGTGGCTTTAATTCCATTCCCAGTCTTTCAATAGTTCCCCTTTTCTAAAGGGCTCATCTCCCTCAGGATATCTTTTTAGGACTTCCTTCTCTACAATTCCAAAGTGTGACTAATTCCATTCACTTCCCTGGTTTTATTCCTTCCTTCCTTCCTATACTTCAGTTAGCGAGGGGAAGGTATGAATGGCGTGTTGTACGTGACACGCAAAGTCAAATATTAAAACCGACCCTATCCCCTTTCTATTGACACTTCAACACATCGAGGCTGTTGGAAAGAAGAAAATCATTTTTAATGTTAAGCCGCTTTTCGTTGTCTTCAATTTAATTGATTTACTCTGCGTCTCTTACGTACAAACAAGGATTAATCAAATATTAAGGATTTCGTTGTGAAATTTGACGATGTCTAAATATGTAAGAAATTATATCTTATAGACAGGATGTGATAAAAATTCTGAAACGTAGTAATAAAGACGAAATTTTAAACGGTTAAAGGTAGTTTAGACTTATATATTGGTCAAAAAGCTATGCCACCTAACGTTTTCTATCATTCAGAGTTGAGGGGTGGATTGACTTAAAGTGCAGGTCTATATTATTACTTACTATAATAGATAAGTGCAGTAATCTTCCAATATTTCTACCTCCGTTTTTGACTAATCTTCACGTTTTATGGCTTCATGAAACAAAAAAATTATTTTTGACTTGTCGTTCGTCCATCATCGTTGTTTTTGTTGTTGTTGTCGCCTTTGTTTTCTGTACTTAAGCAAGATAGCGGCCACAAATATTAAGATAGGAACGTAAAATTTGGTGTAGGAGACTATATTGTACTCATACCGAATACTATTGAAATTCCGAAGAAAAAATGAAAATGCCATAAATACTTGCATTACAAACAGATATTGTTCATATTATACCACACTAAATTATATAAAATTTACAAATTTAAATTCTACATGTAATGGCACCGATTCTACAAAGAACCTAGTTAATGTTAAAAATGTAATTTGGACCTTCCAATAAAATGTGATATTCGTATACAGGGTTGATTCACCGGCACGAAAGGAGCGAGTGAAGGATTCTCCAAACATGTAGAGTTTCGATCGCTTCTAGGATCTACTATTTAACATTTCCTACAAGCCTCAAAAACTAATTTTTGTGAATTATATTTAGAGGATCTGCTTGTATTACGTTGCATTTTGGGACTGGGTACGTATCATGATGGAGATCATCAACTTGTGATTAAAATTAAAGTGATTATATTTTTGAGAATAAAATAAATCTACAATAGCTCAAACTATGGTTCCAAATTTACAAAAATCAGAATAAGAACTGAATTTCTAATTAGGAAATTAAGAAAGGATAATTTTGTATTATTTTCTAAACTGAAAATCATTTCATTTGTCTTAAATGAAGGAAATTATCCCCTTCATTTGTAGGATAAATATGAGAAATTTTTTATAAAAATCTCTATAATCAATTTCCCTCGTTTTGTTTTGAATTTACCGAACCGCCAAATTTTAAGATACGATGATTATATTTTACTTAAATAACTAAGAGAGCGAACAATCCTAAAGCCCAGTTTTTAACAAAATGACCAAACGATTTCTAAGAAATTACTGCGTTCAATCACACCAACAGAAGTATTGTTAAAAAAATAAACAAAATAAGAATACTTTTGCTAGTTTTAGGAGTCTTAAAAGTGATCGATTACAAGACTACCCTCTCTTTGGGCATTACTTAGTGAGTACAGGCTTGGGAGTATCGAGGGTGCCTAGCTGGATTTACACATTTTTCCATGTAGTCTTGCGTTTGATATCTCTCTTTCACCTTTCCTATCGTGTCTTTCTTGACCAACTGTTGTTTTTTCCCGACCCTGATGCTAGTACAATATTCTAGGGATAATGACCGAGAAGTTTTTCGTCTTTAAACAATAAGAAAAATACAAGAAACTAAACAGAGATAAGGAAAAGTAAAAATACAAATTTACATTTTAACATTACAACCCTCCTCCCCAGAGAGGGGGACATTGTGTATTATCCCAAGAAGTATTTCCCTTTTCCAATACTGTACTTCTTTCTCTAATCACGTTTCTTTCTTTTTATCGTTGAAAAGTTATTGAGGAATAGAGAAATATTTTCATCGCGTTGTATATGAATGAAATGCGCTTTTTAAAATCTAGACGTGTTGAAAACCCATTAAAGAAAACTATACTCTACTTCAACAACAATCGAATTATTCAAACAAGGTTTGTACCCAGTAGCACATCACATTTCACTAAAAATAAATATTTTAAAAAATATAAGTCCTATGGTTCTGTAATAAAAGGTTCAATTATTTAAACCGGCACAACAGATTTTGATAAACCAGTGGGTCAAATCGTAATTATGGTTTAGAAATAATTGGAGAGGAGGGGGAGCGTTCCTAGATAGCCGTCATTATAAATATATTTACAGCCATTTTTACAACTTTTCGCCCGTGATTTCGACTGGAGCGAAGATAGTGAACGTTTTTTTAAGGAACACGATAGCCAACCGCTTCACAAAGTAATTAAGTTTAGACTTAATTTAAACATCAACAATTAATCGTCACGCAGGTACGGAAATTTGATTTGTTTTGGGAAATTCATTACGTAAAAATGGAAAAGAAAGAGGAGAAGAAGAATAAGAATAAGAAGAACAACAAAACAAGGAGAAGAAAAAGAGGAAAGTAAGAAGAAGGGGAAGAAGGTTGAGGAGAAGAAGTATGAGGAAGAGGAGAAGAAGTATGAGGAAGAGGAGAAGAAGAAGAAGGAGGAGAAGAAGAAGTAGGAGGAGAAGAAGAAAAAGATTGCAATAAGTAATGGGTTATACATTTTATTGAAAAATCAAATAAAACGACTATACTACCTACATGAAACTAATTATTCCTTAAGGAAAGGGATTAACACCAAAACAGTTCGCTCCCTAAATGCTTTAAGGGGAACAATGCTCATAAAACTCATATGTAGAGAGAAATTTTGGAATTTCTCATTATTGTAACAACTCAACAGTACAGTTCAACAAATATATATCTCAATTTAGACTGTTCTGTACTCGCATAAAACCAATAAGAGAAACGTAGATTCGTAAACAAGTGAGTTTCAAGTGAGAGCAATTTGTTGTGCAAAGTAAACATAAACAAATCCTAAGGGATGCGAAACTCGTCTCTTAATATAGGGGAGATTTCGAGCCGTGATTTCAGCTGTTAGAATTGCCTTTAAAAAATGTATGAAATACATTATACATGAATTCAACCACCTCGGAGAACTTGCGTTAAGCTTGAATGGAAAGTTTTTATTCTCAAAAACTTTCTGCTTTTAAAAGTGTATTCATAAATTATTATACTCATGAATGGAAATAAATGAATGATTTTAAACTGTTTTCTTTAAATTGTTTTTCTTTTACTGTATTTATTGAAAGTGAGAATTGTAATTGAGGAACAAGAAACTGACAGAAACTAATGTTTACGAAATTATTTCTCCTTTTAATGTTTTATTTTCTCTTTATTAAGATAAATAAAGCCTATTTTGTTACAAGTACTGAAATGAAGAATGATACAAAGATTTATAGAATGAAAATACAATTGTTAAATTTATAAAATGTACCATAAAGACTTATTTAATTTTAAAACGTTTCATTTATAAAATCCACTCACTTTTCGATATGCTTCAAAATCGTCGTGTACACATACTTGTTGTGTCTACTTACAGAGGGATACGAATACTGACGTCAAATACAATATGAGATAGAATTAATAATTGAGCCATAGTTTGGTTGTCAAGGCAAGAGTTTCTCCGTTGCTTTGAACTCTAATTGGTATAACAACTTTGTTAGACGTTTTCAAAGGTTTTGTAACCTCTGCACAGCACAAATTAATTGAGAACTCTGAGAGATCGTTACGTACGTTTGTTAGGAGGAGAGTTGAATTACTAAACTGTATTTGATCAAAGCAAACTGTTTTTATCCACTGTTGCAAATACAGTGTTAAAATAATTAGGGATTTCATACAAATGTTCTGTTCACAAAATAGCTGACTGTCTAATTTATCAACAACTTCTGTTGGGGGTTGAAAGGATTGTTAGGATGTAAATTGTATTACCAATTATATTAAGCATAATTTGGTAATTGTAATATATATATATATATATATATATATATATGGATTCCCGTTTTTTGAATGATTTTTTAGACCGTTTTTAGACCCGAAAATTTCATGGTCTAAAGAAACAGAAAAAGTGCTTTGTACATTGCCGTGCTTTGAAAAAGTACTGTCCGTCAGTCGTCGTTGCCTCTCTGCGTAAAATCTATAGCGTCCATAAAAAATAAAATAGGGAAATGAAATTTGGTATTCAGAAGTATCTTAAAAATGTCAAAATGGTGGTCATTTTATGCTCCATATCTTGTGTGTTATTTAAATTATAACACACCAAATTAGATAACAATATATACAGACTTTGTGTAAATGCTACCAACCCCATCGCTCTACGATGGCAAATAGCGAAATTATTTCAAAATGTAATTTTGAACTCTCAACTCTCAAAAAAAATGTAATATTCGTATAGTTACGAGACCCGCAAGGGTCGAGTCACCAACACGAGCGTAGCGATTGAAGGTTCCTTCACATTTGTAAAGCTACCAATACTATCGTGCCTACAGTCTGTATGAAGTAACCTGTCTCCTGACCCTTCGACTACCTGGGACAGGCCCAGGTCATTCACTTGCACTCTGCGACATCCACAGCTGTTTTCCTAAATAGTCACCTTTTAGTTTCTCCACTAGCTTAAGTAACTTTTTTAGCCGAATCTTAATTTCCGAAATTTTATCAAAAATTTGAGAAGTACATAAAAAAATAAGATCAACGATACTAAACAAGGGCAAATTTGATAAAAAACAAACAATAGATTATAGAGGGAATAAGAAATATAGAAGTAGTCTGTTTAAAGCTTTTAATAATAAAGTTGGTTTTATGTAACAATATGACAATGAAATTACGTATCAAATTTGCCCTTGTTTAGTATCGTTGATCTTATTTTTTTATGTACTTTTCAAATATTTGATAACATTTCGGAAATTATGATTTAGGTAAAAAAGTTACTTAAGCTAGTGGGGAAGCTTATAGGCGACTAATTAGGTAAACAACTGCGGGCGACGCCGAGTGCCGGTGAATGGCCCGGGCCTGTCCCAGGTAGCTGGAGGGTCAGGAGACAGGTTACTTCATACAGACTATAGACATTGACACGAGCAAAGGGAGTTGAGATTTTCAATTTATACACGTTACGGCCTAACCGATGTCAAGAGAGATATATAAATGTTTCAGAAACAACAAATTTACCCCTTTATCTTACCATTGCAATTTAACATTCCCTACAGAGCCCAAAACCAACTTTATATTTAGAGGATCTGCTGTATGATGGGGCTGGGTAAGTACCATGAAAACGCTCATCAATTTGTGTTAGTTACAGGTTACGATAATATTTTATTTTGTGAATTGCATATAATTGTGCATTTGTTGCACTTTGAAATAACTCAATTATCATATTGAGTAAGCGAATGGAGATTTTGTTTTAACTCTTGATTATTTAACATTCCGTCTGAATATTTGTTTTTTTTATATTTTGCATGCAGTGGCAGCCAAATGCGTGTACGATTTATAAAATTTCGGAATAAGGTTCTGTACCGATAGGGTGAAGGTTTAAAAAAATGGTTTTTGTTTTAAAATGGTGACCACTTTAAAATGCACATTTCCCAGAAGAAAACCACGCGTAAAGTAATTAAATTTGATTAATTCATTTGAGCGGTCTTTTGTTCAAGTATACATTAACTGTGGTATTATATAATACCTCTCGGTCTATGTATATTGATTGTGTCATGTCATCCACTAGACAGTAGCCACATAAAACCTCCCCAAGAAGCGAGAGGTTCAGAAAACCACTAGATACATTAATGTTTTCTAAGTGTACTCATCTTTTCCTTGAATTTAAAATGGGATGTACAAAGTACAGAAGTTTAATTAGAAACAGTATATTCAATTTTATGCATTCGAGATTTCAATGAAAGCAGAAAAAAAGAAATTTTAATTAATATCTTACATAAATACAAGATTCCCTCTGAATTAGTGACGTACCCAAGCGTTCAAAAATACGCCAGTAAAAGAGATAGAGGGAAAATAAGATTAAATTCTTTATTAAAAGTATCATAAAAATGAAATTAAAAAAATATGTATTTCTAAAAAGTTTGTTATTTGTATTTAACGTCGTATTTAGTCGAATAATAGTCGAGTAAAATAGGGGGGGGGAGATTTTCTTCCTTAGACCGTTTCTTATGGTCATTAATCGCAAAGTACTTTTGAAAAGAAACAATCTAAAAGAAATTCTAGTCTGTAAGATTTTTTGGCTTATTTTTATATTTCAAACTGTTTTCCAAAAATGCATTTTCAGGTTACATTTGAAAATTTACTTTGAAATTTAGATTGGTTGTTAATTTTATAACAAGCATCTTACTTTAAAGTTTCATTAAAATTCATTAATAATTTGTTTACTTATAGCTAATTGTTTGAAATAGGCAATTATAAAATTTGAGGTTATGTACGGGTAACCAACTCGTAACAATTCACTGAATAGACCAATAGACTTCAAATCAACCTCAATTTCTTCTTTTTTTTTCCTTCTTGTTGAAAGGCAAAAAACCTCACGGTCATCATCACTATTAACCCAGGGAAAAAATATTTACTCCATAAAAATTGTGACGAAAGGTTTTACGGATGTAACAATTCTGGTTTGGCACTCTTATTACTATTAAGTAACATTTACAGGTGCTACCTCCATGACGTCACCCCAAAATTCCCCATCCAAGTAGGCACTGCGAACATAAATATATGTGTCTAAGCACGCATTAGAGGCCGTAGAACCGTTTGGGCACATTTTGGAGAACAGTTTTTCTCGGAAAAATATGCATTTTATCGAAAAAGTTGTATAGGGAAAAGTTGTTCACGCGCGTAGACGCACAGATGCATGTTTGCAGTGGCTACTTGAATGGGAAATTTTATGAGTATATATATATATATATATATATATATATATATATATATAATGATGTAATTTGTGTTTGTAAAATGGATTTTTTCTCGATAAAACCGGTTCTTAAAACCTCCCCCTCCCCCAGGGCTGAAAAGGGTTGACACCATAGGTGTAGCATCTCTAACGTACCTTAATATTAATAAGGGAGCCAAACCAGACAAGTTACATGCATACAATTTTTGTCGCTATTTTTGACAAGAATTTCTCAAGATAGGATAGATGAAAGATGGGGATCTAACCCAAGACTAAATGGAAAAAGATGTAGGTCCAGCAACGGTCCTCGGGGTTGCCATGGAAATGAATATATATTAAAAAAACTAAACAAAGTTATCATTTGTGAAATTAAATTTGAACACCAAATTACACTTTCCAAACTTTTGTACAACTGTAAATTGCCCCCCACCCCCACCGTTCACATTAACATTGTTGTTTTATACCGCATTAAACTCGAATATAATTTTACAAATAACAATTTAAATGTGGATGAATCTATTGTAACACACTTACGTCAAAATTAGAAAAATGAAACCTTATTGTTTAAAACGTACTTCAGAAAAAGAGTGTTTAGTAAATTTACCGTTTGAGTAAACGAGTTTGTCCTAAATTCCACAAGAGAAATGTGTCGAAGTTTGAAAATTAATTCGTGATCTGGACAATTGAGTCTTGTGAACGCGGCCAAGGTAGGCCATGTTTGAGGAGTCGTGATTGAAAAACAATTTCTTATAAATAGTGCGTCAGTGTTACCTCCATTTGAATATTATTTCGCAATGAATGAATCACTGGTATTTGTATTCAAGAAGTTGTGAATATTGCATTATTATAATGAGAGTTTTTAAGTTGGTATTCAATGATATAATTGTTTCACGTGAAAAGTGTTTCCCTCTTGATTATGAAATATTGACGTATAAATGAGGACGATTGTGGAGTTAAAGATTAAAAAAAAATTTTATCTTTATGTAGATAACTCGACAACTTTTTCATCTACAGATATACTAAAAAAAAAACTTGTTTGTAAATATGTATATGTTTGTTTTCGAGATATTTCACATCAAATATTTTAAACTTGCGCCATTTTGAAAAAAAATGAAGTCTGTTTTCTGGTATACTGGTAAAAGATTATATAAATAATGCGTCTACCAAATCTTCACTCAATATCTTATCCATTTCAAAATCTATAATGTCATTTTATTAAAAATACTAAATTTCCGACAGACGGGGAACACAAACAGTTTCCAGGCCTTTAACGTTTTCCTTATTTTACCTTTAAAATAAGCTCCAGATATATTGCCGTTCAATTTTAAATCACTCTGTATATTACCTGAACTCAAGATTTCCACACATCATTAGAGGAGTTAATAACACTCCTGCAGGTAATGTTACATGAATTATTAATGACTTTAAAAAAAAATGAAGCTCTGTTCTCTTCTTCCTGGAGACACAGTACAAAGAAGTAAGTAGACACCGCGCTCGTGCTTGTAATCGAATGAAAGAGCCTCCAGGACTAAGAGACTCTCCTCGCTTGACTGAACTCTGATCATGGCTTTCGCTACCTTACAATACATTACACTCTGCACTCGATGGCTTCTTATTGGAGGTTATTTCTGTATTGGACTTTGAAGGTAATACGTAATAACTATGTGAAAACAATATCCATCAAGTTAATAATACTTACCATCAAGTAAGCGATCACTTGGGTATGATAAGACATATTGCATAGAACGTAATATTGTGGTCGCAATGAAGAAAGTTTAATAAATAATCGGTCCAAAAATATATAAAATATCTCTCACTCATCCATCCTCAAAACCTATGGAAATTTTCGCCAAAAATATCATTCATTAGTTGCCAGTCAAAAAAATGAAAAGGTAAAATTCGATGTTACAGAATATATATATATATATATATATATATATATATATATATATATATATTGAAATAAGACTTAACTTGCCTCGTTTGTGTCATAAATTATTATAATATTTGATTGAATCGAAGCTGTCAAGATTTATTTTTTCGGTTTTTTCTTAAACCGTAATTATTTTAACTTCCGATATTGCAAACTGGTTTCAATAATTAATTTTCACAATTCACTGAAAGTTAAAGGAAATCTGTATTGACGTGTTTGAGAAATTACGTCTTTTATAACAGTTATACGGTAGATTTATCTGTTTTTACAGAAAACCAGCATGTTTAGAGAAAAACCATAACGTTTGGCTCTCTAGAGGTTACATTTGGGTATTAAATGTAAGCGTTAAAAATAACTAAATATTAAAAATACTCCATTGTTTAATGACTAAGAAGTCGATAAAATTTGTATATGAGGTATTCTAAAAATTTGCAAATTTAAACTATTACCAGGGACGATTTTTTTCATATTTATAAAGTCAAATTCAAGTTAAAAGTAAAGCTAGTGTAAAAGGTGTTGTAATAACACTACTGGTAATTTTATTTATTATGTAGGCTGAGGAATAACAGAGTTATTCTAGAAAAAATATCATAATTATCTGGTAATTGTCTAGGATTCCACAGAGTTACGCCAGTTCTTTATTGTTACTGAATGTACTACACCTTGTAAATTAATGACAAATTGTATTATTAACCACTGTTAATACATTGGTTTCGGCTATAATATCTTATTCACGATGTCTAAGACATCCAGTAATCATTCAAAACTGGTGTAATCCAGTAGGTCTTCTAGACAATTACTAGAATGTTGAGTTTTTTAAGAGTCATTTAAATCGACTTTCTTTTTCTCAACTGTAATGTGGTGTAATTAAAAAAAAAAAAAAAAAAAAAAAAAAAAAAAAAAAACTGATCTGCCAACTTTTTTTTATCCAGAAAAATAATGATAAATTTTTTAATAATTTTGCCATTTTAAGTCCTATCACGTGATTAAAAAAAAAAAGTTGCTTTTCAAACTTTTATTAAAAAAAAAATACCTTGTCTATCCATGTTTCAACTTTTAATTCTGTTCAATTGTTCTAGATAAGGAAAACGAACCTTAAACCTTGTATTTTCACAACTTTTCTCCTAAACGGTTGAAAATATCGAAATATATGCAAGAATAAAAGATTCCTATCGTTCATAAAAGAAAATTATAGCTGACCGTCATATTGAAAAAATGACGGGTGATAAGAAATATTTGATAATACCTTTAATTTTAACTAAAAAAATCCTTGGTGTTTTTTGGTAACTTTTGTACTTATCGAATAAAACACCAGTCACACCTGTTTCAATCATCTAGTACCTTTTTGAGAAAATACTGATGTAGTTACATGTAGTTGTTAGTTTTAATACAATTTGTCAGTCAAGAAGGAGACTAACATCAGAATTAATTATATCAGAGCACTAGTGGATTTGGGGACATCATAACTCCCTTGGGAAGTTTGTTGTTATCACTTAAAAAGTAGTAGAGTTTCTTTTTTTGAGATGATGAAATGTTTGTCACGAATACAAATACAGTAGTGAAACTGTTGAAGTATGAAGTCAATTTCAAAATTGCAGTTGACTCCTATTCATAAGGATATGCAATGCTGTTTGTCTAATATCACAGAGGAAGGAAGGCATAATGTACAAAATTAAATGTATTTACAATTTAAAATGTTTTAAAATTCATTGATGAGTTTAGTGAAATTTGAACATCTATTTATGAAGTTGAGGTTTTACTGCATTTTGTTGAATATTAATACAACTTGATTAAAACCATTATGGTACTACCCCAGCTCTATCATCCACGCAATACAGGTAGATCAACTAAATATAATGCCCAAACGTTGGTCTATTGTGCCTTGTAGAAAATTTTAAATTCTTAGATCAAGGGGTCATCCAGTATGGTAAGTTTGTTTAAAACCGTTGTTATACAAGTTTTCTTAGACTTGCACAAATGTATCTACAGAATCCGATTCTCAGTGGCTCGATTTAGTTCATACGGGCTTGAAAATCCCGAAGGGACCTAACTGGATCTACTTAAGTATGAAAAATATGAGATCTCTCTTTTACATCTTTCCTATACGGTCTCTCTTGACCTGCTCTTGTTTTATCCTTCTCTGACGCTATTAGAGTGTTCAAGAGCTAGGGAAGTTTATTTTATATTATTTCTTCGTTTTTTAGGGCGACTATGACCAAGAGGTTATTCACCTTTATGTAACAAGGGAAATCTGCAGATTCTGATAGTTATAAGGTATGCATTTCTTGAAACCCTAACGCGCCTAGTGGATGTTTTCATTAAAAAGTCTTCATTTGTTTAGTTCGTGTCGTGGTTGATTCCTCTTCATAAAGTATGAATATAGAATATTATTTTAATAAAACAGAGGAAAGCAAATATTTCGTTACATACAATTTAAAGTATTTACAGTATAGAATTTTAAGATTCATTGATAAGGGTTTAGTAAAATTTGAAAATTTATTTTTGGAGTTAAGATTTCACTATAGTTTATTGCAGATTAAGACTAGGTGATCATGGTACTTTCCCAGCCTCCACTAAATTTAATGTCCTAAAGTTCTTCTCTTGAGCCTTGTAGAAAATGATAGGTCAAGAGGTCATATCCATCAGGGTAATTTTTTTAAAACTATTATTTGAAGTGAATATTGTAATTGTGTACATCACTACTTTCTTAGTTGATTAAGCCCTAAAGGTCCTACTAGATGTATATGTTAAAAAGTTTCCATTCGCTTTGTTCACACATTTTCTTTGGAAATTAAATTTTTGACCATCTTTAATTTTTTCCTTTAATGAGAAACATCACCACATTTTTAGATAGGGTTTTTAGAAAGATATTGGTACAAAAACCGAGTAAATTAAATTATTTTTTTTATAGTCAGTAGAAAGAAACGATTTATATTACATTGAAAATGGACCATTGTGGAGAGACATTTCATAAACATTACTCTTTTGGATTCAAAACCCTCAGTAACTAACTCAATATTTATTACTATCTGTATGAGTTGAAAATTCAATATTCCCACTTTTTTAAATTGGGTTTACAGATAAAATTTTGCTAAAATGTAGTCTCTAAAGTGCAAAACAAAACGTATATATTTTGTATTGAATATGTTTATTTAAATTATGTTTTTTATTATCAAATTCACTGTACATTTTATCATTACTAAGAAAACAGAGTTCTATGTAAACATATTTTGTATGGCTATGTCTTTTTGACAGGACGTTATTTTAGAATATTAAAGAACAATTTAAATAAACACATTGTAGTCAAAATGAGTTCTGTATTAAGTCCATATTTACTTGAAATAAGTTGAACTGGAAATAGTTTAGTCAAAGCCGACAGCCTGATCTGTAAAGGATTTCTTCTACTTCCAACAGTAATGTAGATTAACACTACACAAATCATTTTACATTGGCATAAACTATTCGTCAATTTATTTGAATCCACCTTCTCCCTCCTCCATTGCTTGCTTCACTAAATCAACTGTTCATGGGACTGGGATCGATTACAACCTATAATCTGCAAAGAGGCAATAAATTGTGTAATTAGTTCGATGAGTTTTTAACGTGATGTGTAATTTGCAATCGAAGAGGTTAGGGTGGGACAGCGACTCCAAGTGGTGATTATTGGAGTTAGTCTCATCATCGCCATAAGCCTACTACAGAAGGACGAATTCAATACGTGGCTGTCAGGATTACTGTGTGAGGCATGTCTCTAGTCAACCGTACAGTGGGGGTTTTATATGACAAACTATAATTGATCGTTTATCTCTAGGATAGATAACCTACTTTGATATTTTGGAATGCATTTAATAAAACTCATTAATAATTTTGTATTTTAAACATATATGGTTTTATTTTATTTACTGTTTACTGTTTTGTTTATGGTAAAACAAAAATTTAAATTATTTTAATAGTAAATGTACACATAACGCATAGTAAACAGGTCCTATGTGAAATTCAACGATTCCACCCTCTCACTCTCCCCATGTGGAAATAAGCAAATATTAAATGTAATTGATTAAAGATTATTTTATTGCTATTTGCATATATTAGTGCCACACCACTTTCACCCCACATTTATCTAGTGCGGTATATAACAGTTGTCTTACCTAAAGTGAACCAATAGCGAACATTTTAACAATATTTCTGACAAGTTACCTCTAATTGGGGTCTCCCCTTACTTTTACGTGAGATTTGTTGAGGTACATTAAAATTTTCAAAATTTGTTCTCCATTTTTCAATATGCAACCAACTTGAAAATTTCTTATACAATAATTATAATTAAATTCATGTAAATATGAAGGTAGTAATTGAAAAAAAAAAATTAAAGGAAACAAAAAACAATCATTTTCTTTCGTATTTGAAACGTATTAAAATTTAAGACATTAAAATTCATAGAATATATTTGCTTTTGTTATGAAGCTAGTAGGTGACGACAGTGCGTTAATTTGTACCTTTAAATACATGGATAATTGAGACTTAACAGCGCTTGAATTGAACAAAATCTTTAGAATATTCTCAGCTTGAAAGACGAACTAAGTTACGTATCTTTACAGAATATACCTATAGATTTATTTATTTCGATTATAGAAATGTACGTGAGTTACATATGAGATTTTGTTAATTTAAACCAAACTTGGAAGAGAAGTTCTTTATCTCAATCCTAAGGTACAGTAAAGTATTCTTGGAATAATAAAGTTAGAGTAGAAGCAATTTAATGCCTCAGAGACTTGGTCTCAATGGCCTGATATGCATACTGAACTTGTTCTGATAGAGTTTCGTGTAATAAATAATAAAAGTAGGGCAATGTGTTTCAACGGAAAAGGTAGTTCAAAAGTCCTCACCTGGGGTTTCGTCTGGGTATTTGTAGATACATAATCCATGACTCTATGCTTCTGTATGTCGTAAAAGGGAACTGCAGCAATGTGTTTCGACTATAAAGGTAGGTCGGAAGTCCTCACCTGGGGTTTTGTCAGTGTATTGCTAGATTAAAGTTCAACGACTCTATGCTTCTGTATGTCGTAAAAGGGAACTGCAGCAATATGTTTCTTAAAGGTAGGTCGGAAGTCCTCACCTGGGGTTTTGTTTGTGTATTGGTAGATAAAAGTTCAACGACTCTATGCTTCTGTATGTCTTAAAAGGGAACTGCAGCAATGTGTTTCTTAAAGGTAGGTCGGAAGTCCTCACCTGGGGTTTTGTTTGTGTATTGGTAGATAAAAGTTCAACGACTCTATGCTTCTGTATGTCTTAAAAGGGAACTGCAGCAATGTGTTTCGACTATAAAGGTAGGTCGGAAGTCCTCACCTGGGGTATTGTCTGTGTATTGCTAGATAAAAGTTCAACGACTCTATGCTTCTGTGTGTCGTAAAAGGGAACTACAGCAATGTGTTTCGACTATAAAGGCAGGTCGGAAGTCCTCACCTGGGGTTTTGTTTGTGTATTGGTAGATACAATTTCAACGACTCTTGGCTTTAGTATGTTATAAAAGGGAACTACAACAATGTGTTTCGACTATAAAGGTAGGTCGGAAGTCTTCACTTGGAGTTTTGTCTGTGTATTGCTAGATAAAATTTCAACTACTCTATGCTTCTGTATGTCGTAAAAGGGTAATGTGTTTCGACGATAAAGATAGTTCAGAAGTCCTTACCTGGTTTTGTCTGTGTTTTGTCTTCGTTATGTAGCGGACGTGAACTAGGGCAATATGTTTTAAAGATATTTACATAGTTATTAAATAACTTTCATCTACTTTGTAATTGCGAATATCGTTTTAGGAAGATACATTTAACAATAGATGCTGTATGAGGCTTAATATGTTTATAACAGTGTCAATAAAGAACGGCTTCTCAGGATCTTTATTGATCTTGTGTAAATTTTTTGACCGGGTTTCTTTAAAAACACCTTCTAATAAATTGTACTTAAGGGGTATCCTTAAATCGATTATGTCTTTCATGACAAATAGGTTACATCATGTTCATTTGACTGGAGTTTTGTCTAAATAGTATGATTCTTAAATTTGGAGTCTCTTTCCTCTCCCGATGGATCTATCTCTATTTTGCATTATTTTTAATAACTTTTCATCTCAATATATTGAGGGAATAAATTCTAAAATTCATTCTAATAAGACTAATTACGTGTGTTTAAAGAGTCATACAGAAATTACTCCAAAATGTTTTTTGATGATATACTAAAAGATATTAAGTCGGTAAGTTTAGTGGATCTAATTATATACAGGAGACCATCTTTAACGGATCAAATAAATAATGTGTGTCATAAATTACTTCAGGACTGTTTAGTTGGAAGTTTTGCCAAATACTGTAACACCCAAAAAATTTGCATATTATGGTGTAGGGAATCCCATATAAATTACGGGATTATGATGATAGAATAAACAGTATTTCACAAAGTTATTTATTTTAATAAATAAAAAAAAAGGCAATAAGTATAAAAGATTCGTGCTGGGTTACTTTTAAAGACTTCCAAGTATGTATATCCTGCAAGTAACATTATTATGTATATTTAAGACTAATAAATGACTCATTCTTACAGCAGAAAGAGAAAAAAGGAATTTTATATATGATAAAGATAGATTGAACATCTATAAAAGACCCCTGCCTAAGCCAGAATTATTCTATTTAGAAAACTTCCAGAGTCTATGAAGGCAATACACAATCGAAACCAATTTAAATCAATATTCGTTTTTTGCTAAGGATGAAAATGTATGAAATGAATTATGTTCATAACCGTTTTGGATTGAGTTTTGCTGCCATCACTTTTTACAATTTGTATTAATTACGATGTTTTTGTTGTGGCTGTATATTTAACAATATAATTGTAATATTGTTTGTTTTATAAAATCATATTATAATTTGGGCATATTTTATTTATATATTTATGTGACGTTGCTATACAAATACATACTTGTCAGAAAGCATAAGAAGATAAATGAAGGTAGTTCAGAATTCCTCACCTAGAGTTTTGTATCGGCAGATAAATAATCCATAACTTTATGCTTCTGCATGTTGTGGTATGTATAAGTTTATGAAACAAAACCCTTAAAGCTGTTTGTTTAAGTGCTGTAGTTTGTGTATTTATTACAAAGCTGTTAATACTCCCAGGAAAGAGAACTTTTTTAAAACCTTAAAGCAATAAAATTTACATAATTCACGATATTAGTGTTTACCTGATGACTGTTTGTAACGTTATAGCACGTTCAAAACATCAAGTTTTTTTATTAACATCTATACTTTACAGCCATTAGACTAATAAAGACAGAGGGAGGGGGAGTATAATATTGAAAAATGCAATTTAATCAATCTTGCTCGAATCGATGCGCTAGTCCGAACTGGTTAAAATAAATGCCTCCTTCTACCAACCGAGATACAATGCTCTCCAAAACAACAAATAAATGATTGTAAATAGGAAAGTGGTTTTCTAAAATGTTTTTATGATCATTTTTGATTTCCCAAGTTCTATTGCTGTTGATTCATTGTCTCCATATTAAATAAATGCCAGCTGGAACAAATTGTTCTCATCGCATCACCCAGTATAAAGAGGTTTTGAATGCGTTTGTCTGAATGTATTTACACCTGTAGATTGAACTGTTAGATTGATTTAATTAAAATAAAAGTTTAAAAAAATCTTCTCACATACCTAGAAAAAATAATGATAAGCATACAACAGTTATTCCTTGTAATATATTCAAAACTGCTAATTCAGGAGTAATAGGAAATTACCCGTCAAAACATCATCATGGTCGAATATACCAAGATCAGTTGAAGTATTTAAATGTTGGGAAAAGTAAAGTAGTCACGACGTTTCAATGATTAAGTCATCATCTTCAGTTAGATGTAAATAGACTTTTTTGGTTCAGGAGGTTTGTCGTAAAACAACTAAAGCAGATAACTGAATCATAGATTTGATCAAAGGAAGAGTTTATTGTGGAAGATTGTATTTTCTTTCATATTTACTTACCCTGTATACGAAGTATAGGAGAACTAATCTTCACGTTCTATAGCGTCAGGAAACCGAGAAGTGATTGCAACATTTCGTCCATCCGTCATCCCTACGCAAACACAATAACGAGCACAAAAATTAAGATAGGAACATGAATGTTGACATAAAGTACTATAGTATACTCATATAAAACCCTATTGAAATTCAGAAAAACATGAATGTAAAATGTGAAAATGGTAATATATAATATACCATTATACAATATATATATATATATATATATATATATATATATATATATATATGTATATATAATATGTTGCTTACAATATGTATACATATTTAGCAACATTTTCATACCCGTAACAAACCAAATTTGAGATATGGTCAAAATATACCTACAAATCAAGTTTATCAAAATCTATCTAGTCCTATTAGTTCTAGCCAGATAGACAAATACAATTTTTAATATACTTTTTTTCTTCAGAAGACTTCAAAGCTGTCATTTTCTGAATAAATCAAATTTACCTCAAAATTTCGCCTACACGGAGTGTAAATAAAGTCACTCACCACCCTACTTTCTTACAATGTACTTGTGAGTTTAAAATTTAAAACTTAACTATCTCCTAGGAACTAGGAAGGCCTCGCATCTGGAGCCTTTCGGCACAACACTCTAACCCCACTCATTAAGTTAGCTGCTGGGAGCAATCTATCTCTAGCACACCACTACCACCACGAAACCTTTCCTCAGCTCATGTTCAGGCGCTGAAACTCCTGCCATGTTCCCGTGGGGTTCTCCAAGATGCATTTGATGAGTCACCGTTGGGTCGCTCACGTGAAACCCTCCCCCACAACGTCAACTTCCGAGGGTGGCGCCCGTTACCCACCTACATGGGATAGAGTAGCCCAACAGCCAAAGCTGAAAACTAGTATGGCACGCCAGATAGCTTTCCCCCAGTTTTTTTGAGCCGACACGGTGGGGTGCACGACCCGATTTCTGGAAGGCTCCTTTCTCCTAGAACTCATTTTAGCAAGTTTCCCCAAGCAACTTAAATCTAGTCATGACTTTCACAACAACATGAGTCTCACACAATCAAAACGTTAAATTTACAGTAACCGAAAAAGTAAAATTTCATACATTTCTTGTGATTTTTCGTGAAGAACTTTCAAAAGGTGAGATATATAAAAAATATGTATATTACTGAACTCATGATTGAATACCGATGTTACATAATCTATCAAAACACTATGTTACCATTAAAACAAATTGAGACTCAAATCCAAAATGATGGATTTAAGATGAAAATTTTAACACATCACAAAACGTAGCGTAAATAATTATGCACAAACTGCATTTAGTCCAAAATAATACAACGAAAACTGTGGAAAAAAGTGGGGGGATGGAGAGGGTAGGAGGCTTTATTTCCACTCTATTTATTATGTTATAGCCTATGTATATACATATGTAAAGTTTATTTTGTATTTTGACAAAGTTTTATGTCTTAAAAACCAACTGCATGAACTGCACATCATTTAACAGTCAATATTTCCTAACATACATTGGTGATTATAATTTGTTAAAACTTAAATTATAAAGTAATAAAGTAATGGAAAGAGAAAATAAGCCTTAAATTCCAGTTTTTACAAAGTTAATCAACTTTAAATATTATGAATCAGTTTTTAAGTTTACTGAACCAAATTATTTTTACAAACAACATGTCTGGTAAAACTCCGGTATTGGATTGACGGATTACTATTGTAAAAGAAAAAAACATGGAAACCTCTATTTCAATGAAAATAATTAAAGTGGACAGCACATGACTTTCCAATTAACTCTCCCTCCTCCCACCCACACAGAGAAAAATAATTAACCTTGATATTTCACCGCCTCCCATTTTTGAATCCACCATATTATGAGCTGTATCAAGAAACTATTTAAATAATTAATGGAATACAGATCCAACAAACAGATTTAAAGCCATTATCATCAGTTCTTTTTCCTCAAACGTTCGTTGTGTTTTGACTATTCAATTCTATTTTGAACAAATCATTTAAAATGTTCTATAAATTATGAAATTTATAGTAATACAAATCTCTTACATTTGAGTTACGAAATATGTTCATAGGTTCAATGGTTCGAATATTGTTATAAAAGTAACTATTCCTAAGTCTTCTGGTAGGTTAGTGGTTAAGGGCGTCATCTCTGATCAAGAGTGGTACTTCAGATCGTGGGTTTGAATCCCATTCAGGGCACAAGGTTTATTCTGTGCAGTTCCCTGTGGTATGGCAGAGGGGGGGGGGCCACTAGGAATAAACGGTGGTTGGGTAAAAATAATTTTTAAATAAACGTTGTTACAGCTACTTAAACAGAACAGAAAACATTTCTTTATAATTGAAGTAGATTAACTAAACACACAACTTGTTACATAAACATTAATGAAAATTAAGTATCCCAACGAAATGTCGTCTGCTGTGAAAGTAACATTACAAAATATAATTTGAGTAGAACAGCAAGAAGGAATTAGTACTCTGATGAATCGTATTGATTAAATTATATATTGAAATGCATTTATTTAAGTGTGGAATATTATTACATGATTTAAATGATATTTTTACTTTACACATAAATAACTATTGGTATTATTTGTATGAGTACGATAGAAAGAGTATATGTATAGTAACCTAACCTAACATATAGTTAGATTTCTAAATCATTTTAACATTTGTTAATTTAATATTAATAAAAACTACATTCGTCACTATTTTAAACATCTCTATATTCCAATAAATAATATATGATTTTAACGATTCCTGTATCCACGTTATTTTATAACGACATACTGGTATTGCATAAGTTATTGATAATAATTGTGGATGTATTTCCACCAGCCATGACTGTAAATGCTTACACCACAAAAGTTATACTGTGTTTCTATGGATGAGTGGTTACGAGTTCACATACACCTGCTTTCGATATGCACCATCGACTCTTCATTCTATACTCTGCGCTGTGATAGATGACTGCTTTACTATGGGTTACTCCGTCAAGATATCATTTTGTTAAAAGAAACATCAATCTTTATAAACAACAATGAAAGGACAACTTAACCTAAATTTATATTCCTAGCCGTATGTTTATGGGAACGGGAATAGTCATCGACTATGTTTGTAGTAAATTAAAAAAAAAAAAAACTGATTAATAAATCATCTAAAATAGATTAATTTTAAATTAAGGTCCATCCCCTTTTCACTGCATATCATCGGATCAATTTTGGTTCAAGAAGACTAAGAAAATAGTACCCTCTGAAATATTATGAAAACATAGTTTCAGAGGAGATAATGTCGGAAGAAAAGGAGAAAGTGTTTTTAAAGATAAATCATGACAAAGTCATTGTGGAAGTAAGTCTGATTTGGGGGGGGATATAAGGAGGCAGAAAGGTTTAGGAGGAGAATCGTCGGTCGCCGGACCTCTATATAATATTTTTCAAAAAAGAGGCGACTTAGAGAGTTTTGAAAGACGACTTTAATTTCTCAAAGTTGTTTTCTCTCCTTCACAAGATCAGGAGATCAGCCAAGTGTTATAGTGAAGTCGAAAGCGCGGTGTTTCGAGTAAAAAGTAAAATGTAGACTGATGAATAAAGGTGTCTAGTCTAGGGTACTAATTAACCTTAGGCGAGAAGCCTTGAATTATGTAGTTGCTGTACAGGACAAGTCGTCTAGGCAAGAAACTTGTAGAATTGTGTAGATGTCTATATGTATTTGTAAGACTCTGAGCCAGTTCAAGTTTAGAGAAGAATGAAATCCTGCCTCTAAAGAAAGTTGCTGGGGAAATGTCAAGAAAGTGTTCGTGAGTGTAGTTTGTATTTTACTGCACTAGACGCGCTGGTCTAGCGTAGTACTTATGTATTCTTGCTCGAATTATGTGGTTAGTTTACCCTGGGTTGTCTCGTATCTGCACGGCGGGATTAGAGTTGAGAATATCCTATTAGTTCTCATATAAGGCGTTATCAATTAGAAGAACCGGGAGTCCCACACACGAGGAACAAGTATACTGCTCTTTCTCCTTCCAAAAATAAAACTATAAACACTTCTGCATTATGCGATTGCAGATTTTACCACAAAAACTGCTACTCAAAACAACTAGATATGGAAAACGACAATGAATAAAATATACAATTATTGCAATGAGTGATGAACAAAGCCTCATTGCTATTTTATATCTTATGGTATTTGTATGTGTTGGTATCGACAGTACGCTAAAGGAGGTTAAGGTTGAGAAGTTTGCAGTACAGAGAGAGGCCGATGTTTATCATAGTGGCTGGAAATTTAGAATGATAAGAATAATGGATTACTAGTCTTATCAAATAGTATGGCGAATTTCCATAGAGACAAAGCCAATATCTAACATGATATGATACATTACATAACGTAGGAAGAGTAGGAGGATTGGAATGTCAGATCTGGAAGCGAGCTGCAATAATGTACGTCATACATTTTTCGACTGTGAGTGAACGGCAGAATAATAATGAGGATTTGAAGCAGCGGTGGGAAAAATATTGTCGGAGTAATGCTAAATGACAATCAATAGAAGTAAGCACATTAAGTTGCAGAAATTCTACTACAAAAAAGGAGAAAACGATGATAGATAAAGAAAGAAAAAAGTAGAAAAAGATAACACAAAGACGTATAGTGAACGATACCAAAATGAAATCTTGCTGAAACTGAGTCTTCAGGATAGTTTACTGCTAATAGATTTGTTATTATTATAGGTCTAGCATATTATGGACTCTCACAACAATCGTTGTGTTTGAAACATTTTTCCAGTTATCCACGTTATACATACATATATATATATATATCGTAGGCTACTGGAATTTAGTACATTGCAGCTTGGTACTGAAGTTTTTGTCATTGTTGTTTAAAACCTCTCATCTTTGACTTACAGAAAAGGAATAAAGAACATAAAATGAAGACCCCTAGTGCTCGAATATCTTAACAGCGTCAGGGTCGGAAAAGACAAGAGTTGAGAGACACCTGATAGAAACGATAAAAAAGAGGGATTTAAACAAAAAGCATACGAAGAAAGGTGTAGTGGAATTAAAGTCCCTCGGTATTGCCACGACTATATTCACTATAGTGAGGGTAAATTAGTATTCCAATATTTAGGTATGTGGAAGTACCCTACATATGTTGTGGTTAACGACACGGTAAATAATTAATTTAGAATTGCTTTGTTTTACGCGTAATATTTCCAAGAAGTTATTTTCACTTTTTGCTTCCCTAAAGAACTACTTCATCAAATGATTACTTTTTTCTCTACCTTCAAGGTCGTAGATGATTGTTAAGCAAAGAAGTGCAGTTCTCCATCAAAGGGCCAAAGCTTTATGTTAAGCGCACATTGTTATAGAGATGGTATTCAGAGATCAAGAACAATATTCATAACTTGGTCTCTTGTCCTTGGACGAGGAACGTCTGTCATAAAAAGCATTTGATGCAAGATATTAAGAAGAAACAGGACTCTGGAACGAGTAGACACAAGCCGGATCAGATTTATTGGCATAATTAGCTAAGTTATTGGCATTGCGGATGTATGAATAGTCAATCAACCGGTTACCGAACGCAGTTTTGCTTTCTTAATCCGCGTAGCTTTGTTTTGAACTTCTTCAGTACCGTTTATATTACTTATGATAGCCACTTAACTGACACTGCCATATTTCAAATAAATGTATGAAGATAATTCGTATTAACCTTATTTTTTCAGTTGAAGATACATACTCTTATAATCATTGTAAACCGTACAGAAAAATTAATTAATGAAAACACATAAATTTGTTTTTAAATATGCAATTTTATTACAAAACTTTAATTTTAAAAATTAAAAAACACTGTTTTTTAAACTATATTTAGATTTATGAAATAAAAAATAAGAAGAAACACGCATATTTTTATTGAATAAAAATTAACTATTAATCAATGTTCCATAGTTACGTCGGTTAAATATAGTATTACTACAGATTTATTATTTTTTTTGATTGGAGGTGTGTTTTTTAAATTTTCAATTATAACTAGATCAATTTTTATCATAAATAAAAATGTAACGCCTCAAAGTTTAGACAGTTAAATTTTCTAAATTAAAATTTTTTAGAGTTTTAAACATGATTTTTCTGGAATTATTAACAATTAGGGTGCGTAAAAATCGTGTGCACAAATGTACGGGAAGAACAGCTCCACCTTTAAAAGCCATAATTCGGTCATTTTAATAGCATCAAAACTAAATGTAGGATATTTCAACGTTACCTGATAGATCTTTTCGTAAAATTAATATAATATTTTAAGTGATAATATATAAGACTTTCATCTTTCTAATTAAAAAGCTCCAGAGAACTCGGAACTCCTTAAAATGGAAGTATTTTAAAGGAACGTTTTATAATTATTAAATCACTCCCACAAATTAACAGTGTCTTAGAACAACAAAACAATTATCCATTAAATAAAACAAACAACTAACACGTTATTTGTAACAAGACGACGTTTTAAAAAATGACTAATTCATAATTTTTAGTTGTTGCATGTACACAGATGTTCTTGGCACTGAACTAACGAAAGTTTATATAAATGTAACAAATGAAGATGTCATTTAGTCATTGATAGTCGTCTTGTTACGAATAAAGTTTTTTTTTCATTTAGTGATTAAAATTTCACAAGTGTTGGTCTCTTGAAGGAAACAGTATTATTTTTAATTTAATGAACGCCTAACCAAAGTGGAAATAAACCTAATCTAAAATATGCACAACCTAACCTAACCTCTGTGTTAGAACCTAACCTAAACAAACTGGAATTTAACCTAACCTAACCAATCTGAAAGGTAACATGATTAATACAAGTCGCATTTGCTTTTTATTATTTAAAAAAAAAGTCATTTTAATAATATACATTATACTTATCTTCAAGAAAATCATTGTTATAACTTATTTTTAGTAATATTTCAGTACTAAACAATCTCGTATTATTAATTTTTTTTGCTCTCTCCTCATTTTCACTTTGACAACCACTGCAAATTCAACGAAAAAAGTGATGTGCGCTTCTTCAGTCTCGCAAATTACAACAAAAACAAACCTAACCTAACTAACTAGTGTCACCTGTGGCGGCGAATGTCTCCGAGCGTAGGTTAATTGCTCCGTGGGAAAGAATGCGTCGTCCCACTCTAGACTGTGGCACAAGATATTTCGCATAGCATATTCTTTACGCACTCTCTAACCTTTGTAAGTTTGTAAAAACTTCGAAACATTAACAACAATGATGGAAATATTGAGATTATTTTAACTTAAAATGAAAATTGAAAATTCCTATAAACTATATCTCCCTTTACTTTATATGAGTTAATACATGCTTATGGTTGGTCCAGTGGCGATTGTGGAAGAGGTTACGGGTAAAATCCTCGCGGGAGTTAAAACAAATTAAGGTGTTGACCCAATATCGTGACAGGAGAGCGACTACTAAAAGTGAATTGTGGTCGTAAAATATAAAATAACTGTCACGACAATTCAATGTGATATCCTAAAATCAATTGATAAAAAAACTTTTTATTAGGGTTAGACAAACAATACTAAGGATTATTTTTATATATGCTATATGTATTTTTATAAACGATAGTTACATATCATAATTTCGGTGCAACTTTAGTATATAGGATCGGTTTTAACAATCACTGAACAAGTTCGTGTTTTAGAAAAATAGTTGATAAATTAAGAAATGGTGCTCCATTTACGAATTTTAACTGGCTGCATTTTTTGAGAAAATATATCGTTTTCTTTATTATTTTTACTTTTTTACCCCTGGGTCGTAGCTAGCGCATTGATAGTTTACATTCAATTACGCCCAAATGAACGTGTTTAATCCAATAAAATATAAGAGAGTTATTACTAAAATTGCTAAAAACATAACCTCAAAAAACCACAATAATATCTCTTTTAATCAGAATTTCAGTCAAATATATCAAGTCCATACACTCACAAACAGCTATAATGGAATGAAGAAAACAACATAAAATAAAGAACCCTAGCCCTCGAATACCCTAATAACATCAAGCTCTGAAAAGACCTGATAAGGTCAAGAGAGCTTATAAGACAAAAGAAAGAGAGTTATTTCACCCAAGACGGTATGGAAAAGAGACTCTCGGGATTCCCAAGCTCGTACTTTGTATAAATGAGCACCTGAAGACGGAAAGCATTGGCTTCAATCACCTTTAAAAGGAGACTAATGTGGGACTGCTTTAAAGTGAGGAAATGGTTAGGGTGAAGAATGTCATCCTAAAATGGGTACATAGTGTAGGCATAAATGGGAGCCAGACTGCTGATCGTAAGAGTCGGTGCTCAATAACCCTTCTATGGTCTTCAACACTTCTGTGGAAGGCCCAAAGACTATCTAAGAAATGTGGTTGAGATTAGGTTAGGTTCGGTTAAGTTAGATTATGTTAGGTTAATTACTCAAAGATCCTTCCACGGTCCTGAACCAGTCTGTGGATGACCCAAACACTATTTAAGAAATGTGGTTGAGATTAGGTTAGGTTCGGTTAAGTTAGATTAGGTTAGGTTAATTACTCAAAGATCCTTCCACGGTCCTAAACCAGTCTGTGGATGACCCAAACACTATTTAAGAAATGTGGTTGAGGCTTGGACAGAGATGGTGGTCTCTCCGTTGTGGTTTAATTTATGAACTTGGGCAGACTAAGAGATTTATCAGTTTTTCAAATTCAAAAGTTGTAAAATATTTATCACTGAGTAGAAAAGACATAAGATGGACGACAGTTCTGTTGACAATCACTGCCCAATTAGATATCAACTCAAAAGTGGAGTAGGTGGTACAGGATATCTGTCGGTTCTCCTCCAATGTGGAGGAATCGCAAGAACACTTTTTCTTCGAGTGTGAAGATTTTGATCGGCAAGAGATTTGGTGAATTGATGTAACATCTATGGATCTTGAACAGTTTACAGGTGCTGATCCCATGGTTTTCACGGGCGTTATAAGAAGCGTTGGTAGAATATGGGATGAATTCTAGTCGAGTCACATTCTACAATAGATCCATAAGGGTTGAAGTGGAGTGAAGCCTGTGTGGACGATTTAGACCCCCGTAAAAAAATAATGTCAGCTAGGTTTTGGTATTCATCGAAAAATAGTGGTTGTGTGAATTGTTCCTCATTATCTTAGGACGTTAATCAGCTTGGAAAACTGCATATATTAATAGCAAGATCAAAGTCGGCATACAAACGGCTACAAAAGCGAGTTGAAATTAAATTCGCTACGTATCTTCTCAGCGTATCAACTGCAGGCTAAGTAATTTTGTTAATAGCGTCGTTGTATATTTATAATAATTTTCCTCTTTGAAATCGAGAAACAATAGTTTGACGTTGACTTATTACAAGAAAGGGGAATTTTGTTGACCTGGTTTGAGTC
Source organism: Aphrophora alni (assembly GCA_963513935.1). Lineage (NCBI taxonomy): Eukaryota > Metazoa > Arthropoda > Insecta > Hemiptera > Aphrophoridae > Aphrophora > Aphrophora alni. Next base: position 144,224,545 of record OY740766.1, read on the forward strand.
TAAAACCACGATTTATCGAATGCTGTTTTGGTTAAATTTTACATCTTCAAATGATGTTATGGATTGATATTTAATACAACAAGTTACATATAAGTAATTTATTGAATCCTTATAAGTTACAAATAAGAGGCAAAAGTTGCTGCAAAACAGACCCAATTATAGCTGCGCCATTTACATACTAATGGCATGTCCAAATACGTAAAAAAAAGAAAGAAAAAAAGTGATTTCAGACATACGTATTCATAAAAACAAAAATAGACCATAACCATATTCTACATGGCTTATATGTAGAGTCCCATCAAAATATGCAACTACGTAGAAAAAATTAATAAATACCGAAAGTTGGAAATCTATTTAAACAGAAAACAAAATTTATAAAAAGAAACCATAAAGAAATTTACAGCAAGGAAACACTTTCAATACTTCTAAAGTTTCTAATAGTATACCTCTCTAATAATATCTACCACAAGAAAAGTCAAAAACAAGTTCTAACCAAATTAGTTATAAAGCCTTTGATAATAAAAATCGGCATAAATAATTTCAACGAAAATTATTTTTCACCAGTTTACTGAACAACATTTAAAAAACCACTTTGTGGGACGTAAGTGACCTAAAAACTGATATTTCTGTAAAGAAAATCTGTGTCGATTTTCTGACTCTCTACATAATTGCATTGTATAAAAAGCTCACAGATATAATTTCAACTGTAAATTCCTTATAGTATCACAATTTATAAATAAAATTCAGTGTATATTAATTAAATTTAAAATTATTGACCTTAAAGAATTTAATTATTAGTACCTTTAAAGAAATTTAAAGATTGGAAAATAAAAGACAATAAACAACATTAATTGATCGGTGTAGTCAAATTCATATTTTCAAAATTTTAACAGGTAGACTTTTTAAATAATCTGGATATTACAGAAAACTGAAACAAAAATATAAATCTAAACACAAACTATGACCGGAAAAATAGCCGAAGATGTAATTTTGTAATGACACTTCAGAATATTGCAAATCATATTACCGTTTTGTTTTATATGTAAAAATTGTAATAAATCACGTTATTATATATTTGCGACGAAAGCCTTGTCTACTAACAAATTATATTCTAAAATAAATCTTGGTTGAAATATAAATAGTAGTTTTCCTTACAAAAAGGAATAACTAAGATTTATTACAGGAAATATTAGAAAATCATAATGGCTATAGAAAATATCTCATGAGGGATAGCGAAATGAAGATACCTATAAACCATAGTATAGTATGCTATTTTTTATTTAAATAACAATATGATTTTAAAATAATTAATTTAAAACGAGCAGATGTTAATGTGTTTTTCTCGTCTGTTTGTATAAATATACAAACATGTGAACACTCTTTACAAAGGAGTAGACTTCTAATACTAGGTTAAGACCGCCAGCGAGATAATATTTCCCACTGTAAAACACCTGCTCATAGTGCTCCTAAGCTGCAAAACCTTTCCACCCACTCAACATCTTGTGTGAACTTATGTGAAAGGGGTTGAAAACAAGGTCAGATCACGACATTGTTACAAACTGGGCAGGTGGTGTGCAAACTGAGGGTGTAAACGCACATTTTATGCACACTACAATCAACAGCTATATTTCAACCACCGTTTAAAATGAACTTGTATTACATATTGGTATTGTTTAGAAATGGATTTATGTACGTGAAACGGGTTAAATTGTATGTGAAACGATTCATTCTCAGTTCACTGCATTTTTTACCAATAAATAAACACTCGATTCCTCATCCCTCACTTCGGGCTGATTTATAACAGTACAGAGTATCATAAATTGGTGGAGAAGAGTAATACAGTAAACCGATTTTTTTTTTGTATAAAATACTTGAGTATTTCTAGATGATAAACTGCAGGTAGAGGTCAGTATAAGACTAATAAACAACTAAATGTACTTATTTCAAATCTCAGAATTCATTATTCCTGGTTTGTTACATCTACATGCTCCAAGCTTAATGATTTCTGTACTTTATTTTATACCTGAAATTAGGCTTATATGATTGTATGGTCTGTGTTGTCATACATTATAATCAACACGAATTTGTTACATAATTTTCCGTATTAACTAAGAAAGTTGTTTTACCATGATATCCATTATCAGCTGTTTCACTAACAATATAAAGTGACGTTACCAGCCGTACAGAATTTACACGTTCATAATCTATAAATCACTTCGTAAAAGTTAGGTTATGTTGACAATATATTTTTTATTATTTTCATTTTAGCTGTAGATAAGTCACATATACAGGCGGGGGTTGGCGATCCCGTCGTCCGATGGACAATCAGACTATCAGTCTCTTGACCTAAAGGCACTCATAAGATTGGATGGAACAAGGAGAGACAATGCTACTAGACAACTGAGCGGACTAAAGAGAACTATTTCACTACTGCACAATGAAGAGAGGCTGTGAAAGCCTAACTCCGGGGGGTGTGAGCAATGAGACCCTAACAAGTGGTGAAGGGGACATGAAAAAATAAGAGGAAATCAGAGACGGGAATCACTTTAGGCACCAATGGGAGTTCCGAGGCAGAAATCAAGCGCTCTAGAGGCGATTCCGCCACTCTGTCGTCTGCTAAGGGCCCTTCAAAGAAGCCCAGAGACGAAGCTCGAAATTCTGTCGTAACAAAAACTTACTCAATGAAAAATGGGATGAGGGGACATTTGTTTGGGCATAGTCCAAGAAACGGACATAAGATAAGGACCAGGAGAGAATTTTGGGAGAGTGAACATCAAGGAAGAAGATTGGGAAACTCAGAGGCCTGATGAAATAAGTCTAGGACTTGCTCATCAGGGGTGGAGGTGGGCTCTGGGGGGCTATGCTTCCAAACAAGTGTCGTTTGGCGCCATCTTTTAAGGAAGTTCCCACATACAGGGATATCCTCGCCAACAAAATTGCTGTTGTTCTAGATGCATACCTTGAGGCTAAACTTACCGATAAGCAAGTTGAAGACATCGAGGACACGCTAATGGATAAGTTCGTTAAGTTCATACTCATGGAATATGACATTTCACCTTCATTCTCAGGGAGCTACATGGAAAAAGGCGCTCTCGTTTTTGTCATGCCTCAACGAAGCAACAGAGCGTTGACTGGAGACAATGATTGCTATCTTTAAGCTATTAGATGAAACAAGCTGATTACAGGATTGAGGAAGGACATACCGAAGATTATAAGGGTGCCCCCAGCTTCTGAAGTGGTCCTACGATAAAATCTAGGAGATGCTTGTCCAGTACCCTTCTCTTAAGGTACGAAAATAGAAGGTACTTTTGACAAAATAAGACCCAAGGACTATAGCTTTGCTTAAACAAGTATAGACATTACTCACTGGTCACGGCCACTTCGGGAAACAGCTACTGACACTTCGGGTTTGTGATATAATGTTTGTGGGCTACGTTCAGGATAATATATCTCATCCGAGGCTTCAGATTCAAGGCACAGGCATAGGATACAGGCTTGCCCTGCTAGTAGGTCTTTGAGGTGTACAATAAGCTTAGGTTGAAGTACAAAGATCTTGAGTCCTCATATCCCAATAATCTAATTTAATCTACGTCATACAAGCATCATTGTAAGCTGATTTTAAAGGTGAATGAAATGAAATATTGCGGGATGTTTAATTTAAAGCGGCTGCCATTTTAAATTTAATGACCGATCTTAAAATCTCATTAGAGCATACTGCTGACGTTATTACTACCTAACTGATAAAAATTTATCGTCAAACAGATTACTTGTTCATTAATTAATCAGTGAAGGTTTTAACGTTATAGTTTTGCTTTCTCTCAGAACATTTCAAAATAATTCCACACATAATTCCAACCATACCCCAAGTTTTGTTATGTAAATGCGTATGGTATCAACTCATATAATAATCGATATTACTCTCATTAATATAACAGTAGTCACCTAATATATAAAAGTCGGTTTTTATATAATTATGAATAAAAGAGTTCTGTATCCATTCATCCATACGTTGTCAGCAGAAGTGATTGCCCTCGTAAGGCTTCAGTGTTTCCCGCACTGCTATCTTACTCGTTACAGCTGGCTGAGCCCGTATTGCCTTATCTCAACAACGTGTGTCACCTTGTTATATGATCCTAGTTCAAGTTAATAATAGTCTATGAAGTGTAAAATAATAATTGAATATCAAGTTTCGTATTTTTTATCCAATTTAAATTTCCAATAATCTAAATAAATATCAAACGAACAATTCTTGTATATTTGAAAATTGTATATTGAAAAAGGGGAAAAAGAGGTTTTGTTGAAATGAGGATGTTTCTAGAGTTCATCCTGTTGGAAAAATATCTGGGGGTTTAAAAAACCACATCGTTAAACTAAATGATCGACAACAAAACTGATTCAATTATTTCAATGTTACAGTTACTATCTTCTCTTTGTTTGGAATAAAACCGAACAATTCTAAGTTTTATCATGAGACCGGTCCTGGCGGCCTCAAAGCTGTAAATATGTAAAGTTGCCACCACTATTAAGTTGCCACCATATTAATGCTTGTGATGGTGACACGGCCCTGGCAGAAATCGTAACTATGCGAACACCACATTTTCTTGGGACGTCAGAATTTGATATTAATTTTTTTGTTAATAATTTCTCTATTTGTCATTGTAGAGAGATTGTATCAAATTTAGTATGTTAAGTTAAATATCACATGAGAATTAAATAAAACACTGTTTAAAATGGCCGCGATTTTGACGTTTTAAATACATTTTTTTCTGTATTTATTAGTGCTTCATATGACCACAATATATTCCCCTATAGTAATTTTTTAGGCAGTTTTCGTGCTTACGTACGACAAAAATGACAAAAACGACAGAAAAGCCTGTACTCGTTTTCTTTGCAATGTACTCGTTATCTTTGCAATGTACTCGTTATCTTAGCAATGTACTCGTTATGAGCCTCTACTCGGTATCTTTGCAATGTACTCGTTATGAGCCTATACTCGTTATCTTTGCAATGTACTCGTTATGAGCCTGTACTCGTTATCTTTGCAAATAACTCGTTATGACCTGTACTCGTTATCTTTGCAATGTACTCATTATGAGCCTGTACTACTCGTTATCTTTGCTTAAATTGTTATCACAAACAAAATATAAAAATGTTAAAAATCAATGATTTTATCATTACAAATAATAGTAGCGCACTACGCTTAAGCGATCTTGGTATAGCTGTGTCATCAATAGAAAAGTTCTTATTATTCGAAAAGACGAAATGTTGAAAATTTCATTTTCAGTTACCTGAGGCTATAAACCGTAAAGATCAGTCAAAAAGATCGAAATTATTTGACGATTTCAAACTTATCCTACACTTCTGAGTAAGTAAAAAATATGGTTAAAAATGATTGGGATGTAAAATAAAAAGGAATATTTTAATATATTTGTTGTTGTTTAAAGGTGAAAATCTCTCTGCGATCATAGCCTTATAAAAATAGAATAGATATAAAATAACAGTACTTGAAAAAATTCCGAAAGTCAATTGAAGTGTCGATTGCAGTTGTCTGTACATTGTTAAACCACCTGTCGCAATTAAATCACACAGGACAAACTGCCAATATATGTGCTGCCTTTTAGTTTGATGATTTTTAAAAAAATGCATAATCATTGCGTATTTGTTGCATAATCAGCTACAAAAATACATAAAAAAACCTTTTTAAAGTATTTCAACACGGCGCTCAAATCTCAAATATATATAGTTCAGTTTTCCAGTATATTTCTAAATATGATTTCTAAATAATTATTGGCTGCATCCGATATTCTTAACATATGATACGAATATTTTTGTTTGCGTTCTCTTAGACATGTTAGTTTACCAAAAAACAAGTCCGACTAACCGTTTCAAAATGGCGGTTGTTAAAAACTTTTACGTGACTTTTTAACATTATTTTATTTTTTAACTATTTTTTATCATCGTAATCAGAGAATACAAATACAAAATTCAGTATTTTGAGTTTAGTTTTGTATCAAACAAAAGAATGTTTAATTGGTGTCCGCAAATCGGGATGTCTGCAGTTGATGTAATCCTTTGAACATCTGTGTTTAGCAAAGTCGGTATATTCGTGTTTCTTCGGTTGGGTTTATTTAATATTTTATTATTATAGGGAAATATATGATAATTTTATTAATTCATATTAGACAATGTTTCCTGTACGTATTCAAACGGAATCAATTCCGCGAACACGCTCATGCCCATTTTTGATGCCACACATTAATTTTTTAAATAAATGTAAAACTATTTTATAAGAAAATAAATTTATTATAAATAAAAAATAATTGTTACGTCAAGAGCAATGTGGAAAACACATAAAATACTAAATCCAATACGGTTAACATGGGGGACTTACATTCACCTCACTACGGATAATGAAGAAATAGGTTATGGGAGAATGAACAGCCAGTGAAAGTGTTTAACTATCTATAACAATAATAGTAAAAGTGGCGTGTTTTACTCCCTATTCAATTTTTTGAGTTGCCTTATAGAAAGTAATAATGGGCATCAAGAATAAGCTACAAAGTTTTACCATCAAGTGTCTCACTTTGGAAATCTTTAGGCCAGAGAAGGAAACATGTAATGATGAACTCTTGAAGAAAAAATACGCGAAAAAGATTGAAATTACTATTATAGAACAAAAGTGGATGTAGATATGTCATACTTTGATAGAGAGGACTAGTGTATTAAAGGAAGTACTGGATTGGAAGTTGAGGAAAACGTAGAAGCGGGAGCTTTGCAAAAACAATCGGTGGATGAGAAGGTTATAGACCACTGAATAAAGATTTTCACTAGACAAAAATCATCCAGACACAAAATTGGGTGGAAAGTTAGGTTTTGAGGTTACTTCAATAGGGAATAAAAATAGGACATTTCAATTCACCGCTAGGGGCGGGGGTTAGAAGGTGGGGTAAAACGGTTTCATATAAATATCTCAAAAACTAAGCAAGATATCAAAAATGTTTAATACAAAAGTTGTACCTGACTACATTTCCCATCAAAATGATTCTTAGTAGTTTTTTCGTCAATCGCACTGTGACAGAAATATGAGAGCTCAAATTTGAGACATTTTTTTGCAAATATTAGTACATTTTTAAATTTATTTGACTTTATGCCGATTTTAGTATAGTAAAAAGCGTTAAATATGGGTATGTAAGTATTTGTACATGTAATACCACTTATTTGGATATAAATTTATGCATGTATATATTTATGCACACACACTACAATTAGAAAAAAGTGCATTTTTGAACATGAGGGTTTTTAGTTGTATACATGTATATAACACACATAGCCTATATGTGCAAATATGTGTAGAAATATTTTCATGCGTTATATTTTACTTGTCTCAATCCAAAAATTCACATCTATACACAGTACCGGTATATGCATGTAAATGTGCAAAATGTGTAAATGCACTTTTTTCCCGCCAAATTTCGTGTCTGGGTGATTTTGTCTAAATTTTAACAAAATCTGATTTTATTAAGTGGTCTATTGAGATTATTGGAAATATATAGAACATGTTTATTCACCAATTATAATTCAATGGAGACATAATTTCTGCGTCATGACCCATGAAAGATATTAACCTAATCTATAATCCACAAGTATCTAGATTTTATATTTGTAACAATTTTACAAGTAGAAAAATGTGTTTGTCTATAATTTTTATTCATATCTTATCAATTTACAGTGGTAAATAAGAAAAGTTGTAAGAAAAATATCATTTTTTTTTCTTTTTTTAAAATAGGTTTAAAAATACTTCTCTAGCGTTGAAACAATTTCGACCTCGAACAATTTGAATTACTTGATCCACGCTTCTTTAGATAATTGAACAAATACCACAAGTGGACGACTTTACCATTAAATAGTTGTGTTTATATTGGAATAGATTATTAGGCTACTATTATGTTAAACTCAATATGTCATTAGAATGTTAGTTTGAAATAACATACTTTAACTGGTTTACATGTGAATATTTCAAATTATGTTAAAATCGGTTCATTGGTTTTTAAGATCTACGTATGTTCATAAACATAGTAACACAAATACAATCAGATTGACAGAAGCCTTCCTCTACATTATGTCTTCTCTAAAGATTTTAAGCAAAAAAATGCCACCTTTAAAAGTTTCTATAAAGCTTTCCTTGTTTAGTATTTTGAATAACTTGTCGTGGCCTTAAAGAAAACAAGTGAGCTGTTCTTCATCAGCTGTGCTGATCCTCAACTTGACAGTATGAATATATTAAACTGTGTTTTAAAACGACGCAAAAAAGTGCACACAAATAAAAATTGTTAAAGCAGATGTAAAACCAGTTCAAAAATAGAAACCAGGAAATGTACATCTTAAAAAATTGCCAAAGTAAAGAAACCTGATAGATTATATCCGGGGATTTCAATGAACAATAGTTCAAACTTGATATCTTTGAGGGGTTGTAAATGCTTACATCCGGTAGTACAGGTAAGGGATGAGCACCTGAAATATTTGTAGGGGTGGAAGACTGCATCTGGTCCAAGAGAGACGTCCTTTTAAAACCGAGGGGTGAATAATTGTATGGTAGGAACTCGATACAGAGACAAACAACATTCGACCTTGACAGAATTATTTATGCGACAATATGAGTACATCATATTATCGTATAATATAATGTAAGCACTGTCCTACAAGTATTAAGATCTGTGTAAACATTCTAAATTATAATTCTTGTTAGAATATTAAAACATCAAGGTACACTTAAATAGCTTCATCCTACAAAGTAAGCAGATGCTTTAAATATTACGCCTATTAATTGGTTTCTCATGCCTTGCAGTAAATGTTACATTATATTGGTAGATTAAGGAATCTTTAGCAGGAAGGTAAATTTAATAGGTTTTTTTTACCACGTGTATATATCACTACTTTCTTGACGTCGGTATATACTTTTTTATCAAATTTAGTATATTAAAAGTTGACTAACACACGATATATATGCGAAATACTGCATAAAATGGCCGCCATTTAATTAGATTTTTCAGATTTTCCATAGGGTCTATATACAGAGTGTTCGAAAAATGTGGGGCAATAATTTACGTAGTGATTCCTTGGGTCAAAATAAGCAAAAACGTTTATATAGACATATGTCCTATCTCGTTTCGTTTAGCGTCTGTCTGTCTGTATGTGTTTTTTACAAAATAATTCATAACTCCTTAACTGTTTGAGTTACAGCGTTGAGATTGTGCACAAATGTTCATCTTATTGGCCGCTATCTTTGTGCAAAATATGAATAAAAAAAAACTTTTAACCATTTCAAAATGGCGGCTATTTTTAATATTTGACGGCAAATTTCACGAAAACCGTTAATTTTACAAAAAAATTGCAAAATACATAAAATGTAGTAAGTTTTATGGAGATTCAAACGATATCTTATTAAGCTTATTTTGGACGAAGAATAACAGAGAAATTAATTTCTTCCTTGCTATACCTACAGTTTTCTCCATTTAAACAATGTTAAGACTAACAAATATCATAAAATCACAAAAGTTGTGTTTCATTAAAAAGTGTTCATTTTGTACATGTTTGAAAATAAAATAATATTTATGTATTGATAATTTGTGATTTTATGATATTTGTGACAGTTTTAACATTGTTTAAATGGAGAAAACTGTAGGTATAGCAAGGTAGAAACACACATAGAAATGTTTTAAATAAATTCATTTCAATTGCATAGGTTTTGGATTTGTTTGTGTACATTTGAATATTATGCGTAATTGTTTTCTCTATTTATTTCACTATAACACGTAAATTTGAATTTTGGGATGGACATTGATCGTAAATTTTCTGAAAAATATATACCAGTTGCAATCAATATTTGAATGACAATGTTTTATTATTTTATCTAAATTATTCAAACTAAATAACATTATTTAATAATAAACGGTAATATTTAACTGTTTTAGTAACTCGTACAACTGATATTACCAAAATTATTTTAGATAACCTACCAACGCTCTTACTTTTTAAAAAAATATTACAACTTTTTACTTTAATCATTTCACAGCGACTTGTATCAATATTAATAACATTTATCAAAAACACTTTCATAGTTCTATGTCAGACCAAACTTACACCAATTGGTAAACGCGTTCAACAAAGTTTAAAACAAATAGTTATTCATAACTTTCAACTATTTATTCATTAGCAGTTTACTGTAAAAGCCGATATTCAGATTAGATATTTGTTACTAAATTTTTAATTTACTTTCCCACAAATTTTACCAATTAAATATTTAAAATAAATAGAACAATGCAATATTTTCGTTTCTGCTTTTTAACTTACAAATTATGACTCTAAATTAACATCCAACTAAACTTTTTTATTTAGAGTTCAACGGTGATTGAAGGAATTTGTAATTACTGCAGGAAGCAGTTACCAATATACAAAAATGGTTTTTCGAATTCGAGAACGAGGTGTAAAAACCACATTAAAACATGTTCGCAGTTTAGGTATAAAAATCACCAAGGACTTGTATCAAAATGAGGGATTTTAAAACTTTTGAACTACCCAGATTTATTTCTAAATATCTGGTAGAAAGTATAGAAATATGGGTTGAGAATGAGACTAGGCATTTGGTAGTGGTCTGATTCTCTATTTCCAGTGAAGAAAGAATTACATTGAGGGAGTACATGACCTGGTTCAGCATTGCCCAAATAGATATATACAGTTTTTAATAGGAATTATTACTAATATGGATTGAAATCTTTGAGGTAGTTAGGCATCCATTGAAAGAGGTATTTTGGGCATCAAAGAAGCAAATGAGAGGATAGACAAACTAACTCTGGTAATTATTCTCACAATGGTATTAATGGATATAATGTGGCGAGAGGAAGAACCCTGTGGTATGTTGGGAGAAGAGTCAAGGAATTGTGCAGATTCAAAAAGTTTAATACATGTTCAGCTTGGTGTAGGTAAGTTAAAGTCTACACAAGTCGATCTTGGAATAGATTAAGGATATTTGTTCCGAGAAGCTCTCTGAAGATGAAATGATATCATGGCAGTCTTCACAGATAGGTTGGTATAGAAGAGTCGTCAAGACGACGTTTAATGTAGATCACATATCTAACAAAGTATTGAGGTGTTCGGATGCTAGACAGTTGCAAGGAAAGACTAAACTATATGATAGAAAGAGAAGGATAATCCATTCTGAAACAATATGATTATTGAAACTATTTTTTATAGTAGTTAATTGAGAATGATTTCATTTATTCACTATAGAATATTTTATTTATTTCCGTTATTTAAAAACCAGGTATTTAGAAAGACAATACGGAATTATCAGGTAAACGATTTTTATAAGGACCCTTAATAAAACTAATTTATACACAAAATTTGTGAGTGATTTATAATTGTCTTAAAAAGTAAAAAAAATTAAATAATAAATTCATTAGATAATAATTACGAAGCCTAATTTAACGATAATAATAAATGGTAATTCCTCTACCCTAAAAAATAACTAAAACGGAAAAAAAAATTTTAGTTTTGTTGCATAAAATCTCCTGGTGTACAATTTGACAACATAGTAGTCATAATCTGAGATTTATATCTCTAAGCTTGAACTATTATAAAAATATAAACTAGAATCAACTATATCGAGTAAAATTTTTACATATTTTCTAGCCTTACAACCTTATTATTTTTAGCTGACGTATTTACAAAAAAATGTTAAAAAACTACTATACTAAAGCGGAATTTCTATTTACAAAGTTTTAACATAATGTTGACTTACCACCACTTCTCTTAGACAGATCTGTCAGCTTATTACTTTGAGGTCGCATTGATAACATCATTTTCTTTGTAACTGTAATTAATTGTGGAATAATCAATTAATATTTTACATTTCACCAAAAGTACTTATTGTAAATTGTAGTTTATTTATTAATTAAAAAATAAAATTAATATAAGCGTACTGAAAAATTAAGATAATTTTGAAACATTTTAAGATAGAGTTGAATAGTACGCACAAATACAATAATATAGTTAATCATCATTCTCCAAACATTTTAGAATACGCAGGGGTTTGAAAAAGTGGAACTTCAGTAAAAAAAACGGGTAGAAGGTTTTTTTATAATTACCAAAATTGACTTTATAATTCGTACTCAGAGTAAAAGGTATTGATTGTATTTATATTAGTAGACAATTCATAACCAAGTCAAGCGTGTTTTTAAGTACTAAATAATCATTTCTTTACGCGTCTTGTGTTCTTCGTTATAAATATTAGAGATGAAAAGTTTGTATACATTAACATGCGAGAAAATGTTAATGAAATAACGTAAACGAATTTAAAATGGTGGTAGTGATATTGCTTATACCATGTTAGTTGATGAATTTAACACAAAAAGATGGCTCTTGGTTAGAAAAAAATTGTAGAAAAGAATCGGAAAATTTAAGGTCCTTGTTATGAAGGTAAAATCTTCAATTTTATCTTCATCTGGATAGCAGATGGTCGTCGTATGAAGGGCAACTGTGCAGAGTCCACATCCTGGGATGCTCCTCCATCAAGCCATTCCACTCTTCCAAGGGGAAAGATTATTACTGTTAAAAATTATCAGCATAACCTCTTTTTAAATTTAATTAATGGTCAATCGTGTGCTGAAACCACACGACTTAAGGTATAGCGACAGTTATTTTTATAAAGTCAAAGTTATTTAAGCGGCCTAGAGCAACATATCCATTTTTTCGTCTAAAAAACATAAATATTCGTAATCAGAATAACTTTTAGTTTTATTTGATACCCCACACATAACATTTCCAAAAATAAAAATTTTCAACTCTATAGTTTTTTCCCAAGGTCATTTTTCCTATATGTGGGACAATATAAAGAATAAACGCAAAGTTTCAATTATATACGAGTTATAGTCTTGTCTGTGTAGACTGGTTACGACTTATTATGGTCACGCATGATATTATAAGGGTCTTTGGTTTTATATAATCCATCTTTTAATAGCTATTGAATAACTTGTCTTACATCTCACAAAAACGGCTTTTAAAACTTATACGCTACGCATTTCTGATTGTGTGATAAGAAATAAGTTATATTTGTCATACACAAAACTGAAAACTATAATTTAATTTCGAATCCAAATAATGTTACTTTTTAAATTTATAGGTTATGACATTTTCAAGTTAGAGAGGAGGGGCATGATATCTAACACTTTATATTAGGTCTAGTTCTAACATATTATTTTTTAATGAATCAACATACATATTCGTAATAAGAATAACTTTTAGTTTGATTTGATTTGATACCCCACACATAATATTTCCAAAACAAATTTCAACTTGATAGTTTTTGTCCCAATGTTATTTTTGTTGTTACTGCTATATTTATCCTTTATATGGGACAATACGAAGAATATAAATGCAAAATTTGAAATTTGCAAGGATTTTTCTGCGTTGATGGATTGCGACGTGACAGACACGTTTATAGTCTGTCCCAATTATAAGAAGGACCCAATTATAAGGGTCCTTGGTTTCATCTACAGACACGTTTGGATATAGATTTGAAGTTGTAAAACATTCTAAAGCATAAGGGATTTTATTTCTTAATATATATATGTCGTAAAACAGCATTTACAAAAATTAAAACCCATTTATCTCTCTTAAAGAACTAGTTCAAGATATTGTACAAAATATTTGCGCCTAATTTGAACAAAACCAGCAAAAATTGCGACAGTTACATCAATAAAAATAGCTGTGTGTATGATTTTAAAAGAACAATTAAAAAGTCTGATAGTTATGATCGGTGCTCATTTCATGTTTTATTTAACTTCTTTTAAACAAATTGAAACAATTGCACAACTTGTCGAAGTCTAACCTAACCTTAAACAATGTCGGTTAAACCGTTAAATCGGCAACGCGTAAGAACAATCTCAAACACGTTAACCATATTATCGGTTAACTAAACCAAACAGCCTAAGTGTTGCACGATTAAGTATCGACCTCAAGTATGTTACTGTGCACACTTTTTATTGTACACCGGAAAGTGATAACGGTAAACTTCAAGCCAGCCGTGACTTTCCGCCGCAGTCGACTACAATTATGGGTTTGTTTTAATAATAGACAATTGATTTCTTAGTCAATACAAAAAGAATCCACGTTGGATGTTTTGTGATTAAATTGAATTAAACAAACCGCAAGCATTGATCTGTAAATCGTCAGATATACCTCATACAGTTATAATTGTGTGGGCAGTAGTGGAGTTGAAACGAAAATAACAGACTTAATATTCCAAGTTGGTTAAATGTTAGTTCAATTTGTGGTAGAGGATTAGTTAGGCCAATACACTTCAGGATGTAATTTTACGATTATTATTATTGTTTATTTTTAACCAGTTAAAGGCCGTACAGTCATACAATTATGGATCCTTAAAGGGAGTAACGCAGGTTGCACACTAAAGCGATAAGATACCTATCGTGAGATCATAAGCGATACGCGATAATTATCTTACAAGATAGGTATCGCTAGTGCGCTTTCAGATCGTGTTGTAGACGCTAAATAAGTTTACACCAGTATGATATCGTGAGGTAAGTGTATTAGTACGTTCTATTTCTTCGCTTAGTGTCGTACGATAATTCAAATCGCCAATAAGGTAAAAGTAATTTTGAGGATATAAGGTTATAAATTTCTTTTATCAATAGCGTTGGAAAATACCTTTGTTTGTGGAATTAAAAGACACGAGTGAAAAAACTCGTTACAATAATAAATGGAAACTTTCCGTGACCATTGTATACAATTCTTAAATTTTTTGTCGTCGAGATAGTTTGTTTACAACTACTGCGAAACTATGTTGTGATTCATTAAATTACACACCTGGAGCTGATACCTCTTTCTCTCCTTTCTCCTGTTGTTCAAATACCAATACATCACCAAAACGCCATCTTCACTGGAAGAGTTTTTGATTACGACTTATAAACTGATTCCAAAAAAATCTCTCACCAACAAATCGTATCACTTCGGTGTGCAACAACATTATCTTAAGATAAAATACGCAAATTTCATCATCGTTCGATAAATATCGTATCGCCTTAGTAATTTTTCTTAATGTGTCTTCAGGCTCCTCCAATGTTTGCAGATAGTACTCCTCTATAAAGACAAATGTACTTTCAACAGATGATTAATCACTTCTACTAAGGTTTCAGTGTACCTCCCATCTGGGAGCTGTAGCATACCCTATCTGTACCTTGAACTCTTAAAACAAAAGATTTATTTATCTTCTTAAAATTAATTACAAATGATAAATAAATAAATATAATTTTCTATGTTGAATAAATAAAATAATTCTCAAAAGAAACTACTATAAAAAATAGTTTCAATAGTCATATTGTTTCAGAATGGATTATCCTTCTCTTTCTATCATATAGTTTAGTCTTTCTTTGCAGCTGTATAGCATCCGAACACCTCAATACTTTGTTAGATTTGTGAGATACATTAAACATCGTCTTGACGACTCTTCTATACCAATCTATCTGTGAAGACTACCAGGATATCATTTTATCTTCAGAGAGCTTCTCGGAACAAATATCCTTAATCTATTCCAAGATCGACATGTATAAACATTAACTTACCTACTCCAAGCTGAACATGCACTAAACTTTATGAATCTGGCCTTTGCCCAATTCCTTGCACTTTCCTCCAACCACACTATAGGGTTCTGATACTGCTACATCATTATATATTCTATTCCCAAAGCAAATTATTTTATGATGAGACATAGTTACCCTGTCAGAAAATTTCAGGGGTGAGATTTTAGATTGTCTCATTGGCACTCTCAGGTTCTTTGGTGCCAAAAATTGATCCTCTTTCATTGGATATCTAACTGCCCCAATGTACCACATGCGCTTTGCTATTAATTCCTATTAGAAACTGTTTATCTTTAATTGGACAATGCTCAATCAAATCATGTACATCCTTTAATGTAATTCTGTCCTCACTAGAATTGTAGAACCAGGCTAGCACCAAATGTCTAGTTCCTTTCTCTGCAGCTGTCTAGCAGCTCAGTACGACATGTGAGCTACAATAATGTCACCCTTAACGACTCTCCATTACAAATCTATCTGTGGAGACTACCGCAGTGTCTTTTTATCTTTAGAAAGCTTCTCGAGACAAATCTTCTTAACCTATTTCAAGGTATGATATTACCTAACCTACTACAAGCTGTTAGTTAATCTTATGACTCTGACCTCTGCACAATTCTTTGAACTATTCTCCAATCACACCATAGGGTTCTTCCTCTCGCCCCATTATAACCGTTGATACCAGAGTGAGATCAATTACCAGAGTGAGTTATTCTATCCTCTCATTTGCTTCATTGATGGCAAAAGTTGCACATCGTTCAATGGATGCCTAACTGCCCCAAAGATTCCAAAGCACATTAGTATTAATTTCTAATAAAAATGTATACCTCTATTTGGGCAATGCTAAACCACGTTATTTACTCCCTCAATACTATAAATCCTCTTCACTGAAAATGGAGAAACAGACCACTACCAAATGCCTAGTCTTATTTTCAATCCATATTTCTATATTTTCTACCAAATAATTGGAAATAAATCTGGGTAGTTGACAAAGTCTGGTAAAACACTACTATTGACAAATTGATTTGATTTATGCTTTAGAATCGTTCGTATTTTGTATGCACAAATTATGGTAAATTTGTAATATACCAAAAAACATCGTTCCTGAAACCACATTTTTAACTTAGAAGATTTCAAAATAACTTTATCAGTGAAAAATTTATCACTTAATTTCTTTTGTAAATTAATTCAAAATAAGAAATAAACAGAATCATTTACACAAGCTCGTCGAATTTTTTCAGATTTCTCTGTATAAAACATTTCAGCTCGTAATGTAGTGCTAGTTTCAAGACATTGCAAAGGGCAAGAGTATCGCTTATATCAATTACTGTAAGGAAAATGATAATACTTGATTGAAATTAATTGAAGATACAGTCAAATTTATACCATCCCCAAGGAAATTCAAAGATGCATACATTAGGTTATTATACCGGCAGTTTAAAGGGGTGCGCTCTAAGTACTAACCCAAGAAGTATGCTAATCAAGCTTTACGACGGAATCTATTTGCTAAGGGGTAATTAAGGAAACGAGAATCCCATAGCAAGATTCCGGAAAGAGGATTAGAAGCTAGCTTTATTAAACTAACTTTGAAACTAATTTAGTCTCCTATACTTAAACACAATTTCAATACCGTTTCCTACAACAGACGATGTGTAATAGAAAAGAATTTCAATGATGATTGAATTAAGAGTTGGAAACTTGGTATCAAACTTCATTATACGAGTACTGATTGCTTGGATGTGGAACCATGGCTTAAGGATTATATTCACCTAAGTAAAAATCTTGTTTTTAGTGTATTTATCTCTATCTTATGATAGTTCTTCGACCTAATTAATCTTACAGGCATGAAGGTAGAAAATAAACAGCGCAACATTGCTTTGCTTTTTTCATACACCTATCTACAAACCAAAAACTAATTGAAAATAATAAAGACGTCTCTAAATGCTACAGTTTTGTGTAAATTAATGTGGACAAGAGTTAGTTTTTAGTTTTTTATGTTCCATCACTGATTCTGGTTTTCATCTCAGCTGTTTCTCACCATTTCATTAGCTGTACCGGAACAATCGGGTAAAGGATTTTTATAACGACCCTTAATAACACTAATTTATATACAAAATTTGTGAGTGATTTATAATTGTCTTAAAAAGTAAAAAAAAAAAAAGAAATAAATTCATTAATATAGTTAATTACCTTTAGAGGTTGTCCTCAGTCCGTATTATAGTTATGCTACAGCGCTGTTTCGCCTAACACTGTCGGCTTCGTCAGGCCCACACTAACACATAAACACGTAACACAATACAACACTAACACATACAAAATCAGAGTATGACTCGTCGTATATAAATAATAATATTGTTTGTGGCCATATTATAAGGTCTTACTTGTCCAGATGCAGGTATGGTACTGGATGTATACAGCAGTTATCAGTATGATACTGATAATTAGGTTATGTTGAAATGAAACGTAGAAATGTTTGCTATGTTTATTTAATTTTAACTTAGGTTATTATATCATATATAGGGTTGGAAGAAAAGTTCAGTTTGTCGTTTAACATGTTGTCTGGGTTGTTCTTATATTCTTTATATATTTGGAATTCTTCTAATATATCCATTTTTGTGCCTTTATTGGTTTCGTGTAATATTTGAAAATTGGTGTTTATGTCTGTGAAAGTGAAGTCCTCATTAATTGGCTGTTCAGCATAATTTGACTTTTGTCTGTCTGTTGTTGTTTTTTTATGGCAAATGTTCCTTGAATCTAGTCTTGAACGAGTGCCCTGTTTGTCCTATATATATCTTGTCACAGTTGTTACAGGAAAGTTTATAAATTCCACTATTTGCGAATTTGTCTTGGTTCTTGTTTGGTTTGGTTTGGAGGAAGATGCTTAAATTATTTGAAGCTCTATGAGCTATTTTATAGCCATGTCTGTGAAAAGTATTGCTGATAGGACGATCTAGAATACGGTTGAATTTCAAATCGGTTAGTGGACTGAGGACAACCTCTAAGGTAATTAACTATATTATATATTAAACAGTCCAAGGCAACACATTATACTTTATAAAATAAATTCATTGGTTAATAATTAATAATCTTAATTTAATGATAATAATAAATGGTAATTCCTCTATTCTAAAAAAATAATAAAAAACCCAATAACAATAATAATTATATTTTAGTTTTGTTGCATTAAATCTCCTAGTGTACAATTTGAGAAGTTAGTAGTCATAATCTGACATTTATATCTCTAAACTTGAACTATTATGAAAATATAAACTATAATGACTAAAATTTGTACATATTTTCTAGCCTTACCACCTTATTATTTTTAGCGGACGTGTTTAAAAAAAATGTTTTTTTCAAAAACTACTATACTAAAGCGGAATTTCTATCTACAAAATTTTAACATAATGTTGACTTACTACCACTTCTCTTAGACAGATGTGTCAACTTATTACTTCGAGGCCACATTGGTAACAGCATTACCTTTGTTCCTGTAATTGTGAAATAATCGATTAATATTTGGAATTCACCAAATTACTTATTGTAAATTGTAGTTTATTTATTAATTAAAAAATAGAAATAATATAAATGTACTGAATATTTAAGTCAATTTTGAAACATTTTAAGATAGAGTTTAAAATTATGCACAAATACAATATAATTAATCATCATTCTTCAAATATTAGAATACATAGGGGTTTGAAAAAGTTGGAACTTCAGAAAAGAAACTGGTACAATTTTTTTATAATTAGCAATCTTGCCTTATAATTCGTACACTGTTGTTCCAACTCTCGTTTGTTTTTAGAGGTTATGTGCATTACTTACATATTTTAATGTTTTTTGCTAGTTCCTTGGTATTTCTGTAATTTTGTTGACGAATTGAAAGAAATAGCAATATGGACTAAACACCTCATAAAAGAATCAAAGTAATAACTCAATGAACAATCAAGTATGAGTCAAAGACATATAGAAGCAGAGTGTAGGGTTAGTCTTGGTGCAGTTAATAAGATAATTAGGTAAAATCTTGACTTAAGTACAATTTCGTTCCAACGACAGCGTCACTGTGGAATAAAACGTTAAACCTCCTTTAAAAGATGATGCTATTTTAAGTAGAATTTAAATTTAGAAAAATCGAATTGAAAATGTTAAAATAGCGGCCATTTTACACAGTTTCTGTAAATATTTAGAGTTTTTTCGCCCTATAACATTTGAAATTATTATATACAAAATTGCAGATGTCAATTCTGCATGTAATGGTACCAACCCTACCTCTCTAAGATGACAAATAGTGTACGTAAACAAGATGGCGGCCATTTTATACAGTTTTTGTAAATATTTAGAGTTTTTTCGCCCTATAACATTCTAAATTATTTACGAAATTGCAGATGTCAATTCTGCATGTAATGGTACCAACCCTACCTCTCTAAGATGACAAATAGGGTAAGTAAACAAGATAGCTGCCAAAAAATTTAGATATGAACATACAATTTGGTATAATGGACTATAGAGTATTATACTATAGTTATCCATTTAGAACTATATTAAAATTCTGAAAATCGAGTTGAAAATGTAAAATAACGGCTATATTAAACGGTTAATTCTCATATCTCTTGTGTTATTCAATTTATAACACACTAATTAGATACAAATTTGCAGATATAAAATCTGCATGTAATGGTACCATCCCCACAGAAGACAAATGTCGATGTTATTGTCAAACATGTAATTTCGAACAATCATCAAAAAAATGTGGTGTTCATGAACTTGCGAGATCTGGCTACTCAACAACACGATCGTAGCGAGTGGATGTACAGCTTCAAGGGCCCGAAAGAGCTGTGACACTGACACGAACGAACCGAGTAGAGTTTTATTAATATGTATAGGAGGATACGGCCTAGCGGATGTCAAGAAAGTGACATACACAATTAATTACGAGGTGCAGAATAACTGTGTAATAACTGTTTTAAACTAACATCTTACAGGGTAAGAATCTTTGATCAACCAATAGAATTTAAGATTACCTACAAGGCGTTACATTTAGAAGAACTGTTTACATTGCACTGTACAAAAGGTATGAACCATAATGGTGCCTATCAACTTGTTTAAAAAAAATAGATATAATTATGCACCTTGAATTTATTTGATTACTAGTATAAATAATTGAACGTCAATAGCAACTTGTTGACTTTTAGAAGGGCTGATTTTTTAAGGTTTAATAATGTAGAACCAATCCCTAAAATAATTTATCCAAAGTCGAAATCTAGTTAACACTGGAATTGTTGATTCACTCAGTTTTAACTAAATTCTGCGGGTATTTTTCAAAACGTTATAAAACACAAGAATTGTTAGCTAAATCGACATGGAAAAAACAAGCCGGTTTTAGTTGTAAGAACTTTACATGATAAATTGCAGTAAAATTCACTTTACAACATGATTAAATTTCACTAATTTATGCTTAAGTTTATTACGGATGCACACAGCGCGGAAAAAGTCATAACATCTAACGCCATAAACACACCTTCATGCAATCCTGGCTTCCATAAAGCTCTCTCTATGCGTACATAATTACGTTTCTGCTGAACTACAGTTTTTATAAAATGCATAAAGGTGTTTTATATATTTTTTTATTGCTTGTTTTAAACCTATTTACCAGTCCAGAGTATCATCAAAGTTATGACAAGGAGTAATTTGATTTCGTTAAATAATAAAAATATAGTTGAACTACTAAATTGAAATGATATTTAAAGCATGTATTTGGTCCGTTTTACATACATTTAAAGCAATTAAAGAACATTGCTCAGGTATTGGTTGTAAAACTGTACATAAAGTAAATCGTAATATTCATATTTTACTACCGTAGATATTTTTATTTCAACTGGTGGTAACGATATAAAAATGATAAACAGTAAGTATGGTAAATGGTAATGTGTACTTTGCGAAATATTGGGATTCCATAACACTGTCCCCCCCCACCCAAGTAGTAATTTCACGACCTCAGAAAGCACAGTTAGTCTCAACCTTGTTTTTGTGTTGTTATTGTCATCTAAGGATATGTCGAAGTCACCTTCATTTCAGTTTTAAAAAAATGTTTTTTGACTTTTTTACGAGTCTCGTAGGCTATATGTGTTTTCTTCACTTAATTTTAGGATACCTTTTCCCTCCGATTGTCATGCAGTACAGTTAACAATGTAATCATCTAACATGGAATTTAGTTAAATAGGTAAGTGTCAAAATACGTTGTTTAAATTAGAACTAGTTAAAAAAAATGTCAAGTTATCTAGATTCTGATTTACTGTCGAGCAATGAAAATGGGTATACATTTTCATAATAGTTTTATCATTAATTATTTTAATGGGCCTGAACCAGCCTCAACAATCTTTAAGGAGACTAAGAAGAAGAGTAGAAGAAACTGATCTTGAAAGGAGGATTTGGGTAGGATGGAAATAAGAGAGAGACAGAAAATGAAAAGAAAAGTGGAAGAATGAGAAGGGAGGAGAGACAAAAAAAGGAGAGCGGAAAAAGCTAACGATAGAAAGTGAGAGGAGCAATGGAGATGGATAGAGAAAAAGGGAAAGGGAAGGATAAGGAATGAGGGAGATAAACGGACAATGAGAGGAATGTGATATTGAAGGAGGGAGTGAGGAGAGGAGTTAGAGAGAGGGACATAAGAGATACAAGGAGGAGCAAGACGGAAGGAGATAGAGGATAAATGGAGGAGTAAAGGGATGAGCAAGAAGGAAAGTGATAAAGGATAAAAGGGAGGAGCAAGAGGGAAGGGAAGATAAGGGGAGGAGCAGGAGAGAGTAATATAGACGGAGAAGGAGAGGAACAAAAGAGGTGAGAGATAGAGGAAGTTGAAAAGAAGATAATATGGGAAAAAGAGAGAGAAACGCAAATGGAAGTTAGGTTAGGTTAGGAAGGGTGACAGTAGACAAATTTCTTCAAGTACAGATATAATGTAGTAAAAATTAAATGTTAAATGTTTTATAAATAGGAAATGAAAGATATGAGGGGGATATTAGGCCCTTTAAACCCACTCTATTTTAGCTAGGATGAACCTTTTGAGGTTGGGTTTGCAGCATTGTGTTCTACTGATAAAGGCCTTTAATTCGATGTACAACTCGACCTATGCTTTCATTTAAGATTCATACTTACTCCTTATAGGCCGTCCCCCTGGAAAGGTAACAGTCCACTGAATACTAAAATAGGTTTTAGTGTCTATTAAAAATGTGCAAAGCTTTGTAGCTCTCTCTCTAATGGTTAAACAATTATTAAGCCGTCCCGGGACTTATTTAACACGCAGTATACATATCTCCATAACCTACATTAAGACCTAACCCTCGCCAAAAAGTAGTGGTTTACACAATTATGAGTTCAGAAAACTAGTGTAACAACTGTTTTAAACAAACTTACCCTATTAGGTAAGGTCAACCAATTTCACATTTCTCACAAGGCCCAAGAAACCAACTGTTGGGGGTTACATTTAGAGGATTGCTTATATTACAATGTATGATGGGGCTGGGTAGGTACCATAATGGTGCTAATATTAAAATTATTAAAAATAGAAAACATTCAAGTGTATGTAAATTTGCTCTTGTTTTACAATAATTTACGTTTGTTGTTTCCAATTAAACACTTTTTACAAAGAATATAAACCTAACGACTAGAAGTTTTCTGTGATTTCGCTCTATTACTATTTAGGACGACATAGTACAGTCACTAACTCTTTAAATAATTTGTCTTAGCTTTCAAGAACAACTGTGACAGTTATTTACAAAAGGATTAGCAAAACAAAACACATTTACTTCTCTACAATACAAATGAACAGTTCTTACAACATCCATTGAAACAACTACGGTGTCGAATTGAATCCAGTGATTGTTTGAACTTCCTTCAGATTTTCTTTCATTTCCGGAAATCAGACTTTCAAAAGAATACCGAACAAAGACGGGACTTTTTTGATTATTTGTTTTCGTCAATATAGTTAAAATCTTTACGTCCTGCTAAAACACTTTTACAGCTGCTTCTGAATGCGACCTATTGTCAAGTTTTAAAAGGGGGAAAAAAATCAATCAATAGTTCAGAATTAAAAAGAGAAAGCAGTTGGACTGAAATTTCATTCATACTTTTTATTTCTGCAACACCGAGTGTACTTACGATATTGGATCCGTCCGTCATTCAAGAAAAAAACAATCCCTTAAAATTGAATTGTATAGAAGCAGTGAAGTTTTAAAAGTAGATGTCAAGCAAGGATATCATTTCGTAAGGTTTGTTTTATATTATTTATGTACTATCAGTTACCCGAGGCTTCCGACGCGTATTTCAGATTCAATATTGATTGTTAAATTAGCTACATAATACATATTATAAATGGAGTCGAAATTAGCTCAAGACAATAAATCTTTATTATTATTTTTATACACATTATATTAAAACATGTAATGATGCATCAACACTTTACACAATCAATTAAAGTTGATGTACCTAATCAGCTGTTATAAATGAGTTGTATATTGGTTGCTATGGTAACTTAATTGTTTAGTTACAATATTCTTCTTCTTCTCGCTTACTGAGTTCTAAGAGATTTATTAGCATAGAAAATGAATACCTAACCACCAAAAAAACCGACATAAATTAAAAACCTAAAGTTGGTAGTATATCTAAATTATTAGTTACCAACTGTTTAAAAATATACTCAGTCTGAAATAGTGAAATAACTCGTGATACTGTCGTACTATATTATTTTAAAGATAAAATGATTTTATGGGACGCTTTGTTCAAACACTGAATCACAGTTGGTGACTGTTTCGTATTTACTGGGAATGCGCAAACGTTGACTCCTAAAGATTTATATTTTTTGTAATAACTCAGATTCTTTTTAATATACGAAACAAAATATATTATATACAATATGAAATATTCTTCAAAAATACTACAATAAGTTTGCAAAGTTTCATTGAGATCGGTCCAGTAGATGATGTGATTACCACGAACAAAAATCGACCATTTTGTTATGGTAAAATAATCCGAAAATAATTAATTGTTTAACTCAACTTCTAATTGAGATATCGAAAAAAAACTGAAAGTTAAAACCTTCTTCTTGAGTGAAAACTATGATGTTACCAATTTAAATTAAAATCGGTCTAATCTATCACGATTTCTATTTTAAAAAAATTAAATATGGCGAATCCAATACGGCTGGAAATATTGAAAACTAGCAAAACTGAAAGGTAATATGCTGCTAAGGACTTTTTATATTAACGATTTTCTATATTTTCAATGCAATACCTACTTTATGGCAACCACAGTCACTTGTTTATCTGTCTGTTAATTGTTCAGTGATCAGGACTAAGTTTAAACAATTTTAATGATTAATACACTTAACATTCGTTTCAAATTACTTTTAAAATGAAACCAATTATAAAAACATTGTTATAAATATAACGAAAATCATTTAGGCCTACTATGTGAACTATTTCATCTTTGACAAGATGGGGGAAATTGAATTTGAGCTGTGGCGTGCATGACAATCATATTCTTTTCAAAAAACATGTTTAATATCCTGGCATGAAATTGAAAGTTGTCTATTCATCCTTATCACATCCTCGTGTGTATCACATATGAACATATCTGTAAGTTTTTAATTATATTCAGTTATATGTTTTCAGTTATATTTACCTTTTATAAAACAAAATTAATTTATACTAAACAATGCAAAAACATTGCTAATAGGTGTCTCACAATAGAAATATTAAACAATGAAAATTATTAAATTTGTTGTCAGTTCGGTTGTTGTTAGCAAAAAATAAAAATCAAATATGTACGTCGTTATAGATTTTGTAAATTATTTTAAACAATATTTATATATTTATTTAAGCTGAATGTATCATGAAGTACTTAAGTATACATATAAGATGAAACCAAGTTCAATTGACGGCGGTTATGGTTGGTCACGTTTTTGGGGAATTATTCCTTAAATGTAATTTTCTATAATTTACGATTTTGCACCATGGTTAATTAATCTTTAAATTTCAGAAAAGTGTAATGAAATCTGTGGAGTGATTTTGAGAAATTACACCTTTTATAGCAATTCCATGACTGAGTTTTAGTTTTTACCGATTATTCACAAACCGGCGTTTCTGATGAGGTGGAAACAATACTATTTTCTACTCAGAGCTACAATTTAGGAAAATTTAATCAAAGTTTGAACGATTTTAGAAAATAGGACTTATCCCCAAATTTTGAGGTGTTGATAAAATTAAAAAAAGGTCTCAAACTATAGCCAAAATAAACCAAAATACCAAATCGGTCTGCTCGTTTGGCCTCAAATTGAAATTTCAGCGAAAAATTCAACACTAAGGTTTTGGCTCAACACATACTTTATACAGACTAAGAATGACAAAATTAGCAACATATTTGTTCAACGTCCTTGAAACAAAGGAAAACTGTTTCCTCAAAAGATAGTACAACTATCTTATTATTAATATGGTTTAATCCATCATTTACCAACATTTTAGTATATAAAAAGTAATACATGAAGTTTCGAGTGTATAGATCTACTGCCGATATCAAGTGATAAAACTACAGCATAAAAAAAAGTTAAAAACACCAACATACGTTAGAAGCCTAAGGCCATGTTGGAAATTAAAACTATAAATCGAAGGTGCGCCGCGTTATGGTTGTGTTGGGGGTGAACTAATAAAGTAATGATGTTATAACGTATGATAAGTATTGTGTAAACAAACGTGTTTGCCTATTCCATAAAGATACTAATTCACATAATCCTCACAGACCAATAACCACTCCACGTAACCAGCTCTTAAATACAATAAACTAATTTGTAGGGCTCACACTTAATTGTAACTACACACAACTCGTAATGAAATATGGGTGAGCAAGGCTATAACATTCACTTTTTGTTAACTCGCCCAATTATATATATATATCCGCAATGCTACACTTATTATTTCGGCTTTCTCGACAATAGCAAGAACGCCATTTCGCGAAACATACTAATTTAGTAAAACCCGGTGGATTAAATAAATTTGGGGACTCGACACAAGTCCAGTCGAATTATTATCCCATCACAGAGTGATCTGAGAAGCCATTCTCCTACGTCATTAGGTCCTTCACCCCTGCACAGCTGATTAGAACCATCGCAATAAGAGGGCGCAATCTCAGTGACAGATCGTCACAAAACACAAGCCTGAGCAATCAAAACTTTGGCTAAATACAAACGTGATCATTAAAAAGCTCCAGACACCAAAACGATGATAGGTGTTAATATTTTATTATAGTTAAACAAATTTGAACGTACAGGTAAAACAAGTTGATTGTAATTACCCAGCCCCATCATACAATGTAATTCAAGCAGATTTTTTTAATGTAATGCCCAAAAAGTTCATTTCTTGGGCTTTGTACAAAATGTTAAATTGTATTTATGGTCTTTTCTAGGAGGGTAAGTTTTTTTTAATACAATTACTACACAGTTTTCGAAATATATGTGAAAAAACATCCGCTCTCTACACTCGTAACAGTGACTCTAACTTGCCGGATCTTTAACTATAAAATATCATATTTTCTGGTGGGGGAGGGATGTCAGGGTTAAAAATTCAAAATTAGGTTACATTTTAAACAATAACTTCGCTATTTGTCATCGTGGAGAGGTTGAGTTGGTACCATTACATGAAGACGTCGAATTTTAATCTATATTTCGTACAATGGGTAAGAAAATTATTGTTGTTAATATATTTTTGAATTTTTTAAAGTAACAAATGCTGTATTTAAATTTAATTTTACTTTAAAAATTGTGTTACATTCACGTTCATCGTTAAAATAATCAAGTAGGAACTGATTGTAGTCAAAATCTATAAAATATAAATAAAGTTACGTTTATAATTATTGTAAAAATTAATGAAATATTAAATAAATAGCGGTAAGATTCCTCCGTGTAAGTTGGTAAGCTAAACTCCATTTATTGGTTTCTAAATGGCAGCGAATAAAACAACGGAAAATGATGACAAAATCGTATTTTTGTTTTTACCAGCTCGAAATTTTTAGAGGAATGGTAATCAATACGTTTTCATTCCATGTTTAATCAAAATCTTTAGTGATGATGTTGAAAAATCCTAATTATGTGTTTTTTGTGGGAAAATTACTCCAAAATTTGAGTTATGAGAAAAAGTTCAGTTTCATTAAAATCTCTCCACGCGATTGGATCGTAAATTGCACAGACGCTTGACAAGCAGACAATTTCCAAAACCATTTTTTGAACTCAAAGAATCTCAAAATTTATTCGACATGACGTTTTTGGCCCAAAACGTAACTTTCTCTGTACTATATAAATTTCAGAAAGTAAAACTTCAATATATTCAGAATATTGTGAATATAGTTATCAATATCATGAGCTTAGATGAACACGTATCGGACAGATATTGATCGATATTTGTTATGAAACATCAATATAATGAACTGATTTTTTTATAATCATCAATACATTGCTAAATTTATGAAATCAAAATAAACACATCACAATATTTGCAGCTGTACAACAAAGAAGTCTTTTGTAAAGCTGAAAGTTAAAGGGATTCAAAGATATCTCGCAGAAGGAAGTCATAGTGACGTCACTGCTGTGGTATTCAAGGACTCCTTTCATAGGCTGATTAATTATGCCTACTTAATAACGTAATAGGGTAGAGATGAATGGATCGCTTATAGTCTTCAGACGATGTTCAAGAAGGCTGTGGTTCTTCAATGGTCGGCTTTGTGCACTATTCCTGCTGTTGAGTTTAAATTAATTTTAGTTTTATTTAATTCGTTGAATAGAATTATAATTTTTATTTGACTAGCATGCAGGCATATTTCATTCAGCGTAAGAAAATTTTGAAATATGTCTGAATTATAGGAAGTTATTAAAAAACTGAGCTAAAAATCATTTAGAAAACGTTCTTAGGATCTTGTCAGAAGTAAAAAAGAATATAATTTTGAGTAAAAGTTCTAAGCACAGGGTAAAAATTAAATTTATTATAGTTACACGAAATATTGTTTATGCTGATGAAATATGAAAATTATATTGGTTTCAAATATGTACAACATAACGAAATTTAAAAAAAAAACCTTCGCAAAGTAGGTGTCGACTTTATCCCAGGATCACCGTAATACCGATAATGTTAACCCAGTAATACCTGGTTAACAGATGACGTTAACACTGTAACACCTAGTTAAGAGATTATATTAACCCAGGTTCACCGGCTTAGCAGTTGTCGTTATCACTGAATCAACCTGTTAACAGATAACGTTAAACCAGGATCACCGGATTAACAGATGACGTTATCAAATAACATCGGATTAAGAAATAACGTTAACCCAAGACGACTGAGTTAATCAAGTAACACTGTGTCAACAGATGGCATTAGTCTGTTAACAAATGATGTTAACCCAGGATCACCGACATATGGGTTATATGTAACACCGGATTAGCAGATGACGTTAATCGATCTAGAGTTAGCGGATGACGTTAATTCAGTAACACCGGATTAGCAAATGACGTTAATCGATCAACATTCAAGTTAGCAGCTGACGTTAATTCAGTAAAACCGTGTTATCAGATGACGTTATTCAATCAACATTCAAGTTAGTAGCTGACGTTAATTCAGAAACACCAGGTTAGCTGATTACGTTAATTCAGAAACACAAGGTTAGCAGATGACGTTAATTCAGTGACACAGAATTACCAGATGACGTTATCGAATAGCATACACGTTAGCAGATTGCATTAATTCATTAACACTACGTTAAGAGATGACGTTAATCGAGGAGTATACGAGTTATCAGATGACGTTAGTGAAGTAACACAGGGTTAACAGATTTCGTTATTCGATTATTGAGTTATCAGATGACGTTAAAGAATTAACACTGTGTTAGCAGATGACGATAATTCAGGAGCATATGAGTTTGCAGTTGGCGTAAATCAAGTAACAATTACATATTACTTTTAGAAACATCAGGATAACAGATGTAATTGTCTATTAGCGCTGCGATGACAATAAAGGAGAAACACCATCTTAAAAATGACATTAATCATATGACGTTAACATATGAAGTTAATTACGGTATATAAAACACCGGGTTAGCAGATGATGATAATCTTGGAACAACGGATTAATATATGTTCATTAAGGAACACCGTGTTAACAGAAGACGTTTATTAAGGAACACAATTATTTTACTTAAATCAAATTCCAAACAGGAAGGAGTACTAGTGTGTTTGGGAATTAGAATACGTTTCCCTTAACATGTAAAACAGAATTAGTCAAGGAGAATAATTCATCCAATTTTAAAATGAATTCATAATTCCATCTCTATTCTTCCCATTTTAAATAAAGCAAGGGATTCGTTTCCCCTGATACTTGAGTTACATAATATTAACACAGATGGAAAACAATTTTCATTCTATTTACATTTACTTGTCATGAATATAAAGTCACACATTACTTAATGAAATGTGTATTAGACAGTGAAAGATGAGCGTCATGTTCTCACAGATGTGACGTCGTTACATGATATCGTGTCGTCTTGTAAGTACACGTCGTTTTAACTTTAACTTCCCAAGTATGTTAATATGTTTGAAGTTAATGTTTGACAACAATGCAAGTCAGAGGAAATAATAGATTTTCAACTCGCGTCGTTCACGTGAGACCAAATTTGTTATCACCGAGATATTGATCCAACCAACACTCTGATAATGTTAATTAAATGTACAGACTTTTATTGTAGACTTGTATAGGTATCTCATAGGCTATTCGTACGAACAATTTAAATGGAGGACCTTCTCAAATTTTCATGATGGGATTAAAAAATGTTATCCAAATGTTTAAAAGTCACCGCAAATTTCCAAAATGGTAGTTGAAATTTCTTATAGAAACCTCTATATTTATGAAGTTTACGGAATTAAAAAAATAAGACATCTATTCTTGGGCGTTGTTTGATAAGCCCACTCGTTTAGGAGTTGAAGGCGCTTGAATTTTCTAAAATTTGAAGTTTGGTGGATTTTGAGAACGTGATTTTCCATTGTAGCATCAAATTATAAATTGAATTACTCTAGAAAAATTAAATACCAATGCAGGACTAAAATTAAAATAATAATTTGTGGATAATAAATTGTATTATAACCCAGATTTAAACGTATAAAATAGTTTTTCATCTGTCTATTTAATTCCTGACTTATGCTTATAATTACCGTACATTTGAGATAATTTTTAACTGTTAGGCCTACACAAATTTGTTATTTTAAGCAAATAAGGATAAGATCTTAGGGCCTAGTCGACGTAATGATGTTGTACACACCGCACTTCCCGACAAAAATGTAAATACAGTTTACAGAAAATAATAACTGACCCTTTTCAGCTCCGTCGTCTAAAAAGTATTTTCGTTGATGGGCCACAATTTGAGAAATGCTTTTGTGTTATCTTATTTTTCTCAATATAAATATAAAACAGCTCAACTCTTTCCTTTTTTAATTATTGTTATTTATTTTCTAGATATTAGCGTTGCTTACATATCTTGTTCTCCATTGAATAACTATTATTACACAGCATACATAATATTGATTATTACTTACACAGCATACAAAGGGTAAGTATATTAGTGTAAGTTTGGTAACCATTGAAAATCTCTACCCCTATTTTTTACAGATCTTTACGTTTCATAGCCTCAGGAAACTGAGAAATGATTTTCGACATGGCGTCCGTACGTCTTCGTTGTCGTTTCTAGGCCCACAAAAGCAAAATAGTGGCTATAAAAGTAGTAACAAGAAATTGTGTATAGGAGACTATAGTGTGCTATAATATAATTCTATTCTATTTTAATATATTATTCTATTCAAATTTAATTAATTCTATTCAAATTAAAAAAAAATTAATTTCAAAATGGCGGCCATTTTAAACAGTTTTTGTTCAAACATCATGGTGTTTGGTAATTTATAACACATTAAATAAAATAAAAATTTGCAGATTACAATTCTGCATGTAGGCCTAATGGTACCAACTGCGGGTCTGTTCAAGAAGAGCACCGCCTCTCAAACGGTTGCACCCAGAACCTAACCTAACATAACCAAACTTAACCAAACCTAACCTAACCTAACCTAACCTAACCTAACCTAACCTAACCTAACCTAACCTAACCAACTGCGGGTCTGTTCAAGAAGAGCACCGCCTCTCAAACGGTTGCACCCAGAACCTAACCTAACATAACCAAACTTAACCAAACCTAACCTAACCTAACCTAACCTAACCTAACCTAACCTAACCTAACCTAACCTAACCAACTGCGGGTCTGTTCAAGAAGAGCACCGCCTCTCAAACGGTTGCACCCAGAACCTAACCTAACATAACCAAACTTAACCAAACCTAACCTAACCTAACCTAACCTAACCTAACCTAACCTAACCTAACCTAACCTAACCAACTGCGGGTCTGTTCAAGAAGAGCACCGCCTCTCAAACGGTTGCACCCAGAACCTAACCTAACATAACCAAACCTAACCTAACCTAACCTAACCTAACCTAACCTAACCTAACCAACTGCGGGTCTGTTCAAGAAGAGCACCGCCTCTCAAACGGTTGCACCCAGAACCTAACCTAACATAACCAAACCTAACCTAACCTAACCTAACCTAACCTAACCAACTGCGGGTCTGTTCAAGAAGAGCACCGCCTCTCAAACGGTTGCACCCAGAACCTAACCTAACATAACCAAACTTAACCAAACCTAACCTAACCTAACCTAACCTAACCAACTGCGGGTCTGTTCAAGAAGAGCACCGCCTCTCAAACGGTTGCACCCAGAACCTAACCTAACATAACCAAACTTAACCAAACCTAACCTAACATAACCAAACCTAACCTAACCTAACCTAACCTAACCAACTGCGGGTCTGTTCAAGAAGAGCACCGCCTCTCAAACGGTTGCACCCAGAACCTAACCTAACCTAACCTAACATAACCAAACTTAAGCCAACCAAATTTATACAAAATATATGAACAGATACTTTATTATTCTGGAGCACAACCTAAAATTGATGTCCCTTACAAATGGTGTCAAACAGATTTTCATCCTTGTTCCTACGGCTCCAAATGAATCACGTAAATAAGAATCTATCAGATCTTTAACGGTTCCACATTCTATCTGTTCCTGATAAAATACTGTCTTTAATACACACCAACAACGTTTCAGCTGTTGTGTCTATTTTATTTATGCCAATAGAAAATTGTTTACAAGTGGCGGTCCTCTTTTTGAACAGACCCTCAACTCTACACGTCTACTATGAAAATAGCGAAGTTATTGTCAAAATTATAATTTTGAACTCTTTGACCTCCAAAGAAAATGTGGTAATTGTATAGTTGCACGATCCTGTAGGACACGATCGAAGGGAGTGGAAGCTCCTATATACATGCACAGCTTCGATTCTGACAGGAGCTCACACTAACAAGAGTGAATCGAGTGGAAGTCTCTAATATATACACATCTACGAAGCCCACTAGGGCCTAGCTGACGTCAAGAACGTAGTGATGTACACAATTGCGAGGTTCAACTGTTTTAAACAAACTTACCCTGCTGAGTAAGACCCTTGATCTACCAAAACAATTTAACATTTCCAAAGGCACAAAAAACCCAAATGTTTTGCATTGTGGTTATCTGCTTGTGTCGGGGCTGGGAAAGTATCAAGATAGCATCCATCAAGTTTTTTGGCATTGGTTGAAGAATAAATTCATTTAATTTTAAACAAATTTGATCAGTATCGTTTGAACGGAAGTTGAGAAAATAAGATATCTATTTTTTTTCTAGAGAAGTACCCAAAATATTGGTATTATAGTAAAATAAATGTAATTAATTTCAAGAGAAATTAAGATCTCGTATTAAACTAAAATTATATGAATTATTACGTTTGTGTTGTAACACACAGTACAGCCAATCTGAAAAAAATAAAAACTCCGTGGATTCAGGTAACTTCAAAATAAGTATAGTTGAAGAAATAAAATATGTATTTGTAACTACTTAACCCTAGAACACTACTCATTCGTAAAATTACGACCCGCCCTTTGTAAAATTCGGAGAACTCGTAGACAGAAGACGGACACGCTCTCTGTCTTTTTGTTTACCTTCCTGCCATTGTGAATAGAGGCCACTGTCTCTTCGGCTAAGCTCAAAGTTGAACCGTTATTACCGTACTCAAGTTCGCGTCGTATATTTTACGAAAGAATAGTGTTTGCGAAAGTTTTAACTATTAAGTGTTTGAATATTTTTTTTGTAAGTTATTGTTTTTATATTGTTAGTTTTTAGTGTTGTAAATAGTTTATTGTGTAAATAGTGATTTTAGAGTTCAAAGTGTTTGATTTAGCTACTAAGTGTATATTAATCACTGCAAGGAATGTGATTCTCAGTGAAGACAGGCCTCTAATTTTGGCATTTTTGGCATTCTATTAATGAACTTATTGTAAATCATTTTTCTCTTTTTATATAAATTAAACACTTATAAATGATGTATTTTATGAATATCCGATTAATTTTTCCAATAAAATAATATTTATATTTTTTTCGATTATTTTTCCAGATTATTATTATTTTTTAAACGTACTTGTAGTGGTGGTAAAAGACATTGTTTTACAGTTAAAATTCAGTGACACAGTGACACAAAATTATGTAGGAGTTCATTGTTAAATATTTTTAAAAACACTTAAAAACAATAAAGGATTTAATATAAAAAATTGTCAACACTAAAGTAAAGTTTAAAAAATAAAAATAAAAATAAAAACAGAATGTAGTAAAATTTACGAATGAATAGTGGTCACGTAACATGAACTAAGAGTAGTAATCTAGGGTTAATTTTTCTTGGTACCCTTTATTGCAAAAATTGACTTCCATAAGAAACCGTAAAGGAATAAAAGGACGAGAGGAAAATATAAGAATTGTAATTAAAAGAGAAAGCTCAACCTATACAGATCCCTGGGGTAATGCTCTTTTATATAATGTATTTTATCGCATTTTCCTACGCAAGTATCTATTCAAAACTGAACACATGAAGTGATCGCCCACACGTAAATTCTCAATTGCTTGCAACTTGAATTAATTAAGCATTTTGAAAACTGTGCAAAACTTTAACATACCCTCACGTGCGGAAGTATTGGACTAACTTATACAGTTTTTGTTATGTAATAAAAAAAAAAAGATTTATTGATTTTTGTAATATCAGTTTTTAATTTCCTAACCCCTGAATTTTTTGTATGAAGATATATTAGCAGACTAAAAATAATAATAATGAGGAATTTGTGAATTTTAAGTAAAATATTTAATTAAAATTTTCGAAGAATGAGCTCAAAATATTCCAAAACTTTATTTTGTATGTAGCCCTTGAAAACATATTGTCTTCTCACCAATAATGACTTGTCAGAAACCACAAAGTTAAATTGAACCTTGCATTCATTCATTCCTCATGGGTTTGACAATCCCGAGGAACCTAGCTGGAACTACACCTTTTTCATGTACTCTTGAGTTAGATCTTTCTCTTATCCGGTCTCTTTCTGACCCTGAGTATCCACTATCAGAGTATTCGGGGCCTAGACGTCGTTGATTTATGTTTTCTTTCTTCTTATTTTATAAGGGAATGATGACTAAAAAGTTTCTGCCTTTAAACAAGAAAATAAAATAGTTCATAGAAAATAGAATGTTTCAAAATCGAACAAAGGTTGATCGTTACAATTTTGCTAAAATGTGTGATTTGATCTAACACAAACAGCACGTGAAATAAAATTACTCTTAACAACATCAACATTAATTAGTTTGAGTGCAATCTTCTGCATAATCCTAGTATTGCTTTTATTTAGATTTGCCAACGGGTTTCGAAATTCCTCCATCTTCGAGAACTACTTTAGGTCTAGAAGATGGAAAAACTCTGAAATGCGTCGACAAATATAAATAATAAGACAACTCTACGATTGGCAGAAGATTGTACTGAACCTAATTGTGTTTATCCTAGCTGATATAATTAATTATTATAATACCAAAATAAATCCATCTTGAATCCACCATACTTTATGTATGCGTCATGGTTACAACTATAAGTTTTACAAGGCAACATATTTGTTTCTCATTTATGTTAAATTTACATAATTTTACAAATATGAGTATCAAAAATGTATCAGCATAAACGAAAGTTTCTAAGCTTGAGCGGCTAATCGAATTTACAGTTATGCGCCATCAAAGCACTTACCCAGCCAAAACGTACAATATAATGCAAGCAGTATTGTTCAAAGGTTGGTATTTTGGGCTTTGTAGGAAATGTTAAATTGTATTTATAGATCAAGGGGTCTCAGCCAGTAGTGTAAGTTTCTTACTAATGACGACCAAGGAATAGGTCGAAAAACATTTTTGGTTCTCTGAGGCAGCGAAACGTAAAGATAAAAAAATGGTAACCTTTTTTAAAAATAAAATAAATTATGATTATTAGTGGTAATTACATATTACTATTTTAAAAAGAATGAAATTAATCAACTTAACTTTTTATATCTTTCGTCAAAAGTAGTTCTATTGTGTAACTGCTACAGTTGTTTCACCTCAACATGAGTCATCTTCAGGCATAGTACGGGAATACTTTATGCACTTACAAAGTATTCCAGTGCTAAGCCTGAAGGTGCCTTATGTTGAGGTGAAAACAGGTCTCATAGATACACAATTGAAGTACTTTTGACAAAGAATATAAGAGGTACGTTGATTAATTAACAGTATTCATAAGGCTAAAAATGGATATAAGACTAACATAATAATTATAAAATGGTAAACTTTTTAAAATACAGTACATCTAAATATAGTATTTGTGTTAAAAAATTATAGAATTTGGTGCGAAATTGATACGTCCAACGAAAAAATAAAGATAAACATATTTTTAATCACACTGCATAAACTGAATATAAATATAATTCCTAAAATAATCGAGCAATAATACTACCTGGCTATACATGTCCCTGAGTGCTCATGATAAAAAAAAATCTATTTTAACTGAAAAAGTGTTGCAAAATTACTGTAATTTCCAATAAATAAGAAGTGTTGTCGACACTTCTAATCTACAATAATTATTAGGAGCTTCATTGTGATATTAATTAGTTGTAAATTGTTACATGGGATTATTTTGTTATTTTAATTTGCACATGTTGTCTGACAACAATAGAACCAATCATTTTAAAGTACATAATAATATAATGATACCGGAATTCATATTAATTCCGGGTTTTATTAATTGTGTAAATAAATAAAATCATAACCGGTTAACATTTCATAAATCATCAGGACCTGATAGTATTCTAACACCATACATATGCCATTTTTATTAATATCCCATCTCCTACATTGGTTTAAATATCATTCATTTTAAATTCTAACCCTCATATACAAAACATTCACAATAATTAATGATTTGTCAAAAGGTTGCATATAAGGTTGATATAAAACAAAGAAAAATATAAAAACAAGATGTGATTGAGGGGATAGTTGAATGTTTTTTGAAAGATTGAGGGGCATTTATTATCAGTGCTCAAGGAAACAGGATTGAAATTTTGCAATCTAGTTTTAGTGATCGTTTTGTTTTAACGATTAAATCTCAATAACCAGGTTCAGACTGCAATCATAAAACATTTATTCTAGACACTAAAGAGCATAAATTTACACACAACAGTGTGTAGGAAAGTAATCTATACACATCGAAACATTAAAACCTATGGTATAATCACAATCGCCAGTGAAATCATAAAGACTTTCATAGCTTATAAAATTCATAACATAAATCTAAATCTATATCTACATTATAAAATCATCCACATATCATTCCATCTATTCACCAGAAATCGCCTACATATATATATATATATATATATATATATATATATATATATATATATTTCTAAATGAATCTTTTAGAAAGTTTTTTAAAAATTTGTCTTGAAACAAAAGTGAACTGTACCACGGCATATAATGACTAATTTGTAACAAATAATTTCCAAAGTAAGAATTAAATAATTTTTGTAAACCCATTTACTAGTATTCCGTTTATATGAATCACGAGAGTACTGTGGTGAATACACAATGAAAGAAAATTCCCCAAATCCACAATAAAACACTAACAACAAAAAGAATGTTTAGCTATGATTATTCTACCTTATGTACATTTCAATAGCACTGCTATGATCTTGGAGTGTGTATTGTACCTCTGAAGATGATAGCAGTGCTATTGAAATGTACATAAAGTAAAATAAACATAACTATGCAGTCTTTGTGTTGTTAGTGTTTTATTGTGGATTTGGGAATTTTCTTTCATTGTGTATTCACCACAATGCTCTCGTGATTCATATCAACGGAATACTAGTAAATGGGTTTACAAAAATTATTTAATTCTTACTTTGGAAATTATTTGTTACAAATTAGTCATTATATGCCGTGGTACAGTTCACTTTTGTTTCAACATAAAAAATCAAGACAAATTTAAAAAAAAAACTTTCTAAATGATTCATTAAAAAACAAAAAAAAACTATGTAGGCGATTTCTGATGAATAGATGGAGTGATATACAATATTTTTGATCTCGGGTAATATCTATTGTTTGAGATGCCGCAGCTAACTATCACAGTTTTGGTTGTGGATTCAATTGAATAACTAACACAAATTCTTAAATCTAATTAAACAAAAAGGTTAACAATGTGATTTACAACAGATATTCAAAACTAGATGGGTGATTAAGGGGTGAAAGGATGTGGTGGTTAGTGATTGATTTTACATTGTTGATATGGATTTTGAAAGAATATAACAGTCTTTATAGTCTAAAATGTATATTTTAGTCTTTATAAAATCGAGGCTGTGTACAGGTAGATAGTTCTAAACAATTTTCACTCACCAAGTTTCTATTAAATTATAGTTACCAATTATTTCGTGTGTGTATTTATGTAGATGAAGCAATCCAATAACTTTCGACATCATTTTAGTCTCCAATTTGATTTATATATCACTGTTATAAGGAAACTTTTTAAACTCCTCCCAAATACAATCTTGTTGCTTCTTCTGGCACACCAGTCCCTCTCCAATCTGCCACAGTCTTTTTCTTTCTCATCTAATTTTGTTTGGTTTCTTCATCTTTAAATTTTAGTTAACTTAGTTGTCATATTTAAATTTTCTTTTTTATAATTTAGGGGTTACAATTTAATTTGAATATTTTTTGACTAATGTTAATGGTGAGATGTTAAGGAAAATGGGTTATTATATGCGTTTGGGTGCTACTGGCTAATTTTGGTGGCGATCAGGGTCTTGTGATTTATGATATGTTAACCTGAGTTGATGGTTTATTTATATCTTGAATTATAGTACGATAGTTAGTGGACATTTTTTGTTTAAAATTTATTATGTGTTCTAATTAAAGAACTTTTTTAAAAAATAATGTTTGTTGTGCACGAGTTTGAGATAAAATTATGAAGACAAGTTTGACCAATCATAGAAGTTTAATGTTATCGAGACAACATAAACTAGTTGCAGATAAAGTTCCTAGCAGGGTCCTGAGAGAGTTGACTGCCATTACATGATATGAGTACTAAACAAGTGTTCCTTTTGGAAGATCTTATATTAAATTATAAAGTGTGCTAAAACTGGGGCAATGCGACTGGGGCACAGGTTGATATAATGGTTTTCCCTTGTGTAATCGGGTATGCACGTGTTATAACAACGATCTTGAGGTCAGTCTGGGAACTGTAAAATGGTTCTCATAAATATTACGACCTCAAAATATCCTTCAATCAATTCAGTAAGGTGAAAGTTTCTTTATTGTTAAATATCTTATTTTAAATAAATATACGTTTGTACTTTATGCATAAATTAAAGATTATCTCAGTCTCGTTTGGGAACTGTTATGCTATTTGAATAACGCGAGGTTGTTTGAATATATTTGTGAACGATGAAACAGTTCTCTCGCTTATTGACAAATCTGTGTTCCAGATAATAGTAAACAAAGAAAACGATAAATAAATACAATACAACTTTTATAAAAATCTAATAAATTACTGATTTGTAGCTTTTCAATTATACCGTGTGTCCCAAAAGTCCTGGACCAGTTCAATAACTTGAAAATAAAACAAAATATTTTATATGTGCTTTCTAATGATAGAAAACGACTTTTTGGCAAATGAGAAATTTATACCTGATCCCAAAAAT
Organism: Aphrophora alni; assembly: GCA_963513935.1. Taxonomy (NCBI): domain Eukaryota; kingdom Metazoa; phylum Arthropoda; class Insecta; order Hemiptera; family Aphrophoridae; genus Aphrophora; species Aphrophora alni. Next base: position 144,264,424 of record OY740766.1, read on the forward strand.
GGGGGTTTTGGGGGCAACTCAATAATATTAAACGGGTGTATCATACCGAGTGACCCCTCATGTTAAAAGGGCGTATTTAGTCAAATACAACTGTACAAACTAGAGGTCCATATCTTGCTTTAAATATTTGAAACGGCTATTTTACTTTATTTATTTCATTCACACTTAATTAGAAGGCCAGAGTATGGGATAAAAATATATTTAAAAAATGTAATGTTGTAGTCATAATAATTATTATTGAATTTTGAAAACATACAGATTCCCAGTACATAGTGTGTAAAAGAACTTTGAATGATTGATTGTATTAAATACCATTATGGTTTAGAACAAGTTAAAGCTGATAATTTCCAATAAAATGCCGAAATTAGTACTTAATTCTTTTAAAAAGAACCTTTAACTTTTTTGTTAAAGTGGAAGGCCCACAAAACCTACACTTCTCGAAATCTACTCTTGTATTTGTCGATTTGTAGGGCAACTGGGAAAATCGATTAACACATCACTGTTGTACACACTATAATAGGAATTCATACTATTTTAAATATAAAATAATAGTAATTATGGTATCAACCAACGGTTACAATTGTTTTTAGTAAATTTTGATCCCTTATTCGGTATCAAATTGTGAATTGTTATCAAAACGATGAATCCTTTATATTTAAAGCTTTGTATTTATATTCTTTGTATTGTCCTAGATGTAGGAAAAATACGAGTATAGCTGTGATAAAAATATGACTTCGGGCTACCCAAACTATTTATTATGAGTTTGGTAATAAATAAAACTATAAGTGTTTCTGAGAACGAATATGTGTGTTTGAGGAAAAATGTCATATGTTGGTGTTAAACCAAATAGAATGTACACGGCTTGACCTACTAATTACTGTTGATCTTACTACGGCTTATTACGGCTTGACTTACTAATTAACTACTAATCTGAAAAAAATTAATTGTATTTGAAATTAAATTGCAGTGCAAAATCATATACTTTGTATGACGATTAGAACTTAATTTAACCTAACCATGAGAAATGAGTAGCGTATAAGTTTTAAAAGTAGTTTTTGTAAGATGTAAGATAAACAATTTAATAGTGATTCAAAATATTGTATTTTCATTGATTTCTCCTTATTAGGGACTGTAGGAAAAACCAAGGACCTATAATACAAGTCACGCGTGTGTCTGTTTGTCGCCTATATATTTCAAACTTTGCATCTACATCCTCAGTATTGCCTCAGATTTAAGGAAAAAGATAGCGTTAACAAAAAATTGACCTTGAGGTAGTTAAGGGACAAAGAATTATGTGCGTGGTATCAAATAAAATTAGAAATTATCCTGATTACCAATATGTATGTTTACTTAACGAAAAAGGCCGTTTTTTTCGAGTTTAACAAAATAATTGTCCACGTTTAAAAATTTGTTGGGCAAGTTTTGAAACTTTTAAACTATTTTCTTAATACAGTCCTTTTCTTTCTTAAATACTGATTGGAATTTTAATGTGATATTACATCGTATGACAGGTTTTGGTATGTACCATCAACATGTATTATAAGGATACGATAATTGAAAAGTTTTTCTCTTTAACAACAACAAATAACCCTTGCTTTTTAACAAATTTTATCTTCGTAGACACAATTTTGAGAAAATCCATATTTTAATGATTTGGCTTTTCAGCTTCCATTTTAAATTTTGAGCCTAATTAGATTTGATGTGTGAGAAAATTTGCGCAACGTTTGTGTTTCATTTATTTTTAATTAACAATTATTGGAACATTTTTAATTAAAACGAATGACGGTGAGAATATTTTAATTAGAATAAATTGGAATTACTTCAGATGAAAATGATCTGCGGCAATTTGTTTTTACGTTTAATGTCTTCATTTGATCATATAAATAATACAATTAAAACAGGTTACATACACATAGACGAGATAATTCCTAGCTGTCATAATTACCCGTACAATGTGAAAATATTAACCTATTTACTCGCCAGGTGTTGAACAGCTGTTACATATCTCGACACATTTTATAGACATAAATATAACAAAAGTTAGACATCTCTTTGTGCCAGTGTTTTCTTTCTGTTTTAAAAACCTCTAAACTATTTCTACGAGAGTTTTAATAAAAAAGTAAGCGATGTTTACACATCAATGGTTGAAAGCAGCTTTTTCAACTTCGGGCAGTTTTTCTTTTATTTAATCTGTACTATTAAAAGGGGTGCCAACCGCACGGTCGATAGGTTTAAAATAAACCAGTTAAACACATAGGCCTAACAATCGGTTTAGATATAGAAGGGCTGTGCAGACGTTCTCAATTGTATGAAGACAATGAGATCAGGATTATGTTCGCAGGATTGACAATCTCTTCGGGAATCGTACCTTCTGCTTTTCTTCCTTCAATCCTTTACAAAACGTCGTTTGTATTTCTTTAGAATTTGTAGTGTTTAAATTTAGCGAAACTGTTTTTTGTTTCATATTTAATACTGATATATTTTTTTAGAGGATGTAAATTAAATTATAGTCGTATACAAAACTGCCAGTTCTAATTAATAGAATCGTTTATATTTTATAATTACTTAACTAGAGCTCCTTACTGGATTTGTATGCTTATTTTTTTTAAATTCATAACAAATAACCCTATATTTAAACCTCTATTAATATTAATAAGATATACCTAAAATTTTAAAGAAAACCTCTCGAACACCATAAAAAAAGGAAGAAAAGAACATACAATAAAAACACTTAACTCTCGAATAGTCCAATAGCGTCAAGGACCATAAGAACAAGAGTTGGAGAGACCTTATAGGAAAGACGATGTTTAACCCACGACTACATCAAAAAAAGTGTAAATCCAGCTAGGACCTCGGGATTGCCATGTAAGTGTTCAGCAAAATCCATAGAATAAATTAAGTATTTGTTAAAACATTTGAACAATTACTTTTTTGATTTTGTTTGAAAAGTGTAACAAATAAAAATATATAAATTTTGCGTACTCTACAGGGTACAAACATAATCTAGAATTCAAAATATACAAAATGTAGCAAATCATTAGAAATCTAAATTAAATTATAAAACAATTAATGATTTCTTTGTTGAGCTTTGCTGGGTGATTTAGGTGTAATTTCATACTTCAGTTAATAATTTTCTATAAGTTAATTAAAAGGATTAACTATTAATATTATATATATTTTCATTCAAAAAAATATATACAAAATGCCTGTTACCATCTTCCGAAGAGATATAGGAAATATCCTGTAGAACTATTGCATACCTCAAATATTTTCTTATTGTCAAAAGGGCAAGGGTTTTTGTGACATGTAATGTATGAAGACACACCGGTTTTTAATGCCTATAAAACACTCTAATGGCTATGTTTTGATAAAGGGAAAAGTAATTCTTATATAAATCATTCATAGAGTCCAGCAGCTTTCTAATTTTTACCCATCTGCTATACAAAACTTTTGTGCACGAGAAAACAAGTAAGATTTTAGTTTCCTTACCTAGTTTAAAAGTTATTTAATCCGGTAATAGATGATTAAAAATGTCATCCACTTCTACGTGGTAATTCGGAATTGCACAGCAGTCTCTCGGAAGATGTTTGTATAGCAAAAAACAAGATGAAAGTTCTGTAAAACATAGGTCTGGAAACGCGTCGTCCATTTTGTGTTTAAGAAAGACACTATCTTTGGAAGTAAATAAGATTTCAAGTGAAGATTTGGTATGCGCAATATTTATGTAACCTTTCACCAGTATAACAGATAACTAACAATTAATTTTGAACGTGTTCAAAACGGGGGATGATTAAAATGTTAATGTCAAATATCTCGAAAAGTAACGGTTTTCCTTTTTTAACGAAAAACAAAATTACTTTTAACTTTTTTTCTGTAGCGCATAATATAACCGAATTGTCGACAAAAAAAGTAATTATTAAATTTCTTGGTAATTTTACAACACCTAAAAATAGACTAAAACAAAAATATTTTTCTATCCAGATAATTTTTATCTCCAAATCTTTTTTATTTTAGGCCTTAAGAATCAAATACTAGTGTTTTAAAAAAAGTTCCTATTTGCATTGTATTTGTATTTCAATGGCTTTATTCACATCAATTAACTAAGAATAATTTTTTTCGAATTGTGCTTTCGACTATATTTGTTTTTGTTTCACAATAATTTTCTCAAGAGGTAAGATTTTTTTTTTTTTTTTTACAATTTTCATGACATGAACGTATAGAACCATCAAATTTACGTCGTAATTTATGCCCCGTGAAATTCAATACGACAGCATATTTTCGGTGGATCAGAAATCCGTGGGAAATCTTTCCCTAACGAAACGTATGACATATGAACCTAAGTTTATATGAACTTTTTATCTTATTCTTAGCTATACAATCATTTACCTACAGATTGCCGCGCAGTTCCGCATCGCCCAAAAATTAATCCACTTTTTTTTTTCAGCGTACAAACAAAAGCTGTGCGTTTTGAGTTCTTTATTTGTTTTTCATTTAATAACGTAGCCAAAACGTCATAAATCAATAAATAAAAATCATACTCAAACCTTGCGTAAATTCAGAAAGGAAATAAATTTTAGATTGAAGTGTGTCGGTAAAGTGAAACGCCAAGTATTCTATATTATAAACGAACTTTACGGCTACAGAGAAGTAAATCTAATTATGCATACCAAACCCTAGACCCATATCACACGGGTGTCAGTGTTAAGGGTTAAACATTGGATTCGTCATAGTCATAGCTAAGTTTATGCCCTGTTAAACTTAAAGGGTTAAGGATCGTTGTAAAGGATTACTGCAGGAGCTATGGTACACAATGCTACGATTATATGGAGAATTGCTCTGTGGGTCTTTCTTCTGTCAGTCTTAAACGTATAGTCTGGATCAATTAAATGGAAAAGTATAGTCGGAGTTTATAGTTATATTGAAATTAATTTATTTTTAACAGAACAGAAACATAATAAATCAAACAAAACCATTATTTACGATTAACAAAAACAAATAACTTAACAAAACCAAATAAAATCCAATCCAATCTCTACTTACTGTAAACAATAATATACTTTTAAATCCTTATTTCTGTAATAGAAAACTCATTTTTGTAATAGAACATTCGTTTTCTGAATAGAAGAATAATGAGCATACGTTCTAATTGAAATTTTTGATTTACCTCTGGCCTCCCACCTCCCAAGAGTCGAAAATAGTAAAATGTGTACTCATAAAACCAGCTCCTAAATCCAAAAAGATTGTACCAACTGTTATTTGCTATTTTAATTTACAACAAAATTAAACTGGGGTGCATTTTGACCATTAAGTTTCTTCTGACGCATTCTGTATTATTTCAAAATTTATATTTTCTCAATTTTCTGTTATTAGCTGCTATGTCAATATCGAAGCAGCTAATACATTTTCAGCTTGGCGACGACCATATTGTATGTGTATCAACGAAATCTGCCAAAACATGTTCTCACCGAATTTGGCGATTACATCCGGTTGGTGTTTGGTTACTTAACCTGCTATTTGTCGAACGTTGATTTTATGTTTCCTTTTTTAAATTGGCATCTAGAGTCTATTTTGTGAATAAAGATTCTACAGTGAACGTTTCGCAAATGATAATCCCCCGCAGAGATTGGTGCATAGCTGTTAATATTGAAATACACTTTGATGTGAGAAAAGACAATTATTGTAATAGTTTCTGCTACGTAAATTATTGTTTTGTAAAATAAATGGAAGGATATACAAATATAAAATTAAAATCATGATGTTATTAAAGTCGATTAAATACTTTTTTTATAAAACAATTGTATATCTTTACGTTCAGGAGAAATTGTAATTTGACGTACAAAAACAAAACAGTATTTAACATTTCAGGTTTTTCGAAAATATTTATAAAGATATTAACATTTTTCAAATAAATAGGGTTTCTTAAAGGAGAATAATTCCTGATAAATTGGCTTGCGTTTAGAAGAAATTCAATTTTATGTGTTAAAATACGAAAGCTTTGCCAAATAAATTTATAAAAAGGTCAATATTTTTTAAAACCAAAAGTATGGATGGGCGTTTAAGAAGCACAATGTTTGAAATTTTGGCTTTGATATATTTTTGCATTTAAAAAAAATTGTATTTTTTAAAATACAAGTTTATGACACAAAGCAAGAATAGGATTTCTCTAAATATATAAATATAAATTATTGTTTTAAATAATTAGTGTAAATCTACCACGTTTATTTCTAGCTTTTAAGACTGAGAACTATGACACTAATAATATTAGCGACGCATAGTTTAGAAGAGTTTTTTAGTTATTATTTGGTTTTGTAAATGTGTGCATGAGTATCTGGGAGAATGGTTCAATTAGAACGCGAATGAAAATAAAATTATTTGATGATAGAACCCAAAAGACGAAACTCGTCTTTAACTGAAATATATAACAAAAGAATCTCTCTCTAGGAATTCAAAATTGAGACACTACAAAACAGTGATAAGGCCAGAAATCCTCTAATTATCCAAAAACGAGAACTTAATGAACATGGGACTCGTCGAAAAATTACACCATGAGACATATTCATGGTACAAATTTTCAGAGTAAGGAAAGAAACTTTATTTGGAACATGCATTGAACAAAAAAAATTGAAAAATTATCCGACTTAATACGAAAAAGGAGAATTTATTTCTACTCACACATTAAAAGAATAAATGAAAACAGACTCACTAGGCAGTTTTTCGACATTTTCATGAACAGGAAAACCGAAACAAACTGGTTTAAGAAAAAGCTAAAAATATAAAAACCCATTAACGAAGTAGCTTAGATAGACATAAAATGCGAAACATTCTGAAAAATAAAAAACAAAAATTTCAAGAGAAATTACCAACAGAAAGAGGTCAAAAGAAATGAAAATTTCCTCCTCCATAAGCATGAAAGAAAATTGGAAGGGGAAAAAAAGAAGAAATAACTTAAGATGTACAAACAAGAAGGTGAATTCGAAAAACAAAAAAACAAAAAAAAAAAACAAATGCACGATGGAGGAAGAACTAACCAAACGAAAAACGACAAACTTAGGAACAACCTGAGGGTTAAATGTATCGTATTAAAGTCTAAAATCGTTGCTTTTACGAATGATATACATCGTGAGGCAATTTGTTTGACGATGTCCCGTTTAAGTTTCTACAACAATAAAATGTATTAGTGCAAGGAAGATCACGATAAATAAAAAGAAGAAAAGAAGAACAATGGCTGGCGGTGTGAGAGGTCAGGTTAAAGCATGACCGAAGAAACAATAAGTGTCTTTTAGTAGACATGAAGATGAAGACTAGGGTGTGGTGAATCTGTGAGATTATTGCGACATAGAATGAGGCAGATATAATCAAGCTGGAGCCATAGCGTCGGTTATCGCAGAATATTATTAAATATAATCAGCGTGGAGCTTATTTTATTGTTGTTTAAACTTAAAAACCTCTCGGTCATCATCACTTTATAAATAAGGTAGAAAAGAACACCCAAAAAATACTCCTAGCCTGGGAATACACTAAGAGCGCCAGATCCGAAAAAAAACAAGAGTTGATCAAGAGAGACTTGGCTGGAAAGATGAAGACCTCTAATTGAAAACTGTAGATCCAGGTAGGTACCTGCGGGATTGCCTAGTACCGTACTCACTGGGAGGGTTCAGCGTGGATTACGACAAACAGAATGTTTGTAGGACTAATTATTTTTGTTTCAGTATTCAATAATGAGAGCTTGGGAGGGAGGTAATGATAAATAGGATTTCCAATTGTAAACTAAACTAAATAAAAAGTAAAACATTTCACAAACTTTCTATACTGATGAATTAAAACTTAAAATATTATCGATGAAATCTCTGACAAAAAGAGTTATCGGTAAAAAATAAAAGTACACATTTGGATTTCATAAATAATTAAGATCTATGTATTGATTTTACTTGCTATTAACACATTGTCCATCTCCACGGTATGGGATGTAGTTCAGAATAAGAGGCTCCAATGCTCTCATCAAACGTTACCCTTCAAGGACACACTTGAAGGTAACTTCAAGGACATACTCTAACAGTGTCGTAGTCGGAAGAGAACAAAAGAGACCAAATAAGAAAGATGAAAGAAAGGGCTCTAACCCAAGACTAAATGAAAAAGCTGCAGATCCAGCTAAAGTGCCTCAGGGTTGATTCGCCCGTACTCACTATAGTGAATCCCTAAGGCCATGGTTATAGTTAATTTAGGTAATAAATCGCTAATTGTTATTAGCTAATTGAAGAAGTTACAAGGCATAGATTTTCCAAAATATTTGACTGATCTTTTGGACTGATTTTGAAATAAATTCAGTTTTCCCAAATGATATACCGATATATTGAGAAAGCTCTCAGAAAAATGCATTGCTAACGTTGTCCAGGGCCATCTCGAGGAGGAGCCAGCTCAACTCCTGAAACGTATAGTCAGATAAATATAGGAGACTGTTTTATAAAATCTTAGTATAATCAACAATTGTCCATTGTGAATAGTGAAACAATTCTGCCAGTAGTGTGGGACAGATAATTTTTAATTAGGCCTAAAACGTGAACAGCACCTTCCTTACTGAACCTAAATCTAATCTTGAATTCTTTGTCCGAAAAATATTTTTTTATTCTGTAAATTGTATTATTTAATAACTTAATGCCTTCTCTTAATTCTTCATTTGAACTACTAAAATAATTTTACACTAGTGAATTAATTTATAGGTTATGTTGTTAATGCCAGTAGATAACTTGAAAACAAAAAATCTTGTGAACACTAAAAATATAATGGATAAAATTTAAACAATTCATAGATAAATATAAAAACTACACGAAATCACGTGCAAAAAAATTATGTATTAGGCCTAAGCTAAAAATATTTTGAAAATAATTAAATCAGAAAGAACATAAAAAAAATAACACAACAAAAAGTCAAAAACCAAACTTAAAACTACAATGAAATATTTAATTGGCCGAGATTGGGATTTTAAATTATTAATGACAGTTTAATGGTCGATTAGCAGTTAATAAATGTTCTAGAAAGAGAATTAATGATTTAATGAAAGATTAAGTTTAATGATGAATTAAATAAGTTAATGACTCTTCTAAAAACCGGCTGTCAGTGTCGTAAAATAACAATAGTCGGTCAATAGAGACCTGAGAGGAAAGATGAAAGAGAGGTATCTAGCATAAGATTACATGGAAAAATGTGCAGATTTAGCTTAAGTCCTTCGTGATTGCCATACCATCGTTGGTTAACCAATATTCATTAAGACTATTTTTTTCTATGGAGCTAACTAATGTCTCATTCCATGTAAAAATAATTTAAAACTTTTCTGGCTATTTAAACAAAACATTAAAAAAATTGTAAAAATAACAATCTATTGAATGAGTTTCTATGTTTGGGTAACTAGGTCAGTATTGATAGAATGGAAATCATCACTCTACACATCAATGTAGCTCTGATGCCAGAAGCAAAACCACAGACAATATTAGACTGAATCACATTCCATCGTTATAAGCTGACGGCTGTAGAGCCGATGATTGTGTTAAGTCTACTGCGATGTTTGTCGTAACCACTGAATCCTGTCAACCCTCTAGGCTCACAAAGCTCTCTTTGTCGATGTTAATCCTATCTTCCGCTCTCTTGAGCATATCCTTCAAGACAACAAACCGATTATATTCTGCACGTTTTGATGAAAGGGTGAATTCTTATATCAATGGTTTTAATCTTGAAGTTGTATCACTTTTTTGACAGAATTCCTTTTTATTTTTTCTCTCCGAGTTTAGTTGGGTTATCAAACATTTTCGTTGTACGTTTGAGAGATGGTATACAAATAATGATCTCGTTAAAGTATTGTAACGAAAACCATCTTGTTCCACTTGATGAATCAATTTAACACTGTTGAAATATACACAAAGTTTATAATAGAAAATAAAAGTTTTGTCTTTACGTTGCTTGGAATCCCTAAATTACCTTAGAAACAAGTTAAAAGGGTACTCAACCCAGCCCAGTCATCATGCAAGTCTTATAAATGTAATGCCTAAAAGATGGTTTCTTGGTGCTTGTAGGAAACGTAAAATATTGTTAGATCAAGTACCTTACAGTTGTTACACAGGTTTCCTGAACCTCGTTTTTCATGATGTGGACTAGGTCCTAACTTGCCTTGCAGATATGAATGTATTAAGAAGTCTCCACTCGCTTCGCTCGTGTCAGCATCTCGGCCTTAGAGGGAAAAAACACTCACTCGCTACGCTCATGTCGGTGACTCAAAAAAATAGAGGAAAAAAGTAGAGAAATAAATCTGTACAACCTGAATTCCACCAGCAGACTTTATATTATATTCTCTACCCACAGATGGAGTATGGCTTGGAAAACCCGAATAATCATTGCTGGATCAACGTAGTCCCTGGTTGTATTCCTCTCTTTCATCTTTCCTATCGAGTTTTTATTGACCAAATCTTGTTCATTTCCAACCCTGACACTAGTAGATTATTTGAGGACTTGTATTCTTTATTTTTATATTCTTTTCATCTTTCTATATTAAGGTGGTAGATATCCAAGAGGTTTTCGCTTTTAAACAAAAAGGACATATAATTTATTTCCCCCCTTTTTTCATTTGAAGATGATGACCGATAAGTTTTTTGCCTTTTAGCAACAAGGGAATTATTATAATACTATAGATTTTTACCTACTTACTCTTTAGAATAGTAAACGGTCCTGTGTATATTATAGCAGCAACATGTTTCACACACTCACGGGTAGCATCGTCGAGTTAAATAATTTGTACTCATCACAACATTAAATACTCATTTACTTCTTAGTTCTACGGTGCCCAAAAAATCTTTACCTTCCTGATCTCAGTCATCCACATATATCTATCCTCCGTAATTCTCCTCCACTTTCTTGCATCTTCTAATCATCTTCCACGTCTTCCGTCCATCTTTTAAAGGTCGCTCTTTCATTTCTCCCCCCTCGAGTCTTCTACCCTTAGACTTCCTCGCCTTTACTCTCCTTCACCCGCTCGACAAGTCTCAACTATCTAATCCTCCTTTCTTAATGCTTGACACAATGCCTGATTCCTTATACATTTACTTGTTCTTCCTAATCTTCAATACATCGCCATCTCTATTTTATTAGAAAATCCTTCTTAAAATTTTCCTTTCCCAAGTATTCAGTCTCTTCTCATTGGTTTTGGTTCCAGGCTTTGGTTCCATTACTACTGGTCTCAATACTACCTTATAAATTACCAGTTTCACCTTTTTTTCTACAATTCTACTTCTGAATACAGAGTTCCTTGCAGCATAGTATCTATGGTTAGTGAGTTCATCTATCTAGGTACAGTAGTCACAATCGCTACAGAAGAACTCACTAACATTTCCCAAGTCTCTTCTCATTGTCTTTGGTTCCATTACTACTTTATACTACTTTATACACAGTAGAAAGGACCGCTACAGAAGAACTCACTAACATTTTCAAAGTTGGCAATGTTTAGGTTTTCTGCAGCTTCTAAATAGTTTTTGGATTCCACAACATAGAATACACGTTAATTGTTATGACATTGTAGCATTCAAAAACACATTCGTAAAAATACATTCAACTTGCTTAGCCTTGACAGATGCTGGCACCTGGCGGCCCTCTCCAAAACCAAGCATCGCCTGACACCTGAATACAAAGTACAATTCGCCGGTCAAGCTAGCTTCCCTACTACCCGTCCACAGTCTAGATGTGATAACAACATGGTCTACATTCTGCATTACTCCGTTAACAAAAGTTCTTTCTTTCTCAAATTTTACAAGTCTTATACTACATCATGCTAATTTACAGTTTGTGCGCTTTAGTTTAAACAATCTCGTTCTAAAATGTAAAATAAATCATCATTTTCTCGGTACAAGCTCACGTGAACTGCGACAGGATTAACCAGCTAATATGCTGGTAGAAGAAATAGAAGAAATAGAAGAAATAGGAGAAATAGAGAAATTCTTGTCTCACATTGCGCAAACCAGCGAAACATCCTAACAAGTTTCGTCCTGTTGGCAAAACACGTTTTTTGTATAACATAACTTCAGATTTTCAAGTGCATAAAAGTGATGTCCCTTTTTACAGCTGACTTTACAGAACTTTAACTAACTCATATTGTATATGTGCCTAAATTTACTTCCGCAAATATGTGTTCCTTAAAACTATTTTCTAGATGTAGACTTGTGTAATTATTTATAAATTATATAACAATTTCTTGGGTGGAGCCTGCATGCAATTTTCGGTCCTAACAACCTCCAAGAGGTTAGTTTCTAAATTAAAATAATTGACGTCAATTAACAAAATTTCAAACTTCTAAATTCTTTTCTTTTTTTAAATATATAAATTTATTGGCCAATATAGTTTTTAAGAAATTTTCAAACCAATTATATTATGTAACTTTAGTTTAGTGATAAACATCTTAACTATAGATATGATCTTTTTGAACTTAAAATATCAAGCTCGTTTATATTTTGTTAAATTCTGTAACTGTTTAAAAGGAAACTATCATCTTATAAACTAAAAAGGGGGGGGATAAGTTTTTTTGAATCTTTTGATTAATTTTTTTTTTAAATTATTATACTTTTACATTAAGGGCGTATAATTCTTTTTTTTTTGATTAATTATAATTCTGTGAATTATTAAGCTGTGCTCATTGTTTTTTTTTTATTGTTAAATTTTTGTAACTATAAATATATATATATACTAAAAGGGGGGATAAATTTTTAGAATCTGTTGATTAATTTTTTTTTTATCTAAATTATTATATGTTACAATTAAGGGCTTATAACTTTTACAATTTATGATCTTGTTAATCATAAGTTTTTTTTTTACTGATGATTTGTGTCAGGATGTCTTTTGTTGTAAATGACAAAGTCTGAACCGTCGAAATTTCTTTCTGTTTTCAATAAACTTGAGCCTTGTTAATTATTAAACTTGTCTTTGTCTTTTTTTATCTTTCTTTTCAAACATTGTTACCATTTTGGTTCCGCCTTTATTAAATTTAAGTCCCCTGGTAACATGTTTCTGGTAGCAGAGCGTGGTTGATTCTAGATTCTAGTGTGGTTAAATTAAATTCTAGCGTGGTTAATTTTAAATTCTGGAACCCTAGTTAATTTTCAAAATTTTGCATTGGAACTATCTAAATTTAAATTCAAAATTTTCTTTGTTAAACAAGGCTCATTTTTATGTTTTGCAGCTTTTTCAAATACTGCACAACTGTTGCTGATGAAATTTTTTTTTATTTTAGTTTAAATATTTAAATCTCTATAAATCTATAGTCTCTTTTTTATTATTTATTTATTTTATAAACACTTACACAAAAACTTCTAAACCAATTTCGATAAAATTTTTTTTTTATTATTATTTTGTCTGCTTAAATATTTTTTTTTTATATATATATATTTACATACACTGCACACTAGTCATTCACTGAATTTGATCCAGACAGCGGGCTCATTCGGGAATCCAAAAAAAAATTTAAATAAATAATAAAATCCAAAAATAGTTAAAAACAAAAAAAACAAAAAAAAAATTCAAAAATTTCCTTCAAAATTTTCTCGAGTTTTCTTTCGCTTGTCTGTATCAATTCATACTTACACACACACATATATACACAACAACTACACTACATATAATTCTTGAGTCTTTCTCTGGCTCTTTCTTTTTTTTGCATCATCTTAAAAGAAATTTTTTTATTTAAATTACTTGGTTTATTTTTTTTTAATAATTATCAGCAACGGTTAAGATGGCAGTGGATTTGCTGCGATTAGTGGACTCGTTAAAGAATACCGAGCTTGCTTTTGAGGTAGTAGCTAGAGGTGGTGAAAAAGACATTGTAGCTAAAATGCGAACCTCTCTTAGGTCCCTTCTGCAGAACAGCGTCGAGCCCGAAATGGGAAACTTCACCGAAGACATCCTCTTGCAACAGATAGCGTTAGCCCGGAACTCCTTGTTTGTCTTGCAAGACGACCTGGAGAACCTCGATTCCGAAAGAGGAATCAAAATGATTCGTGTTCGTGCGCGCATAAACGTCTTCGGAAGACGGCTAGAGTTCCTAAATCGGGTGCATACTGAACAACTAAAAGTAGCAGACAACAATGTGCCACGGGATCTGGCCGAACTACATAACAATTTCGCTACGCTCAAAGAAAAATTTAAAGCCTTTGAGCAAACCGTTGCTCCTCTAAAACTAAACGTAAGCATCCCGCTAACGCCCTCTGGGGGAACCACTAAAGCCAGCTCTGCAGAGCCATCTCGGTCTAATGGGCCAAATCTCCTTGCGGACACGCCGCAGGCTGACGCTCAGCAAACCACACCTAGCAGTTCGAAAGGCTGTCAATACATTTCCTTATACGGAAAATTAAGTCATCCTGCCGAACAAATAATTAAGACAATTCCTCAGACAGATGGGTTCGACCTTGACAAATTATTAAATTTTTTTAAAATTTCTTTAAAAATAGTCAAAACTTACCCGGACGTAGCTTTAAACATTAATAATGTTCTGATGCCCTATGCTCAGGGCCCTTTAAATTCATGTCTGATTAGACATCAGACATTTAAGACTTTTCACAAAGAGGCCTTAAGTCTCTTCATACCTTCGAAAAGGTTGGCTTCTCTAGTGCAGGAGTTATTTTATAGGCCCCAGAAGACTAACGAGGCGGTGCACATTTTTGTTAATCAAATTAAAGAGGCTGCAGAAACTTTAAATTTAGATAAGTCCGAATTGGAGGTCACGGACGTCATTCTGGAGGGACTGTCTCCGGAAGTCCGCAACTGCCTAGTCTTTGTTGCCAAACCTAAAAACTTTGCAGACTTAGATAGACTCTGCGCACATGTCAACAATGTAATGTATACTGACAGGCAAAGGGCTCCATTAAAGAGACCCGAAGTTACAAGTCCTGAGTTTAGACCTACGAGACCCGTGGTCTGTTACAGTTGCGGACAGCCGGGACATAGAAGCCCGGAATGTCGGAACCGGCCTCCAACAAGGCAATATCCTCCAAAAAACGGAGGCAGGTTTGGAGTCTAGTTGGTAGCTCCAGGCCAGCCTCCCGTTCAAAAACCAACCACTTCGGATTTAAACATAACCTGAAACCACATTTCTTTAATAAACCATCTTTTCAAAATTTAAACTCAATGTCCTATCAAAGAAGAAACAATTTCGGCAATAGAATTCAAAATTACTTTACTCCCATTTGTTATAATTGTGGCATACCCGGTCATTATATCTGGGGTTGTAAATTCTTCTCTCTACGGAATAGGCCTAGGCAAACCTATTCCAGCTCTAAGCTTTCCAACTGCAAACTTCAAAAAAAAAACAATATCTCTCTTAAATCTAGGGGTCTGAACGATCAGTTTTTGCCTTTGGTGGAAGTAGCTTTTGGGCAAATTAAAGTTAAGGCTCTGCTGGACTCCGGTTCAGTAAGATGCGTCATTTCTAAAGCCCTTTTTAAGAAATTAAAAAACACCAAGGCATTTAAATCCATAACCAGGGTGAAGGCTGATTGTGTCACGGCTTCTGGAAGAAGGTTGCCCATTTCCTACTCTTGTCGTCTTCATCTTAAAATGGAACATTGTAGTTGGAATGTGGATTTTCTGGTGGCGCATAAGTTGTCGTGTCCTCTGATCCTCGGGTCAGATTTCATATCTAAAACGGGACTGGTACTTGATCTTTCAGCAAAAAACTTCTATTTTAAATTTTCAAGGTCTATTGTTTTTCCTCTATGTAATTTCAGTAATTCTGCGTATAAACCTATAGTGTCCACAACATCTGAATCTACTGCTCCTGATCCTTTAGGTCATCTTCAAAAGAACGATAAAAACACCATTCAAAAAATAATTAATGATTTTCCTCAGGTACTCACAAAAAGGTTAGGTTTAACACATCTAGTTGAATACGATATTCAACTGAAGGACAACACTCCGGTCAAGTGTTCTCCATACCAATTGGCACCTCCCAAAATGGAATACCTCCGCGAACACATCAACGAATTGTTAGATTCAGGAGTAGTAGAACCCAGCCGGTCCGCATATGCATCCCCTGTTTTTCTGGTTCAACACCCCGAAAAGAAAACAAGGATGGTGATTGATTATCGGAGGCTCAATCAAAACATCGTCGTCGAAGCGGTGCCGCTACCTAACTTACATCAAAGTTTTAACTGGTTTGTCGGTGCCAAATATTTCACAGTTTTCGATCTTAATTCAGCTTATCATCAAATCCCTTTGTCTCAAAAGTCCAAACAAATTACCAGCTTTTGTACTCCTTGGATGCTTTATCAGTTTACTCGAGTCCCTTTTGGACTCTGTACTGGTGCCCAAGTGCTTACCAGACTCTTGGATCAGGTCTTCCATGACATCAAATTCAAATTCATTTTTAATTATCTGGATGACCTAGTCATCTACTCCAAAACTTGGGAAGAGCATCAAAAACATCTTCGGGAAGTCCTTACTCGTTTGCGGCGGGCTGGCCTGACTGTTAACCCAGATAAGGTCCGTTTCGCTGTGAATGAGATAAGCTTTTTAGGACACCTAGTTTCTTCTCGTGGCGTGCAAATCGACCCATCTAGAACAAAGGCAATTAGAAATTTTCCGCAACCCAAGAACCCTAAGGCCGTTTCCAGATTTATTGGAATGGTCAACTTCTTTGCTAAATTCATTCCAAATTTCGCGGAGCACGCTGCGCCTCTAAATCTGCTTCGGAGGAAGGGCCAAAAATTCTCTTGGCAAGCTGAACAAGAGAAAGCTTTTAAACATCTTCGGGAGGCAATAACACAGCCTCCGGTTCTCCGGATGGCCGATTTCGCTAAACCATTCATCCTGCAAACGGATGCGAGCTCGGTGGCCCTTGGAGCAGTTCTACTCCAAGAAATTGACGGCTCACGCCAGCCCATAGCGTACGCTTCACGTACTTTAACACCTGCAGAAAGAAAAGCCTCATCTGCATATGAAGCCGAATGCCTAGCAGTAGTTTTTGGAGTAGAGAAATTTAGGCAATATCTAGAACATCGGGAATTCCTATTAGAAACCGACAACCAAGCCCTTTCTTGGCTTTTAGCACGTCCTCGTCAACTTGGTAAATTAGGCCGATGGATTGCCAAGTTGACTTCATTGAAATTTAAGGTAGCGCACATAAGAGGAACTCAGAACATCATAGCAGACTCCCTCTCGCGCATGTTTGAACCGGAAAATTTCAACGAAGAAAATGTCACCTTTTCGTGTACCAGTCTCCTCACAAATTTTCCTCTAGCTTTTCATGACATCCAGACTCATCAAAAGGCCGACCCTATTTTGAAAAATATCATTGCCGACCTTGAACAGAACATCTCTTCAGAGAAGTACTGTTTAAGTAAAGGTGTACTCTGCCTGAAAAATCATCTGGAAAAGCCCACCAGAATTTATTTACCTCAGTCCTTAGTCGACCTGGTGATTAATTATCATCACGACTCCGTTGTGGGTGGTCATCTTGGAGTACTTAAAACTTTGTTTAAGGTAAAGGAGAATTTTTATTGGCCAACTTTAAAACAGGATGTCACCTCTAAAGTGCGAGCTTGTTCGGTGTGCGCTGTAAGCAAACCTGCTCACAACTCCAAATTAGGATACCTTGCCTCAACGGTTCCCAATCGTCCCATGGAAAAATTACACATCGACTACGTCGGACAGCTTCCTAGGACAAAACAGGGCTACAACATGATATTGGTCGCAGTTGACCAGTTCTCAAAATTCACCTGGCTCATGCCTGTCAGAGATGCAACTTCCCACAGTACAATTAAGGCCTTAAGCCAAAACATTTTTCAAAATTTCGGTTTTCCAAAGATAATAATCTCTGACAATGCACAATGTTTTGTATCACATGTCTTCCGCAACTTTTGTTTTTCTCGCGGTATTAAGCATGCAACTTTATCTCCTTATCACCCCCAACCTAATAATGCGGAAAGACTTAACCGAAACCTTAAGGCAGCCCTTATCGCCTATCACTCCAAAAATCAATCCTCTTGGGACGACTCCCTTTGCTGGCTTCAGCTGGCTTTCAATTTCGCACATCATGAGACTCTTAAAGCAACACCTTTTAGCATTCTTTTTAATTTTCTCCCCAATACACCACTGAGTCTCAGCTGGAACATACACGATCTCCTTCCAAAACCTAATACTAATCCATCACAAGTTTGGCGCCAGGCCAAAGACAATATAATGAAAGCGCACCAAAAGGCCGAAAAGACCTATAACAAATTCAGGAAGCCTCATCTGTATAAAATCAACGATCTTGTCTGGTGTAAAACACACCCTCTTAGCTCTGCCATAGACAAGCGAGCTGCTAAATTGATGCCTCGATGGTCAGGTCCCTTCCGGATCATCGATTTTCTTACTCCAGTTACCGTTGCGCTTTCTTTCGCCAATTCACCTCGTTTTATTAAAAAAGCACACGTCGAGCAACTCAAACCTCATCATATAAATTAAATATTAACAAATTTCTAGAACCTTCTCCTTTACGATTTAATTTTCTATCTGATCTTTCTTGGCCCGCACAAATTGTCATCTGGTAGTCTTCTTTCTGTGCACTGCAGAACATAATAAAATACGGAACCAAGCCGTATTTCCTCTAAGCCAAATGCACATCTGTATGTTTGGGCATCGGTGGGCTGAGCTCTCCTAGAGCCCCTCCGTGCCGTAATCTGTATAGATGTTTGCAGGCGAAGAGATATTAGTTTTCCTTATCCAGTGATATATCTCACTGTTCCCCGGACTTGACGCTTTTCAACCCATAGTCTGATCAACTATGAGGTTCCAATTTACGGCAATGGCCGCTACATGTACCTGACATGTTTCCCTATCTAGACATATCTTAACATCGAGCACTCCGCGGGTGTAATCGATGCGACGAGAATATAGAGAGCGTCATGAACTCTTCTGTTTCTTCGTCACCATAACGTCTTCGGACGAGGACATAGTGAGTCCATTTCCTTAATAGTTAAGTTTGGTGTATTTGTTCTTTGTTTGTTTATCTTGGTGAAGGTATACTGACCGGTTCTGTCGAACTACATATAGATAATGTGGCACTCGCTATGCATGGTAGTCTTAAGTTTTTGTTTGTCTCGAGGTCTAAAACACCTGTCTGAGAGAAATTTTTTTTCACCCCTTCACGCACACTCTCTCTCTCCTTTTTCAAAATTTTGCGGGAGGCCCTTCTGGCCCCTTCTCTATTCCACTCTAACGCCGTCTTTCGGGGGGGGAGAGCTGTAGCATTCAAAAACACATTCGTAAAAATACATTCAACTTGCTTAGCCTTGACAGATGCTGGCACCTGGCGGCCCTCTCCAAAACCAAGCATCGCCTGACACCTGAATACAAAGTACAATTCGCCGGTCAAGCTAGCTTCCCTACTACCCGTCCACAGTCTAGATGTGATAACAACATGGTCTACATTCTGCATTACTCCGTTAACAAAAGTTCTTTCTTTCTCAAATTTTACAAGTCTTATACTACATCATGCTAATTTACAGTTTGTGCGCTTTAGTTTAAACAATCTCGTTCTAAAATGTAAAATAAATCATCATTTTCTCGGTACAAGCTCACGTGAACTGCGACAGGATTAACCAGCTAATATGCTGGTAGAAGAAATAGAAGAAATAGAAGAAATAGGAGAAATAGAGAAATTCTTGTCTCACATTGCGCAAACCAGCGAAACATCCTAACAAGTTTCGTCCTGTTGGCAAAACACGTTTTTTGTATAACATAACTTCAGATTTTCAAGTGCATAAAAGTGATGTCCCTTTTTACAGCTGACTTTACAGAACTTTAACTAACTCATATTGTATATGTGCCTAAATTTACTTCCGCAAATATGTGTTCCTTAAAACTATTTTCTAGATGTAGACTTGTGTAATTATTTATAAATTATATAACAATTTCTTGGGTGGAGCCTGCATGCAATTTTCGGTCCTAACAACCTCCAAGAGGTTAGTTTCTAAATTAAAATAATTGACGTCAATTAACAAAATTTCAAACTTCTAAATTCTTTTCTTTTTTTAAATATATAAATTTATTGGCCAATATAGTTTTTAAGAAATTTTCAAACCAATTATATTATGTAACTTTAGTTTAGTGATAAACATCTTAACTATAGATATGATCTTTTTGAACTTAAAATATCAAGCTCGTTTATATTTTGTTAAATTCTGTAACTGTTTAAAAGGAAACTATCATCTTATAAACTAAAAAGGGGGGGGATAAGTTTTTTTGAATCTTTTGATTAATTTTTTTTTTAAATTATTATACTTTTACATTAAGGGCGTATAATTCTTTTTTTTTTGATTAATTATAATTCTGTGAATTATTAAGCTGTGCTCATTGTTTTTTTTTTATTGTTAAATTTTTGTAACTATAAATATATATATATACTAAAAGGGGGGATAAATTTTTAGAATCTGTTGATTAATTTTTTTTTTATCTAAATTATTATATGTTACAATTAAGGGCTTATAACTTTTACAATTTATGATCTTGTTAATCATAAGTTTTTTTTTTACTGATGATTTGTGTCAGGATGTCTTTTGTTGTAAATGACAAAGTCTGAACCGTCGAAATTTCTTTCTGTTTTCAATAAACTTGAGCCTTGTTAATTATTAAACTTGTCTTTGTCTTTTTTTATCTTTCTTTTCAAACATTGTTACCATTTTGGTTCCGCCTTTATTAAATTTAAGTCCCCTGGTAACAACATGATACATAATTTGAAGTCGATAATAAAACTATTACAATTTTTTTTAACGAATCAAATGAGAAGATTGCAGCCACATGTCTATGTTGTAGTCACTAGTTAACTTTAAAAAGCTCTGAATATAAAGAGGACGGTTTTCGACTCTATAAAGTATAATATATTATATTTATTAACTAAATTATGATTCTTACTTCATTTTAAACAGCAAAAATCCTGTAAGTTATCGGTTGTTTACTTTTCTTAAATCTATTAAACATTACCTGTAACTCTAATTAATTATGCATAATGGAAACAAAATTGGATGTTATAATCGACAACAATTTCTAAAAAGTACCTCTGCACGCCCGAAAGTATGTATTCTTACAAAGATTACAAATTAAAAGATATCTATTGTCTATTAAAGTAATGACCATTATATCAATGAGGGTTGCGTTAGCCGATTGTTAGGAGACTATATGGGAATTTTATTATTATTTGTCTTGTTAATGAATATATTCAATATGTAAAGTAATGACAATATTATAAATTTATAATATCATAAATAACAATTCGGATAAATTAGGAAGAACAAATCTGTTTCATAGTGTGAGAATGTTTGTTCGGAATTACCACGTATTTAAATGGGACAGCGCTCAAATACAGAGTTCGTGCTAGTTTCTGCAGAATCTTACACATCATTTATTACACGTCTTATTATTAATACTTAATTTTAGTAATTTTTAATTTTGGCGAGGGTTTAAGTGAAAAATATTTGTCACCAATTCTAAACTCACAATTCTAAGATAAAATCACTCGAATTTTTGCTTTAAATTGTTCTTTACGATTTACAAAGTCCGAATGATGATGTTTTTCTTTCTTTATCTTTTACAAAATGTCATCTAAACTTATTTTTGTTTTTAAATAGGATGCTCGCCGTCACCTGTCTTTTGTACAATATTTGCCATAACAAATTTGCACATCGAGTGGAAAAAAAGTCTTGCATCTAGTAGATATGAAAATATGAACTTCCGCCAAACCTCAGTGTAAGTGAATTCACTTTTTATGGGGTATAAACAAAGGGGGTTAAAGGGAGGATCTTAATTTTTCAATTAGTAAATCCCATTCTGTAAATTAAGCAAAATATTTTATTATATTATTTTTTTTTAAACATCGTAATTCAAAAACATTTTGGTTTTAGGCTAATTTTCGGTATTGTAGACAATTCGCATGAAATTAGGTTACCAGTTTTTTAAAAATAACTCGGTTATCGTTCTAGAAACAGTAAAAATACAAATAACATCTTTTTTTATCATTCAAAAAATCTAATTTTTTGTCTCTTGTAATTTTTTTTTTAATGCAACAGTTTTCTATATTTCAATGTTAAAAATTCTAACGGACGCCATTTTGATCAAATACAAAAATAAGTTCGTGGTTTTTGGTACATTCATAAAAGACTCACATAAAAAATATGTGTAATAATTTGAACTTGATATCAAATTTATTTTCATTTTTGTTTTCACATAACCCAAAATACCGGACTGACAACTACTCTTGTTTCAAACAAAGGAATGTAAATCTTGAGAAATATCCGACAAGAGTTACGAAACACCCTATATAGCACTTAAATTATAATTACGTAACTTTTAAAAAATACTGAAATTTCAATTAAAAATTGAAATCTGTGTTGTAGTTTAAGAGATAAAATACCAACAGACATTTAAAATCATTCTCTTTGAATACGTAATTTTCAAAATATAAAATGATGTATTTTTTGTATTGTATAAAATTCTAAAAAGATAAATCACTTTCAAAATTAATATTTGCTGTACACTAGGAGTCACGTATTCCCACACAAATCGTTGTAAACCGCATCGTAATCAGCTCAACACCTGAGGCTGGAACGCTCACACGTATTAGACCAACAAATTAAGGAACACCGCTCGAGTATTCCAAATGACCAGTACTAAAACATGATAAGATTTAGGTTAAATTTTGTGGTGAAGCACGTCATACAAACCGGATGCATAATGTGCTTTATTACTTCTTGTAAAAAAGATATATGATCACTAGTATTTACTTAAGTCTCCAAGAATGATCATTTGTAATTATTGCACAATCGGTTGAATTTTAAAACAATTGTATCATGATTTAGTTTCCAAATTTAATAACAGATTATACTATTAGAAAACATGTAAATAGTAATAATAATAGGCACTTACCATTTTGATAAAAATTTCTGAAATGGATTTACACCTGTTTTCATGTAGTCTTGGGTTATCTCATTATTTCATCTTCAATACCAGGTCTCTTGCCCAAGCTCTGTTATTTTCCAATCCTTAAGCTAGTAGTCGAGAGCTAGAGATCTTTATTTTATGTTCTTTTCTTCCTTTTTTTTAATAAGGTGATGATCACCGAGAGGTTTTTCTCCCTTTAAAAAACAAGGAAAATAATAAATAAATAAACGCTCTAATGATTTTAATTAAATTTTGAAATAATGTGGAGATGTACACAATCTGATATATATACATATATATATATATAATAATAATAATAATAATAATAATAATAATAATAATAATACGGTTTACCATTAATGGCGACAAAACCAAACAAACAAAAAACTTAAATATAAGGAACAACAGAGAAAAATGAACAAAATTCGTTTCTCTTCACTTATTGGATAGAAAAATCCTACTGTATGATTTGATTGTTAATTAGAAGCATTGTTTAACACTTTTCAGAAACTTAAGAGTAATCGTGAAAATATAAAGTGAAAGGGGCGCTTTTTAGGGTCCGTAGGTAAAACCAAAGACCCTTATAATTTCTCGACTGTGTCTGTCCGTCTGTAAGTCGCAACCCGTCTACACGGACAAGATAAATTATATATATTTAAAACTTTTCAATCTATATTCTTTGTATTATCAATGACTACATAAATACTATAAGACACGACATGGCCATGTTAAATATTCTACGCTTATTCTTGAGTTGACCAATACCCGCTAGGTCGCTCTGCTAGAGAATCTGAAGTTGATGTGACTGGCGCTAGGTGGCTCTATGGTCAAACAATGTTTCAGCCGGGTAAGAGAAAACCCACTGATGCCACATATGGGACCAGAGATGCGAGGGAAGGTCGAGAATCGCTTATCTCAGCGCACGAACTGACAACACTGACTATGCTGACGGAAGTAAGTGAGAAGGTTTGTGAGAGAGAGGTCAACAGTTGTACAGTCTCAACCAAGTGGGATGCGTACAGTCAAGCACCTGCTGCTAGCGCTTTCTGATAGCTGTGTGTCAAACTTGTGACGAACAGCACCCGTAAAGCGTAGACTATTTCCCTATCCTATGTCGTGTCTTATAGTATTTATGTAGTCATTGGTATTATCCAACATATAGGAAAAATATAGCGGTAACAAAAAAAAATGACCTTGGGGTAGTTAAGGGGCAAAATGATAGGGTTAACTTTTCTGTAATATTACGTGTGGAGAATCAAATAAAATTAAAAGCTATTCTGATAACGAATATGTATGTTTATTTGATGAAAAAATTAAATGTTTGCATTAGGACGAATTTAAACTGTGCCAATGGAAAACCCCTCTGTGGCTGTTCAGATGCCGATTCCTCCAAAAGATACAAAACAGAAATTTAAGAACAACAGTGTTTTTAAACTAAACATGGATAAATCAAACATCTAGTGAATTTAACAGTTTTGCATATTATAATTAAAATTAATAAAACTTCTTTCTACAGGGACAAAGTCTGAATATCATTACGATGAAATAGCACGCTATACTATAAAGGACAATGAATTCTATCTCTAAAAATCCTCTCTTTTATAAGATTATTTAAATTAACTTCTCAAAGAGGAACACCGTCTGACCTACATAAAAAAAAACGGGATGTTAAAAGTTCCACCACTGAAAAAGTTTTATAATGTATATCTGTGCTAAAACTTTAACATAATATACTGCCATGCCTCTTGGTAAAGTAGTTTTATCATGTTGCCAACACTTGACAGTCACACAATACAGTATAAGGAAAACTGTGTGTTTATACAGCAGTGTTACCAACATTAAATATTTACAAAAACAAATTGCTTCCACACGACTTGACTTGTTTTTAATCAAACCGAACTGCGCCAAGTTTAATATCTTTTTTATAACATCACTAGTCTTTCTTGAGTTGCTTTCGCAGTTGTCTATTCGAGATTAGATTGAGTTAGGTTCGAATACCTTGGGAATACGAAGCAAGATGTATAACTCACAATCCAATATACCTGTGTATTCTGTGTCGAATGTAAAATCAGGGAGTTTTAAATTAATTCTCTCTGGGTATGAATTGTTTAAATTCAGAGACATGGAATTTTTATCAACAAATAAATGAAAAATTAGAAATTATATATAATATTTACGTTTTACGTATTTGCAATATCTATTATTTAAATTTATTTTCCATTATATTTTCATTGTATGATATCCAACAATATTTTAAAATTTTAATATTTGCTATGCTAACTTTTATCATATTTATGTTTTTATTGATATGTTACATCTGAATTGCTAATATTTAATACTGTATACATCATATGAATTGAGCAATACTTGTGAAACTTCAAAGTGAAAGAACGCAAGACATCACTTATTTTTTCCTTGTTGTTTTAAGGCAAAAAACCTCTCGTTCTTACAGAGTGCCTACGAAGAAATGGAGAAACTTTCAAGATATATTCTAAAGGTGAAAATAAAGAAAAAAGTTAATATGGACATATGCCCTAAAATGGTTAGTTGTCTATCAAGCCACCATTTTGTGTTTTAACAACAAAAAAATCATATTTTCTTAATAGCAAATAATAGAAAGTTAAACTTTTACATGATACTTCCCTAAAAAGCGATTAATATAAATAAGAATATAAAATCGATTTGAGAAAAATTATTATTAAAATTATTTGAGTAAAACGAAATAATAATCTCTTTTAAATCTTGGATATTATAAATCCAAGAAATTATATTTTCAGTTTTTGTCGTAATAATCTTTTGACATATTCAATTTTTTTTTTAAGTACGTTATTTGTTGTTAAAAAGGGGAAACATTTTTGTTTCTTGTTCATTTTTTTTGTAAAATTAACGGTTTTTGAAATATTTGATGTTGAACATTTGATATAACCACCATTTTTAGATATGATAACCACCAAGGAAATCGGTTGGTAATTTTTCTCTAATTGGGTCCTTTATAACAATAAGTAGCATGCAATATTTCAACTCTGTATAAATTGCCTTTCAAAAGATGTGTTTTTTGTTTGTTTTTTGAAACACAAAATGGCGGCTTATATAGACAACTAACTATTTTAGGGAATATGTTCAAATGAACTTTTTTATTAATTTTCACCAGTAATAAGTCCTAAAATACGTCCACCAGGTATTAAAAAAACGAAAGAAAGGTCATAAAATGAAGACCCCTAGCTCTCGAATACTCTTAGACCGCCAGGGTCGGAAAAGAAAAAGAGTTGGTAAAGAGAAACTTGATAGGGAATTTAAAAAAGAAGGATCTAACAGAATCTACTATGTAAAAGAGTAGTAATAGTGCTATTACGAGCTGTGTAAGGTATACTGAATAAGACCTCTCGATCTACCAATTTAATTTAACATTTCCTACAAGGCCCAAGTCACCAACTATTGGGTGTTACATTTACATGATCTGCTTTTATTAGATTATATGATGGGTCCGGGTAAGCACCACGATGTTGCTCATCCATTGACGTAGATATTTAAAATATTTCCAATATTATATTTATACTGGAAAGTTTCTGCTTTCTTCAACCGTCATTATTATTCACAAACGCCTTCTATATTCGATTCGATATCATTTCATGTAGTCAGTGCACTATAATCTAGGGCAGTAGTAACATTGACTATTTCCTAGGTCATTGTATATTCATACCATGAAACATTATATTACACTTAAAATGAAGTGACGATCACCAGCTGCGACTAAATTATGTTTCTAGGCTATACTTGTCACTGGTTGTCATAACGACACACTTTGTTATCAGCATGCTAACTGCTGGCTGCTGGCACCATCGTTTTCTACAACAATGGAAAGTTGGAATTAGTACTCAATAACTCATTTGTTTTAAAGCATGAAAGAATCACGTTCAGTAGAAATGTAACCTATAATTTTTAATAACGCGATTAAAATGTCAAGTAAAAGTCAGTAAATGTGTAAAATATGACGCTAAAGATGTAAATATGTTCCTTTGAAGTGGGAGTTTATGATATATTCCGCTCTCCCCCTATTTTCTAGTTTATATCATGTGAATAGTGTATAGAAAATTCCATAGCAAAAAAAAAAGTTCATCATTTTCGTAGTTATATCTATTTAAAAAGTTTTAGGCTAAAAAGAAAGTTGCTTAAATACAACCACCGAGCTGTAACATAATCATTTTGATAATTTCATTTAAATGGATGTTAAAACCTTCTTCTTTTTGTACAGAATGTGTTTTGTAATAACTAAAAATATTGGGTTAATTATTACCGAACAACAATTCAAATTATTTTGTTTTGTTCTTCCATAGCAATATTTAAACATAATTCTTTGAGCTGATTTTGAGGAAAAATTTTTTTGATTTATATTAGCTATTCCTAACTTTTATTCCGTGCAGAGTTAATACAAAATTTATCAAAATCAATGCAAGTATTATGTTACAGTGCAGAGACATTACTCAAAATTTATTTTACAGCTCACTATAGAGATATTTCTACAAAATTTATCAAAATGAATCTAAACATTTATGGTACAGCTTAGTGCAGAGCTATTATTATAAAATTTATCAAAATCAATGCAAGCATTTATGCTACAGCTCAGTGCAGATCCATTACTACAAAATAATGCTACTCATCAGTTGAGACGCATTACTACAATAATGATCAAAATTAATGCAAGCATTTATGATACAGTTCAGTGCTTCGACATTACTACGAAATTATGCTACAGCTTAATGCAGTGGCATTACTACAAAATAATTCTACTGCTCAGTGCAGACGCATTACTACAATATTGATCAAAATCAATGCAAGCATTTATGATACAGTTTGCAGACGGATTACTACAAAATTATAATACAGCTCAGTATATTACTACAAAATTTACCAACATCTATGCAAGCATATATGCTACAGCTTAATGCAGTGGCATTACTACAAAATAATGCTACTCATTAGTGGAGACGCATTACTACAATAATGATCAAAATTAATGCAAGCATTTATGATACAGTTCAGTGCTTCGACATTACTATGAAATTATGCTACAGCTTAATGCAGTGGCATTACTACAAAATAATTCTACTGCTCAGTGCAGACGCATTACTACAATATTGATCAAAATCAATGCAAGCACTTATGATACAGTTTGCAGACGGATTACTACAAAATTATAATACAGCTCAGTATATTACTACAAAATTTACCAACATCTATGCAAGCATATATGCTACAGCTTAATGCAGTGGCATTACTACAAAATAATGCTACTCATCAGTGTAGACGCATTACTACAATAATGATCAATTAATGCAAGCATTTATGATACAGTTCAGTGCTTCGACATTACTATTAAATTACATATGTAATTTCATAGAATTACATATGTAATTTCATACTAAGCTGTTTGTGAAACAGCTTAGTACAGTGGCATTACTACAAAATAATTCTACAGCTCAGTGCAGACGCATTACTACAAAATTGATCAAAATCAATGCAAGCAAATAAATATGATACAGCTCAATGCAGAGCCACCACTAAATAATTTCAAAATTGGTATAAAGTGTTGATTAATTTTGATAAATTTAACCTCTAAAGACCCAAACCAACGTATTGGTCATCTCTACCAAATCTAACTACATTAAAGTAAATACAAACAGTAACACAGTAAGGAACACAGTTAGTAAGTACAAACTAACTATGTACTTCGTCTTTTAAATTCGAATATCGCAATATCAGCAAAGCTAATTCCGATCCTGTTTTGTAAATGTGAGTATCAATAACCCATACATAACTCCTTACAACAGTATTTAATTACTGTTAAGGCACTACAACGAAAAAACACTAACTTTTTTAGAGTCAGACTAATTACGCCCCCTATCTTAATTATTACGTAACAGTCTCGAATCCTGAGATTTTTAGCCTACAGGATTCGTTCTCGCGTGACAAAAAGAATAAATTATCCAATCCACTGGAAGTTTTTGGCTTACTATCTTGCTGGCCTGGATTGAATAACTTCTTCGATAATTTGAGTTGCCCCAAATTACCGGTACCCCCCTTTTTATTTACGACTTCCAGTATCTGTATTTATGATTACCCTATTTCTCAGGGAGAACACGAATTTACTTTATTTTTGAATTTTAATCTCGCTGGTGTGTCCTTAGGAATACCTTTTTGATACAATATATTTTACCCTTTTTTATAATAACGAACCTGAAAGTACAGCATATAAATGTGTGACCAATTCTAAATAAAACACAGATTTAGAGGATAAATGAAAAAATTAATTCTTTTAATTAACTGAAATAAAACAACTGAAATAATAAACTTGACACAAGTCAACAAAATAAAATTCAAACAATTTCTCTAATAACATTAATGGATAATAACTAAATATTTTTCTTTTGAGCAGAAGGCAATCACTTATGAATTTCTTAAAATTGATATATAGAAAACAAAAATTTCTATTATTTCTGACTTTAAATTATTTAATTTATTAAATTTATTTATTGAAAAAGATTTTTATTCACACATGACTTTGACATTATCTATTTAATATATTTATTAATTTACACAAAAAAAAAATTATCTCAGGAAAATCAGTGAGACTCTAAAATCGGGCCAATTTTGCCCTTTAAAAAAGGAAATTTGGATTTTCTCAGACCTTGTCCGCCGTGTTGTCGATCCTGAGTCCTGAGATGCTGATGGTCCTCTGGTGTCTGGTTGGTTGAATTTCGATTAAAGTTGTCTTATAGTTTCTCCATGGAGTTTAGAAGGCTGGCTGGTTGTTCGAATCTATCATCTTCTATCGCTCTCGCTGACGCTGTTTTAATTCTTTGGCATCGTAACACTTAAACTTCTTCAAACTATTTTTTAAAAGAGACGTTCGGGCATAATCACCCCTAGCAAATACTTTAACAATTTTTTTACAAGAGAACTTCGGGCATAATCACCCCTAGCAACTGTTTCCACCAATTTTTTAAGAGAGACCTCTATGAGATTTGTGCGGCTCTTTTTATAGCCAAAAACTATCGTATATCGATACCAATTTTTTTCCCTCACTGGACCGATACGATAGTTCCATTTATGATGTATTTCTATGCAATTTCTTGATTATTTTTGGTGTAGGTGGTTCTGTTATTTATTATTAATTTATTTGTTATGTTTACTGTTTTTAAATTGTCCTTTTTAATCACTTTGTTCTAATTAATCCTTTAATTTATTTTTGCTGTAAGTTGGTATCTTAACTCCGCCTCTAACTACGTCACTTATCCTTGAACATTTAAACCCTGCAACTTGCAACTGGCTGATGAAAAAATCTTCATTGTTTTCCTTTTAATTGTCTATAACACTTTTCCTAACAGTTTTTTCGTTTATACGTAATCGGTGTATTGTAGCTCTCGACCGCGGCAATTTCCCGCACTTCGAATGACATTTCTCGGACTATTCATTCGCCTTCAATAGCTTACGTAAGAATTTGCGTAATTTACAGTTTTTAATTCTTACACCTTTAAAGTTTTTTCTTTCAAACTTTGTCACTTTGTTTATTTCGTAAATTAAACGCACTAGCCGTGATAACACAATTCTACGACTTCTGGTATTGATGTAATCTCGTGCGTATTTTCACACCTTTGGGTTTGGGGTTTATTTATTAACTGATTTTCCTGAAATTTACACAACTTTTAAATATTAGGTTTTAAACTCTTTTTGCAAAATTTCCACTTCTTATCTTTTTTCCTTTTCATAATATAGCGTGAAAACCATAACTCTTTTGTTTTAAACAACTTTAAATTTTTAATCATTAATTATAGTATAACTTTATTTATTTAATTACTTCTATACAATCCTTTTTTCAAAATTTATTTTTATTTACTTTTATTAGCTTTTATACTTGACCTTTTCTGCTAACTTTTTAAATATAAGTTTTTTTCAAATTTTATCAAGAATACTTTTAACTTAAAATTACATGTTATTTTCAAAAATATCAAGGTTTTTTAATTTTTATTAATTTTGAAAAATTTTAAATTCTTCATTTAAATATGCCGTAACGTCTGTTAGTTAATATGAAATAACAGTACTAGATATGTATTGCATACGACTTGTATTACAACTACATATCCTTATACATTATTATTTCATATTTTCAAAATTCATAAAAAATGATTTTTCAATTCAAAATCCGCCGACATAGGAATTTACCGTTAGAACAAGTCGGTAAGATTTGACCTTGGACCATTTCATAGTTCAATCTCACCGACCGGCTATAAGCAGTAAAAAGTTCTACAAAACATCCATACCTTGCATTGGGATTATTTTTTGATATTTTTCTTTTTTGACCAAAATATAACCCCATACAACGAATTTCCGTTGTAGCACATTGGTTAAACTTATGAATCTTCAGATATCACCAAAAGTTGATGACAACCTCTTACTGCGATTTTGAATGTTTGTCAGTTTCAATGTAAAATGATTCATTGATACATGAAAAGTGAAGTTTAAAGTTTTCAAGATACCCAAAGTTCAAGAAACAATTACATCTTCATGAATGAACTAACATAAAAAAGAACATATAAAAACACGTATATAAATAAACTGTGCAAAAAGATTGTACAAACTTCCTACTCACTCTTTCCTAAAACCAAATAAAAACTAACCTAAACAAATCGACACCATAAATGTCATTTCGTTAAGTTTCCTATCAAAAAGTGAAAATATATCGTTGACTCTGTCTACGGAAGGGTCTAAACTTGCTTCGCTTCTGCCATAAATACGGCTTCAGCATAAGTCGTTCGATTAAAATCAAGTTATTAATTGAGGTTTAGGTTCAGTTTTGTTTTTGCCAATTATTCCTGAATTGTAAACTAAAACTAAATTGTGAATTGTTTCAGATTAAACTAAAATTTGCACTAAATCGGTAGAAACGATTTTGGAAAATGATGGTTTTTTTATAGCAGTACAATGATCATTTTGGGGTCTTTATTTACCGATAACTAACGAACAAGCATCTTTGGAGAAATAGTGATCGACACGTTTTGATTGGATCCTTAGAGACTACACTTGAGCAAATTTTTATCAAAATCGTTCGATAAGATATTGAGAAAATCGTAATTTCGTTTTTTTCTCATGCAAGTTACGCTCAAATTTTGAGTTATCAAAAAATGAGAAAAGTCTCGAGGTAAGTTATAAAATAACATATACTCGAATTCGGCTCATTGTCCGTCTATATTATTTACTTCTGGAGTTATAATGGTATTTTGTAAAATAACAAAATGGCGGGTATTGAATTTTTTGTTCGTTTTCATCTATATAATCCAAAAACGATGAGCTAGTCCACATTTTTGGAAATCCTTGTATATCCCTTTCATCTCCCTTATTTATTAAACCTTTTTCAAAATATTAGTGAGATTTTGTAACAGAAATTATTTTCTTTCTAAAATTCAGAACTTGTTTTTGAAATGCAAAAATTTTCATGAATTAAAAATTAGTCTATATTTTTAAAACGTGCATGACATGTGATCAAGATGACAGGGAACAATGGCAGCAAAGATTTTTGTATGCGTGACGAAACCAGTACTGGAAGATTGTATCTTCTCTGAACTGGACAAACAGAATACAGAGCAGTCGGTCTAGAAAGAGAATAATGTTACCTTTTTCGGCAGTTTAGAAAACTTGGAAGGATATGAACTCCACATACAGGCAATCAATCAGAATCTAAATCAACGCACATCACAGAGATCGAGGTAAATGGAGTTTTGTGACGTGTAACGTGTGACGTCATTGGTTTAATTAGATGTAGTGACAGTATGACATTTGGCTAATGAAACCACAGGCAGCAGGCTTACGTTTGTAAAAGCAAAATGTTGTAATTCGTGATTGATAACATAAATTTATGTTAAGTTCAATATAACAATAGTAATTTAACTTGTGGATATTAGTCAGTTTAGAACAAATGTTTTGAGCCTTGTCGATCCTTAAAGCAGTTTCAAATCAATGAAAATATTTTTTTAATAAATCCATGTTTTTGAAAGATGTTTCTATGATGGTTTGCGTTCAAACTTGCCACTCTACGATTCTTGATCAAAGATGTGGCGATTGCAAATGGGTAACAATTTCGTGGAAGACTTTGAGATTCACAGAACAAGAAGAAGACTTTGCTAGTCTCGGAATCACCTACTCGAGGAATAATATATTATTGCGTAAATCTATTATCAGATCTTAGGCTTAAGAGTCCTAAGACCTATCCAGGTGGGTTTAAAATGTTTTGCAAAAATATTAAAATAAAACACTTAATATCGATAGGCTATCTATCCACCCATCAACAAATTTTTATGTCAAAATTGATACTATCTCAAAGTAATATATAAAAGATAACGTATTGAAATGTATTCAGAATGATAAAAAAACAAAAAAAAACATGCAAATTATGTAAAGTTTCCTCAGGTAGGCTTGGAGAGTCAGAAGTGATCTTGGAGAGAGGAGAACTCAATTGAATCGCTGGACACTGTGGTTTAAGGGTGGCTTGTATAGAATAGGGGTATAAAACGGGTAAACAGTATGTTACAGTGCGGGTTAGGTGAAGAAATCGCAGGCGACATAATTTATTTTTATGAGACTTTTGCCAGAAAAGGTACAGGGTGTAGGTATAACTTCCACACTCCTGCTGAAGTCTTGTTGGACTACACAGTGAGTGGACGTAGAAGGGCTAATCTACTGAACTAGAATCAAGAGGTTGAACAATAGGTCAACGGTCGCGGTGCTAGAGGCCGCTGTAACCCTACCTATCTTTTCTATCTATTTTAATCTTCAAGTATACAATAATTTAATCAGAAGAATAGTAGCATGTCGTGCAATAACTCCTCAGACAAAGTAAGACGGGCTTCGAGACGACATCATTATTACCGCCAAAAAACAATTAGTGGCTAATTTGAACACTTAATTTAATAACTTAAAATACTGTTTTTGTGTTAAGGTAAATTATTTTGCTTGTATAGTAAGACTTTCTTAATTTCCTCCCTTATCTTCTTAAAACTATGGCAATATACCATTTTGTTATCAATGATCATATTGAATTAATTTAATTTGTCTTTTAATAAGCAATCTTATGAATGACAAGAGCACTGTGGTACAATGAATACAATGAAAGAAAGTTCTCCAAAACCACAATAAAACACTATGAACAAAAACGACTGTATAGTTATGTTTATTACTTTCAATAGCACTGCTATCATCTTCAGAGGTACAATACATACTATTGTATCTTACTATAGTTGTGTATTGTACCTCTGAAGATGATAGCAGTTCTAATGAAATGTACATAAGGTTTTTACAGTCTGTGTAGATAGTGTTTTATTGTGGTTTTGGGAATTTATTTCCGTTTTAATAAACGTTAAATGGTGTACAAGTAATACATTTACATTTAAAAATCACCACTCTTTCCCTACTTAATGGGAAATGTTGCAATTTCTACTTCAATATATATAATTATATATATATATATATATATAATAATAATTATTATTATTATTATCCCACAAGATATCTGAGTGTAAATGTCGTATCTAAGACCGTTAAAAACAAAGGGCCTTAAACTGACTTTTGGCCACTCTGTATATATTTTTTAAAACTGTTTTAATATTTGTTAAAATAAACAAACTAAACGTATTTTCACTTTATCAAATTTCTGTCACAAATCCGACTCAATATTACATTTTAAATTCACGTTGGTTTCTTATAACTGATAAAACCAAGACAAGAAGTGCTAATAGCTCTTCTGATTGAACCTGGTGAGGTTAAGTTTAATCCGAAGCAACGTCGTGTCCTACCAATTAGAGAACACGTGAACAGTATACTGCCCACCTAAGCAAAAGTGCCGTAAGTCCAAAAATGTCAATTTTGAGTTAGATATGGTTTCCTACATTTTTGACCACGGGGAATCCAATGGACTATTCAAAATTGCCGTATCTCCAACACATAATGAGATATTAGGGTTTCTATTGCAGTATGTCCAGTATAAAGTACCATGTTTCTAAGCAAGACTGCCGCAAGTACACAATTCTAATCAAAAGTGCAGTAACTCCGTTGGAGTTACTGCGTTTATGCTTAGACCTCTGTACTTACGGCAGTTTTGCTTAGCAGTTGGTGTACATACTGCAGTCTTGCTTAGTAGATGTTTAACAGCTGGTGAACATACTGCACTGTTTATTTGTTGTCAGTGAATTTTCGAGGTTATGTTTGGTTGCAAATCAGTTTATTTTGAGTTACTGTGCATGTTAAGTATGAAGAGAAAATATATTTACAGTTGATATTTGTTTGTTTAGTGGACATTTAAGGTATTTAAAGTTAACGTATTTTGGTTTTTTTATGGAACATGAGTAATCTAAAGTGTAAAACTGTGTCAGCTCGTTCAAAACTTATTGTTCATGTCAAAGCTGTACGTGGGAGTTATCAGTTGCTATGCAAGACAAATTATGATCTAATGAGCCCCTACCAAGAACTGGACTTTCTACAAAAAAAAGCCTTGAAAGGAAACTTCCCAGCCACCACACTTCTCCATGTGGATTTCCTCATGAAAAAAATATGAACATTCTCAAATCTCTCGGTGACATATTGCCAGAAAACCGCAAACAGTTTTGGA
The DNA here is from genome assembly GCA_963513935.1 of Aphrophora alni. Classification (NCBI taxonomy): domain Eukaryota; kingdom Metazoa; phylum Arthropoda; class Insecta; order Hemiptera; family Aphrophoridae; genus Aphrophora; species Aphrophora alni. The sequence continues at coordinate 144,300,017 of OY740766.1, forward strand.
AAGATTTGCCTACCCCACAGCCGAAAGACTAAACTTTGTGTGCCTTAGCATTTGCCAAACTTAAGTATAGGCCTAGGCCTAGTTTCATTTTTTACAAAATATGTCAATTAAAACTTTATACTTTTATAATTGTAATTTTTAACGGAGTGTCATTAAAAATTTGTTTGTACTTTTAAAATTGTGTAGTGTCAATTATTTAAAATAAAGGAATATTTTTTCCGTATGTTTACTTTAATAATAATTTTTATTATTGCGTTAATGAAAATTATTGCAATTAATACTTTTAAACATAAAAATAATCTCCATGAGATGTTTAAAACAACACTTTTTAATGGTCAATTAATTGGTACCGGTAATATAAGACTATGGACATACGGCACTTAAAAAACAATTATTGAACACATTAACTAAGCAAAAGTGCCGTATGTACGGTATTTTCTTTATTTCTATTTTTTTTAACCTATTAAACATTAAGGACATACAGTAAAACATCCCACATGTGTTTTACATAAATGCATCCAACAACTGAGTAAAAAAAATATATATTAGTGTCATATGAAATAATACAGCAATGTGGTAAACTTTAAACAATGTTTTCGCAAAATCCAATTTTTGGACTTACGGCACTTTTGCTTAGGTGGGCAGTATAGCGGTCTTTCTTTGTGTTCAGTCTGGACTGGGTCGTTGTACTTCACTGTGACAACTTCAGTGGCCGTGTCTTCTGTCTCAGCTCTGTACTGTTTTGAAATTTGTAGGCTACTATTCTGAGAAGTAATTTAACATCTGTAGATAATGCATTTCTATTCCGAGAACGTATTGCACAGATCACGACAATCATAGCTCACAGAAATGTTGAAATCAATTAATGAAATTTATTAAAACTATTTTACTCGATATTCCGGGGAGAGGTCGCTGGTTACAGCAACTAATTTCTTGTTTAATTAAAATTCAAATGTTAATTTTTTTTTTATCGTGTGTGTTGAACGTTATTACAAAAATTTGCTTGAAAAAATTATGTTATGACTTTAAAATTTTAACTCTTTTAAAATTTTTAAATGAATTTATTACTAAACTTAAATGTTATAAAGAAATATTTGTACAATTTATAGTCTAACACAACTAATTATAATCTACTTTTCCAAATGAAAATATTAAACTTTCAGTTATATTTTTTGTAATTTTACTATTTATTTACTTTTCAGTCCATTTTACGTTTGACAAATTCGATTATTTCACTACTTGTTAGACTAAAGATCCTTTAAAAATTGGTTTGATTTTATTATGCTTGTACTGTTACACTGTTTTCTTTGTACTTGTACTGTTAGACTGTTTGATACTTTTATTGTTATTACTTGTACTGTTGGTTAGACTATTTCCTTTTCTCGCCTATGGCTAAACTATTCTATTCTTAATGTTATTTCTTTTCTTTTTTCTTCTTGATGTTTAAAAGCCAAAACCTCTGCTCGCCTTTAAAAAAAAGTAAGAAACGACTATAAATTAAAGACCCTTAGTTTTCCAATACTATAATAGTGTCAGCGTCGGAAGAGAACAAGAGTTGGTAAAGAAAAACCTGATAGGAGATATGAAACAGAGAAATCTAAACCAAGATTACATGAAAAAGGTGTAGATCCAGTTAGTTTCCCTCACGATTACCATACCCGTACTCAGTATTGTAGACCCTAGTGGTTCAGTTTTATAATTTTGAGATTCAATTAGGTTTCAACTAGGCCTACTACAAATATTTCCATTTTGTTTGAAGTTGTGTTTTTAACGAAGTTATTTGAAGATAAACTTTGTAATTATTATCTAGTTAAGCTCTTCAATTTTTATCTTAAAAAACTATTTTCGATATCATTAGATGCACATGTTTAATCTGTACAAATTGAATTGTGTGAAGTAATAAGATCTTCAAGTACACTCAAAGACTTATTGTAGTGAGTACATATTTGGAAACCTAGGGACATAGCAGTATCTGCACCGTGTTTTCATGAAATCACCTCTTTTTTATCTTTTCTATCAAATATCTTTTGAACAATGTATCTCCTTAAAACCTATATAAAATATATTGGTGTCATATTATAAAATATCTTAGATAATTGTTTTTGTTACCTCCAAATTTTGAATTATATAAATAAAGTTTCACTTCGCGTTAGACTATTCTTTTTTGTATGTTCTTTTGATTATTCAAGTACAGTACTGATCGTTAGAGATTTTACACATTTACTGTTTTGATTGTTGTATCACTGTACAGCTTTTTAGATTACTCGTTTCACTTAATGTTCGTTCTACTAATCAATTCATGTACTGTTTGTTAGACTATTCGTTTCTTCGAGTGTTTATTTGATTATTCGATTCTTGTATTTATCGACTATTGAACACGCTAAGACCTATTCAAACAGAGAAACGAACCGATGGATTTCTTCAGGAAAAGGGGTTAATTATTAAACAATAGTAGTGAGACCATTGATATGGTGTATTTAACTCATGGTAGTTTCTTTAACCTATTAGGCCAATAGATGGATCAGAGAGGAAACGCAACGAACTCTTAACTCACAAAGGTACAAACAAAGCGGTATTTTGTTTTTCAAATTGAAACTTTCATGCGTATCAAGTTAATCTATTAATCTATTTTCAGATACCACTGAGAATCTCCAATTAATTGTTTTATTTTCATGGAGATACTTTCGAAAACATAACATAATAACATATGAAACTCTCTTCAAGGATCACTTCCAAAAATGATGCTCTCGGAATTGAACAGGATTTATGAATGCTGTTGTAACAAAAAAAATTGATCTAAATATAACGAAGGGCGAGGTCATTACATTCACTAGCTGGAAAACCAGTGTTGGATTCTCCACCATGCATTGTACTGGTACCGTATTTGTTTTCATTGGCTTTATTCACAGCCATTAACTCAGAATTAAATTTTTAGAATTTTGTTTTCCCACTATTTTTTTAAAATGTTTTACAACAATTTTCTCAAAAACTATAAATGATAAGTTCTGGAACCTATTTTTTACAAATTTTAAAGTCACAAAACTAAAGTTGCGTCCTAATTTATGCTCCGTGAAATTCAATATGGCTGTATTTTACAAGTGGATCAGAAATCTGGGCGAAATCTTTCTCCAACAAAACGTTTCCAGACCTATGTTTATATGAAAATTATTCCTTAATGTTATGTATTGAATCATTCCCTAGATAGTGTCATGCAGTTTCGAACCACCCTTTATGTATCGTAATTGATTAAAACTGTATGAAACTTTTCTGTTGTTTAAAACGAATAAATAAAATAAATAAATGGGACAACATACGCTACCGATTTATTTATACTGTTTTATTTTACTAACAAACACTGTAACCAAATCTTTGTATCAAAATAAATATAGTAAAATAACTAACAGTATTACATTTGACTACGGAACTTCGAGAGAGTGTTGTTATATGCTTGATTTAAGAATGAAATGTGGACAATAATTGAAACAAAGTAGTTCACTCCATCTCCTTAAAAGTAAACGTTCAATACTGGAGTAGGTGAACGAGTCGGAATAATTGAACTGTTAGAAGTTCCTTTTGGAGTTTGGAATGTAGTATCGCCTTGTATGCGCGAACCACTTTTACTTCAGCGCATCTTAGAAGACTTGGAGGTAAACATGTTCAAGGTTTACTTTCATTTTGCAAGTACAGAACAAGGAAGTGAATATGCTGATGAGATCTGCTGCGGTCTTTACATCCTACTGGTTTTATTTATATAATCTTGATTTAACGTTGAGAGTGTCAAATAACGAAGATGAAATAAATACCCAATTACTTTTACGCCGATCATTAGAGTAAACACTAGCGTATTTCAAATGTATTTTATTTCCTATTTTTTAAAGGCGTAAAACCCTCACGCATCATCGCTTTATGAAAAAGAAGAAGGAAGGAAGAACAAAATAAAGACTCCTAACCCTCAACAGTTTGTTTGAGATATTGATGTGGTTTTGTGAGGGATTGTGCAGTTTGTTTGAGATAGTGAAGTAGTTTTTGTGAGAGATTGTGTAGTTTGTTCTCCTGAACATTTTGTTGAGTTTTCTATTTAGAAAGATGTGTATATCAGGGTTGAATTGAGATAACAAACTCTGCTATCGATTTGATTTTCCTCTACTAATTGACACACTCAAAAATCAATTCTTCCGAGCTACTCGCAGCAGTAGTTTCACGTTCCGTCTCGTCCTCTACGATCTGTTTAAACATTCACGGATCTGTTTCTAATATGGGACTGGGTAAGTATCATGATGGCACTGCCACCTTGTTTATTTATCGAGAACTTACCATTCGTCTTGTAAACTGATTTTATTCCTGACTGTAAAATTTATTTAATTTTTTAAATATCTATTAAATAAGAAATATAAATACAATATTTGCTTAATCGCAATTAGAGAAAACGTAATTCTAAATTTTGAATTGTACGTGTGTACGTGTTTGAATTGTAAATCTTTAACACTACGGATAATTTTTTTTGTATTAAGTAAAATATATATGAGTTCCATTCCTCTATGCTAGAAATAAATAATTTAATTCATGTTACACAAATTTTATTAAATATTGATATCTTTTAACTGATAATAACTATGATTGTAATATTTTATTTCAATAATTGGGAGGGAGGTTTAGGTGGGGAGTATGTTTACTAGTTATTATTATAGGTAAATTTTACACAATTTATATTTAATATCTCTAAAATTTAAAGAAAAAACAAATAAAATTTTAAAAAACAGTCACATTCTTACTGTTTAATATACTTCTGATAGACGCTAATAAACACTATAAAAGAGCATGAAGAAATTTATAGAAGAAAGCAAATTAAAACATTAGTGTAGTAAATCACTGAAAATAAACTTAACTGTCAGTATGGTTATTTTCTTTTTTTTAGTTACTCGTGAATAGTCTGCCCTTAGGAGTTTCCATTGTTTTCTAGCAATTATTGCTTAGGAGGAAACTGAGGCAGAGGGGGTGGTAATTCGTCGCATGCATCAATGCAAGAATGTGTTTTGTTTGATCATAGTAACAGAAAAACTAGTATTTCAAAAATTAAAATGGAAAAACTAGGGGTTAACATTAGCGCTATCCGCCAGTATATTTATATTGTAACATTTCGATCAAAATTGTCTGTTCTTGTTAAGATAAGGTAACGACAAGATGATGTTACCCAGTCCCGTCATAGAATGTAATACAGTCAGATCCTCTAAATATAACTTTGTTTCTTGAGTCTTGAAGGATGTTAAATTGTATTTATAGATCCAGTCTTATCCAGAAAGGTAAGTTTGTTTAACAGTTGTTAAAAAGGTTTTCTGAACCTCGCAATTTTGTATATCATTATTATTTTAACGTCCAATGATGGGGGTCGTAGATGTGTATGTATTAAAAAGTCTTTACTCGGTTTTCTCTTGTCAGTGTCTTGGTTGTACATATATGAAGGAGCCTTCACTCTCTACGTTCATGTCTGTTGTTCGGCCCTATCAGTTCTACTATACAAATATCACATTTTTTTTGTGCGAAATTACTTTTTTTACAATAATTTTGCTGTGAGTCATCGTACCAACTTTGCCGTGTTGGTACTATTTACTTGGATAATTCAAATCTGCAAAGTTTTATATAATTTAGTGTGTTTAAGTTGAAAACACGAGATTTGAACAAAAACTGTTTAAAATATTCTCCTTTTCAACGTTATCAATTATTTGTTTTCTAAATAGTGTTTTATATGACTACACTATAGTTCTCTTTACTGTAGCAAATTGCAAGCTCTTTTCTTAATTTTTGTGACCGCTGTCGTACCTACGTACAGACAACAACGACGACGGACGGACGGTATTTCAAAAATCATTTTTTTCCGTTGCCTGAGGCCATAAGCCGTGAAGATCAGTCAAAAAATGAAGGTGGACTCCTATGATTCGTATCCTAATGAAGTAAACACAAACAATATTTTAAAAGCAATTTACGAATGACATTATTATTATAGCATCTTATATGATTGAACTGTATCATTACTAGAAAAATTATGAGTAGCCTACGTCCATACATTAAAAAAAACAACTTGAAACTGTACAAAAATTATCATAATTTTATCTTAACCGATTTTTATGTTATTAAATTTCTCAATGAGATGTTAATCCTAAATTTGTAAGTACCTAGATTTTATATTAAATGTTGAGCTTGACCTATGAGAAAAATTATACTTATAACAAACACAGAACACAATTCTCACAAAAAATACGATTATAGTTTTAAAATCACAAACTATAACTGAGCTATAGTTATAGTTTAACTACAGTCAGTTATAGTATGATTGGTGTAGCTCGTGTATCACTGAAGAGGACGACCTTGTCGTTGAAACGCGTCTGGTACTTAGGCGTATTTTTTGTGAGAATTGTGTCCTATGTTTGTTATACTGTACCTAGATTTTGTTTTTGTTTTGACAATATTAATAGAAATACAATTTCATAACTGTAAACATATTTATTGAAACTGAAATATTTTAATTGTGTGCAACTTCTTACTAAATATTTAATATTATATTTCTGGTCGAAAAAAATAATCTTACGTCATAAATTATAAATTCTGTTCTATAATTTTCGACAAATGAATTTTAAAATAATATATTGCTATTGTAATATTTAAATTAAAAATGGATTCCTTTGAGACGAAGTGCAGAATCCAAAAAGTTTCACCTTGACAATCTTTTAAATTTCTGATGATTTAAGAACTTTTATCACACGTCTATTTAGTTAGTAATGAAAACAATAAGGGAAAAGGGCGTTTTTAACTGATTGAAAACAAACACATTTTACGTGTGAAACTTGAAAACCATTATTTTATATTTTTTCCTTCACTGTAAAAATAAAATTACCCTTACTCTTTGGACCCCTAGAGTTCCCACGCGTGCTTCCTCCAATGAGGCGGAACCCATGAACCGTCACAACCCAACAACTTGGCTAATGCTTTGATATGGGTTAAGTGATCACAAATTGCTTTAACACGTAACCGGTTCCCAATAAAATACCCGGAGACAGTTACTGAGTCTAATTATTGTCGCCACAAAACAACGGTTTGGGTGATCACACATTATAGAGATCGATCAGTTCCAAGAACTTATCTAGTTGCAAAAACTATCAGGATAAACTGTAAGGGAAACAAGTGATAAACCCTCGAGCACATCTGCTTGAAATATTGAAAACATTCTGGAGGAAATTTGTTGCTTAGAATATTTTATTAGACGTGGCAAATGATGATCGCAAAGTTTTCTTTTTCTAGTATCTTTATTTTAGAGAGAGAAAAAGAAGAATGATAGCGTGGAATATGGATGACATATGGTAGAATTTAATGTAAAATAAGTAGCGTAATAATTACTTTTCGAAATATGTATTAACTCATTGTAAGTTTTATAAATAAACGAACACTACAAGAAATTGTGTAATATACAGCGTGATTCGGACCGCTCTTTTCAAAATGTATTATGGGAAAACTGCTCGAGTTTCCTAAGAAAATATTTAGGTGGGAGAGGTCTGTTTCTCAAAATTATCAAAAATAGATCAATTGAAATCTTATTTTAGGGATGGAAGAGTTGTTATGAGAAATTCAACATATTATACCATTTCCGGCTACAATTAAAACCGTGTGTTTTGCTTAAATGTGTCACCTTAGATTTCTTTGTGAAAATTCTGTAGTCTGACGAAATTTTTATATTCAAAAGAAAATTATAAGAATAATTTGCAATTTAAAGTGTCGGCAATGTTATAAAAATGCATTAAATAAAATTAAAATTGTTAACTCTTCCCTGTATATATATTTTGAATGTCCTACTATTTTGTCAAAGTACAGTAATTATATTGGTGTCAATCAGTACAATCGTGGATATTCCAAGAGACGGCAAATGACTCAATACCCAATCCACAGATTAAAGCTGTTCCAGAGTGTAGTGGCCTACTCTGGTCTTAAATTGTACAACAGGTTGTCGATAATCTTATAAAGTCATAGACTCAACTCAAACAAAAACAATACACCAAGGATTTATTTGAATCTAAATAACTTGTATTGACAAATTAAAAAAAAAAAAAAAACTAAAATCTTACATTGCTCAGCAGGCATTTTATTCGGTGGAGGATTAACTTTAATTTAAATAATTTAAATAGCATTTGAGTTATTTGTATTGTTATATGTTTTTGCTTTTTATCATTTGCACTGGTATTTGTTGTATCTGTGACAACGCAAATGTTTACTGCAGTAATCTTGCTACTGTACTTTTATACCAAATAAGGATAAATATTTTATTATTATTTCAAAATGGCAGCCCTTAATGTAAAACAAACAAAATGTGTACTATAAGTTTCACCACCTGTCTAGGATGATTAACTCAAATAAATTTGAGACAAAATGAAAAACCGTTTCTTAAAAATTAATTGGAACAACTTAATACCTTCAGCCTTTTTCTTTCAATACAGTTTCATAAAAATTTGAGTTTTTAACAAAAGATTTAGGTTTGTGAATATTTACTCTGCCACCTCCAGGAGGGGAATATGTTATCCTCATTTTATCGAGGAGGGCTATATTGCTATCCTCTGCTATTCTAGTAGTGGAAAATTGTTATCCTCTGCTACCTCGAGGAGTGGAATATAGCTATCCTCCGGTACCTTGAAGAGTGGAATATTGCTATCCCCTGCTACCTCGATGAGTGGAATATTGTTATCTTCTGCTACCTCTAGTAGGGGAAAATTTCTATCCTCTGCTACCTCGAGGAGAGCAATAGTGCTATCCTCTGCTATCTCGTGGAGTAGAATATTGCTATCCTCTGCTACATCGAGGAGAGCAATATTGCTATCCTCTGCTACATCGAGGAATGGAATATTGCTAATTTATACTACCTCGTGGAGTGGAATATTGTTATTCTCTACTACCTCGAGGAGGGGATTGTTGCTATCCACTCCTACCTTGAGTAGTGGAATATTGCTATCCTCTGCTACCTCGAGGAATGAAATATTGCTATCCTCTGCTATCTCGTGTAGTAGAATATTGCTATCCTCTGCTCCATCGAGGAATAGAATATTGCTATCTTCTGCTATCTCGTGTAGTAGAATATTGCTATCCTCTGCTCCATCGAGGAATGAAATATTGCTATCCTCTGCTATCTCGTGGAGTAGAATATTGCTATCCTCTGCTCCATCGAGGAATAGAATATTGCTATCCTCTGCTATCTCGTAGAGTAGAATATTGCTATCCTCTGCTCCATCGAGGAATAGAATATTGCTATCTTCTGCTATCTCGTGTAGTAGAATATTGCTATCCTCTGCTCCATCGAGGAATGAAATATTGCTATCCTCTGCTATCTCGTGGAGTAGAATATTGTTATCCTCTCCTCCACCGAGGAATGGAATATTGCTATCTTCTACTACCTCGTGGAGTGGATTATTGTTATTCTCTGCTACCTCGAGGAGGGGATTGTTGTTATCCACTCCTACCTTGAGGAGTGGAATATTGCTATCCTCTACTACCTCGAGGAATGAAATATTGTTATCTTTTGCAGAAGAAATGAATATCGCTATTGTCTATTTTTTTCGAGAAGGGGAATATAGCTATCTTTTGTTACCTCGAGAAGTGGAATATTGCTATCTTCTGCTACCTCGAGGAGTGGAATATTGCTATACTCTGCAAATGACGAGAAAATTTCTATACTTTGCTACCTCGAGGAGGGGAATATTGCTATACTCTACAGAGGATGAGAAAATTGCTATACTCTGCTACCTTGAAGAGAGAAAATTTTTTATTCTCTGCTACTTCGAGGAGGAGAATATTGCTATTTAATGTTACTTCAAGGAGGGGCATATTGCTAAGGCCGAGACAGTGACATGAATGAAGTTAGTGGAGAGTTTTTAATATACACATCTATGAGACTTGTTAGAATCTAGCGGTTGTTAAGAGAGTAGTATACAATATTATAAGGTTTAGAAAAGCTGTGTAACAACTTTTTTAACCAAATTACACTATTACTATTGGAGTAAGACTCCTTGATCTACCAATAAATTAAACATTTCCTATAAGCGCAAGGAACCAACTTTTGGGCTTTACGTTTAAATGATCTGCTTGTATTAGGCCTACATTGTATGATAAGGCTGGGTAAGTACCATGATGGCGCTCATCAACTTGTTTCATTACGTACCGCTTACAATTACTATTTGTATCAACTATCATTCATCCAAAATGAACATTAATTTTAATTTTACTTTAAAGTTCTGACGAAATGAAATATTTAGAACTTTATTAACCTAAAAGTCAAATTGGTAAAAAGTACAATGAAAACGGAGTATGTTTGAATAATTCTAGGTTATATTTACATCAACTCAACTCAAACAAAAACAATACTGCACGGATTTATTTGAATCTAAATGAGTGTTTCCGGATTTTACAGTTGTTCAAACAATTACATTACTACTCAGTTCATAAAACAGTTTATAAATGATTTGTAATATTTAAACGTGAGTTCAACCATTTCAGAGCTTCCATGATAATCAACAATCAGAATGTTGCAAAATAACTTCTCGAGTTATTGAAAATCTAAAGAATAAATCATGAATTGATACGTTATTCTAATAAATACGTCATATTTCTGAAACTAGTTCATTTTAAATGTAAATTTATAAGACTTCATTATTAACAAATTCAATAGTTGGGGCTATAATTGATTCGGGTTTTTAATCTAATTCTTTAATATAATTTCCACGGCTTACAATTTTTTCTATGATTCCTAGATAACTAAACAAAATTGTTGACGTAATAGTAACTTATCGAGCCCTATAATACAATGCATAACAATCAGATCTTCTAAATGCAAAAACGTTTTACTGTGCCTTGTTGGTATAGTTAAATTGTATTAGTAGATGAAGGCGCCTTAACCTCAAACTGGAGTAAGTTTGTTTAAAACAGTTGGTACACAGGTTTTCTGAACAACGTAATTATGTATATATTAAAAGATAGCATTAGCTTAGCTCGTGTCAGTACTTGGTCCTAAAGGGCCTAGAAGCTGTACATATGTGAACTCTCGTCCTTGTTAGATCTCGTAACTCTACGAGTTTACACTTTCTTTGATTGGTCAGGGTTCGAAATTACATTTTTTACAATAATATCGCAATTTGTTATCGTAGAGAGTGCCATTGCAGATTTTTTTATCTAATTTAGTACGTTATAAGTGAATGAGAAATTTTATAGTGCACATAAGAAATGAACAAAAACTGTTTAAAAGGTCGCCATTTTGAAATTAAAAATTCTTTTTTTTTCTGAATTTCAATAGGGTTTTATACGACCACACTATACCAAATTTGTATATCAATATCTTAATTTTTGCGGCCGTTATCGTGGTTGCATACAGAAGACAACGACGACGGACGGACGGCATGTGGAAAATCACTTTTCGTTTTCTTTATGTCATGAAATTTGAAGATTAGTCAGAAAATGGAGGTCAAATTTTTTTCTACTACCTAATTTGCTATACTTTGTATAATACTTGATAACTATATACAGAAGGAAAATTTAAGAGTGACTATTACAGTGAAATATTATAGTAAAAATGAAACATCAAATAGCCTATTTGTGCAGAGAGTCAAAGTCTTATGTTTTCCACCACTTAAAGGGATTGAGCTTTGAGAGACAATTGTCATAGAGAACTCACAATGTTTTTAAATTGTTGGTGTTTTTAAAGCTTTTGATTAAGTTAAAAAAAATTGAAATCTAACTTCGTGGGGCACAAATAAGAGATTTGTAAAAACATGAAATCAGGCTGGGTGTAGAGTTCCAACATCTTCCAACTATTTGTATGTATTGATTTAATCGTAATTCCTAAACGAAATTAAAAAATCATCTGCAAAATTCAAAAGTGGAACACAATGCCACCATTTTACTACGCAAAGTTGTATATTTTTATAGTTTATAACAAACCAAATATTAGAAAATCATTCATTTAAACACACAAAGCATACAAATTTGATGTCTCTAAATAAAATGCAATTTTAAAAACAAAACCTATTAACATTATCATAGGTAACAAAACACAAAGTTTCCGTTGTAAATCAATTTGAAGCACTGGATTTCGCTAAACCACATCGCCATCATCATTATTGTGTAGTTCTAGCCAATGACTTGACCGTTCTAAGTGACCACAACACTTGAGCCACTATGTCATTAGGCAGCTCGCATCTCGCCCAATAATCAGTGCACATCTTCATCGTCGGTTTGAAGTATGTTTTGGTCACAATTTCTTAGTAATTGCAGAACTCTCGAATACGTCTAGATGTGTGATTGTTGGGTCTTTAACTTTTCTAATCATTATAAACAGAATAATATATTTTTTTAGTTGCCTACTATACGAAAGTATACAGTAAGTTTCGTAATTTTCTCAAATTTCTGTTTTTTGTCTAAGTTGTTTTCGACTTCCCGTCCGTCCGTTGTTGTCGTTCTCGTTGGCACCTGTACGTAAGCACGATAGCAATCGTAAAATAGAGAAAGGAACATGAAATTTGATGTAGAGGACTAAAGTGTACTTATGTAGAACCCTATTGAAACTCAGAAAAATCTATTTGAAAATGTCAAACATTAAGCAGTTTTTAATCATGTCTCTTGTGGTACCAATTCTACTTCTCTACGACGAAAGCAAAGTTATTGTCAAAGTGATTTCGATATCTGACCTCCCAAAAAATTCTGATATTCGTATAATGTCGATATCTAACAGAGTGGAAGCTCTTTCACATAGCCGCAAGGGCCGAGACACTGACACTATCAAAACAAGTGTACATTTATAACATATTCACATCTAACATTCCTGTTAGGGTCTAACCGAAGTCAAGAATGTAGTTGTAAACCTGTGTTAACAACTGTTAAAAAAACTTGGTATGATCCCTTGATCAATTTAACATGTCCTACAAGGCCTGTAAAGTTTTGGACATTACATTTAGAGGGGCTAGGTAAGTACTACGATGGCACCCATCAACTTGTTGTTTTGCAAGAAAATAAAACATTCCTAATTAAATACTACTAATTTTAATATTATTTAATATTTTCATTTACTGTAACTTTGAATCAACTTTTTGACTGCATTCAAAATTAAATACCTGCATTTTGGAAATCACTCTTAAATATTAAATTGACCCAATATTCTATTGACTTCACGATTTCAATTGCCACAATTTTCAGTTGATTTCCCAATTTAAATTGATACAATTTTCTATTAACTTCTCAATTTCAATTGACACAATTTTCAGTTGACTTCCCAATTTAAATTGATACAATTTTCTATTAACTTCTCAATTTAAATTGATACAATTTTCTATTAACTTCTCAATTTCAATTGACACAATTTTCAGTTGACTTCCCAATTTAAATTGATACAATTTTCTATTTTCTATTAACTTCTCAATTTCAATTGACACAATTTTCAGTTGACTTCCCAATTTAAATTGATACAATTTTCTACTAACTTCTCAATTTCAATTGACACAATTTTCAGTTGACTTCCCAATTTAAATTGATACAATTCTCTATTAACTTCTCAATTTAAATTGATACAATTTTCTATTAACTTCTCAATTTCAATTGACACAATTTTCAGTTGACTTCCCAATTTAAATTGATACAATTCTCTATTAACTTCTCAATTTCAATTGACACAATTTTCAGTTGACTTCCCTATTTAAATTGATACAATTTTCTATTAACTTCTCAATTTCAATTGACACAATTTTCAGTTGACTTCCCAATTTAAATTGATACAATTTTCTATTAACTTCTCAATTTCAATTGACACAATTTTCAGTTGACTTCCCAATTTAAATTGATACAATTTTCAGTTGATTTCCCAATTTTATTGCCACAATTTCCAATTGACTTGTTATAAACGGCGTAATTTTTCAAAATGGGCTTTACCGATTTTGTTCAAAATTTATTGAAATGTATTAACTTAATGACCCGAACATGTATACCAAAACACAAGTAATAAGATGCTTTAGGAATACTTCCCCAAAAAACTAAACAGACCACCTTGATTGAAGTTATTAAAAGCTCAATTAAAAAAAAAAAAAAAAAAAAAAAAACACTTTTGAAACAAGTTAAAGTTATTATTATTTCAAATATAAATATCTTTAAAAGACGATATTTGACGGTTCATTTTCACTTTTTGGTCGACAACTACCGAAAATGACATTTTGTGACGATTAGTGTTGTTTCTGTTTTATTTGCTTTTGAGAATGAGTAAATGAGAAAGTTTGTGCAAGCTTTTGCACCTATTATATAGTTATTATGACAATAACCAACCGGTTTTTAAGTTCATGTTTATTATCAAGTAAACACTTTAAAGTTAACAATTTCAAATAGTTAAAGCAATATTTAGTTTTGAATACGTTTTCATACAAAATCACAGATTGATATTTATAGATAATTTATTCATAGAATAATATAACGGCGGGAACAGATATGTTGCTCTTAAGTTGTGCAAAGTAAACTTTCACGGAAGAACAATTAATAACTTTCTGATATTGAGCATAAATTTAGTCAACAATCGACAAACAATAATCGAAGATTCCGAATCAATGTGTCATCCATTGTAATTCAATTTTATTAATTTGGTAAAATGTTTGATACTGTGAGAAGTATTAGATTACTAGGAGCTTTATAAGTCAAGGAGGGTCTTACATGAAAAACAATAGAGCTCCATTAAATTTTATTCTCATACTAGGGCAATTTTAAATATTTAATAAAATAGAATTCTTTTACGAATTGTTCGTGCTGTGTAGGAGCAACGTGGGTGTTTTCTCGTTGGAATTTCCTGAATAATCTGTGTACAATTAATTTAGCCAGTGTTAAACCAATGAAGCTTTAATTCTGGCTCACTAAATTTACAATAAAACTCAGGATTTGTCAATTACAGTTCAATGATTATTAGATTTCAGTAAACTAAATCTCTTTATTAAATTTATTAATTTATTTGATTCTACTTTATTTAATCTTCGCTTATTTGAAGCAAACACCACCCGCGTAAAATATGAGTGATGATTTTAATTTGATTATGACAGCTACAAACACCTAAAGTGAAATTTAATATTGATGAGCTATTTTTAGTTGTGACATTATTAAAAGATTATTTTATTACTTTTCTGAAATTTCTTAAACTTTGAATTTTTACTTTAAATTGAGATATATATTTTTAAACCACCAATTCAATCATTTGATCAAAATTGTTAAAGCCGATATTGAGAATATTTAATTTTTGTTTTTACAAACGTAAAAATAAATCATCATATTTCACTAAAATTTGTACGAAATCTGTAGAGTCGATTATGAGAAATGTCGTATTTTATGATAAATGTTTTTGGCTTTTTTACCGATATCCCACGAACAGGCATTTTTTTTAGACATAGCGACCAATACGATTTGTTCGAGTCCTAAGAAGCTACACTTGAGCAAACGTTATTAAGAAACAATATAACCGATTTTGAAAAAAAGTAATTTTGTATTTTTATTACATGGCAGCTACTCATAGGTTATGAGTTACCGAAAAAAATAAAACACATCATGAGATACAACCAAAATACCCCCATACACCAAATTTAATACATTTGTCTATTTGGGTTGCAGAACTTTGAACATTCGACAACTAATTCCAAAAATTGCTTTTTTACTCACGAAATCTCAAAACGGATCCGAAAAAAATTCGATATCTATTTTGTGACGCATCTTCCTTTCCCTATACTACGTATAAATAAAGCGATTTAATTAGGCATTTGTTTCGATACATTTAAAAATAAAATCTGTTTTAATCATTGGTGTTAATAATAAGAACAAAGGACGACAAAATGATATTAAATTTCAGAGTGAAGAGTTCGTCATAGCCTATGGTAGAGATAAAACAGCAGAAAAGCGTGGTGTTAAATGTTGACTAGAAAATCACCGGCAATCAATTACTTGTGGCAACCGTACATTTAATTTTAGCGATGTGAAGGATGGCAAGTTTTAAAGATAACTTTAATATATAGAGTTGTCATTTTATAGATAGTACTGGTATCTCGTGAACTGTAGATACTTTAAAGGGTAGCGTCTTCGTTAGTTTTTCATAGAATTTAAAACCCCGTTGTCCGAACTTTGAAAATTTGCTGGAATTTTCCAATATGACAGCTAACTTAAAAATTCTTATAGGAATCCCTATTTTGTATGGTGTTTTCGGATTCTACACTAAATTTTAAAACGTTTGCATATTCTTTAATAAACCTACTTGTTTAGAAGTTAAAATAAATATGTTTGAACTTTCAAAAGGTGATTTTGAAGAGACGATTTTTTCTACTGCCAATTTTTAAAACCAGTTAAAAATATAATGATCCATAGTCCCCAAAATTTAAATAATATGCAGGACTAAAATTAAAATAATGACTTTGTGGAACAGGTAAAATCTGCCCATAATTACAGTAGATTTGAGCTGGTTTTTATCACGAATAGAGGTTTCCATAAGATATTTTAAAGTAACTTGCCCACTGGAATATGGCCATTTTTCAATGTTTGCAACCACGAAAAAGTAACATTTAAAGTTTTCATATTATTAATAAATAGTTTACGAGATACCCATGACAAAATACCGTGTATAATTAGTAGATATTAGAAACATTAACAAGATTGACTTATACTACTGATACACTTTAATAGAATATTATTTGATGACGTATCACTGGATTGACAGACGGGGGAAAGTTCGGGAACTATCCCTGCGGGTGCAACCCTGCAAGCTAGTAACGGGAAATTAGGTCAGTGAGCAGTTTAACCCCAGGCACTTACAGACAACTAGCCGTTCTAAAAACATTAATGCTGGGTTCTGTTAGGTCATACTGAGTTATTTATTTCAAGTACTATGTTTAAAAAATAATAATATCCTAATCAATGGGGTTTTAGAGAACTGAAAAAAAATAAAATAAATTATAGAATTTTACAAAAGAAAAATTGTGTTTTATTTGTTAAAATGGAATTCTATCAAGTACCGTCGGTCATCAGTGTAAACAATATTTACCATAACTTCGCTATTTGTGATCGTAGAGCTGTGGGGTTGATATCATTACACACAGAATTTATATCTAAAAATTGTTATTTAATTAACGTGTTTAAAGTTAAACATCGCACGAGATATGATTAAATAACTTTTTAAAATTGCCGTACTTAAGCAAAACCCGACATTCCCAGCTTATCATATGTGACCGCTATCGTGCTTACATACACACGACAACGGAGATGGACGGTCGGCATATCTAAAATAAAATTTTCAGTTTCCTGAAAGCAATGAATCGTGAAGGTCAGTTAAAAAACAGAGTTCGAAATTTGTTACGATTACCAATCTTACTAAATACTTCGGATACTAAGTAAAACACACACGCGCACACAAACAAGTGCAGACAAGTTGAAAACCTTTCTCAAAACTTAAATTGTCACAATACGAATACACAGTAATAATTACTAGAAGGTTACCTGTAATAACATAATTTGTTATTTCATTATATTCCAAATCCATACAGACATATTTTGTCATGGTCTAATTTACAGGTATCCCCCCCCACTTCTCTACTCTCGGCAGTTACACTCGTCAAACGAAACGCATTAATCAAAACACAATGCCTCCTGTAACTAAAGTCAGTAACCCTTGGTTGGCTCCAATTAGAACAACGACAATACAGATTTGACAGGCCGTGAGCTCATCCTCGTGTCACGTTTTGTGTATTAAAATAAAATAAAAATACAAAATGGTATCACGTAATACATTATGGCCGCTACACGTGTCGCCCTGCACCGTGGAAATCTAAAGTATTGACAGCAAATTATCATTTCATTTTTAGTAGCACGCGTGAGGTTGCCGCCATTTTGAAATAGTTGAATCAATTCCATTGTCTCGTCCTGAGGTTGAAGCTGTTATTAGAACGGTTGCATTGTAAAAAGAAGATGAAGATCAATTTAATTGTCATATTTAGCAACGATTGGAAATGAGAATGTTTTGACAGGCCTTTGGTCACGGTTAAATTTTGAAAAGAATGGACTGTCTTCTTCTTCTGTTGATGGAATTCTATTAAACAATTAATTGTCTTTTTTTTAAAAGGTTGAAGAAGAATGAGTCCAAACCTACCCAAAACATTGCACAAATGTTCATACTTGTGTACAAGCATAGGATAAAACAAGTGGATAGACATCATCAAGGTACTTTGAGAATAACAAAAGTCATTCGATTCAGTTACTGTATGTAGCTCCCATCATCAAATAGACGAACTACATTGTAAGGAGTGAGCATTGATTTCATGAAATCTACAAAGAGGTTGATAACTAATAGACACTTTAAACTGTCAAAGTCTCAGAAAGGATGCTTCTGATTTACAAGATTCTATTGTTAAAAAAAAACTTTTTATTATTATCTGAGACATGGCTTCCTCTGACGAAGAAACCGCTCAGTTACCAAACTTCAATTGTACAACTAAATTAAAACGACAAAACGTTAATGCTCGTGGAGTTACCACATATCAAACCCTAAATATTTCATTTATTAATATAGATCTCACAGTACGAAATGCTGCAGAAGTTCATGTTAGTCAAACATCCATTGGAAATCTATGTACTTCTAAAATTATAATGGAAGATGAAACAGAAGTTCTTTATAGTTCTTGTGTATATTTCACCTAATCAAAAAATCAATTATATCATTTCATTTTTACACGAGATAATAATTTCATACATCCTTAAGGAAGAATTTTAATTCATTAAACCATTAATTAAGTCATTAAGTTACACAACTGAAGAGAATCTACAACTAGATATGGAACGACAATAGATGCAGTATTCATTAGTTACCTTGATAACGTTATGTCTGACATTTTCGTCGCATATTTCAGTTATCATCAACCAATTGTTACTTTAATACAATCAGAGACAGCATCGACAGTTACTATTACTGACGTTACACCTGACAAAACTTAACATAATATATTAATTTTTACAAACATATAATAATTGTGTTATTTACAAAAGTCTAAACATTCGTTTATTTTCATTATTATTTCATTCAAATAACTTTGAAGGAATAATTTCCTTCAAATTAATTTCTTTTGTATACTTTTCATAAAAATGAATTTTGATGTTTCACATCTGGCCATCTCACGACGGTTCATTTTTTTTTCCTTTTTCATTTTGTGGCTGAAGTTTCCACAGGAATTTCTCATTTTAAGTGACCCTTTTATGTAAATAAAGACCATCGCTCGAGTCATAAGCTTCTCATATGCACGTAAATAATTAAAACAGAGTCAAAGTCAATTCCACCCGCACCGAAATTTCTTCTACTTGTAGTTTGGTTTAATCTTCATTTCAATTCAACTTTATAAGTAGAACCAATATTGAGAAATTCTTTATCAGGTAATAACGTCAAACGTGGAGTTTTAAATGCAACCGATACTTTTTACCTCATGAGAAACATTAATCGCAATCGTTAGGATAGATTTTAAGAAAATTCTTTATTTTAATTGTTTCGAACAAGCACAGTATATGAAACAAAGATCTAAAATAGAAATATAGTCCGTGGCCTATCCACGAGTGATGAAGTCTTGAGCAGTCAAAATAATTATATTTCCGGTTTTTCTACGTAACCAATATACGAAGTATAGGGTAAGTTTGGTAATCGCAAACAAATCGAACTCTGTTTCATGGTCTCAGGAAACAGAAAATGTGATTTTACACAAGCCGTCCGTCCGTAGTCGTTGTATATGTTGGCGTCGATGACGTCATCGTCTGTATGTAAACACGATAGAAACCACGTCTCGTAAGTTAGTAAGATAACATTTTCTATATGCGACTATAGTTTGCTCATATAGAACTTTATTAAAATTCAGAAAAATTTAAGTAAAAATGTCAAATTAGAGAGCATTTATAACACTTTTTTTTTTATATCTCGCGTGTTATTATAATTATAACACTCTAAATTAGAAAAAAAAATTGAAGATGCAATTCTGCATGTAATGGAACCAACTCTCATTGATAACAAATAGCGAAGTTATTGTTTAAAATGTAATTTAGAATCCAGAAGTCACAATAAAATGTTATATTCGATCCCACAAAGCTGAGTCACAAATTCGAGCGTAGCAAGTATAGACTCCTTCGCATTTGTACAGCTTCTAGGCCCACTAGGGCTGATGCATTGACACGAGCGAAGCGAGTGGAGGTTTTTTAAAGTAAACACATCTACGAATTCCAGGAATCCTGTTTAACAACTCTTTTAAACAAACTTACCCTACCCTACTGGATAAAACTCCTTAATCTACCAATACATTTACATTTTTAAAAGGTCCAAGAAACCAACTTTTGTGCACTACATTATTTAGAGGATCTACGTCTATTACATTTTATGATAAGGCTGGGTAAGTACCATAATGTTTTTTTATGAGTACAAAATAAAATTCACTTAAATACATCATCGTATTCAAGACGGTATAAGAGTTAACAGTTTCCAGAAAGACTATTAAGTAGTAAAAAGGTGGAAGGAGGTGCAGTAAGAAACGTAGCGAAGGATTTATGAGTGTTGAATAGAACAAGTCTGTGGATAACACCTTGAGGCAGCCCCAAGTCTTTGCGACTGTTAAGTATCACATGTCTTGGAAATGTTTCACGTACTATACGGAAATAGTTGAGGTCTGAGTCAGGTTTGGTTTATCTTGGCTTTAGATAAGCTCGTATAGAAAACAGATTTCAAATATGTAATAATTGGGAAGTAATGAAGGTTTCAAAACAGTTCATCATTAAAGTTTTAAAAATAGATATGAAGTAAATTATACGTAATTCTTATTGTACGAGTTTGGATATAGTCAATGTAGGTAGCTGTATCATCGTTTAAAAACATGTTTTGCATGCACGTATGTAAAATGTTAGTAATTAATTTTACACAATCAATTAATTAATTGATTGATACAGGATAACAAACAAACCGAACACAATTTTCACAAAAAATACGCCTAAGTATCAAACGCGTTTCAACGACAAGGTCGTCCTCTTCCAATCAAACTATAACTGACATAACTATAATTTTTCTCATAAGTCAAGCTCAACATTTATTGTAATTGATTGATAGTAATTAATGCAGTAAATATATATTAAGAACATGCGTATTTTATAAACTGATTTTGACTTCCTCTTATATATTTCTGGTTTGGAAAAGAAGTGTTAGGTCAAAAATCAATAAATATATATATATATATTAGGTTTTTGCCAATATTAACACTTATGTTTTAAGGCACATATTTTTTTGTTTTTGGAATTACGTCTTTCTTTCTGTGAGGCGTAAGTGCTCTACGTGTGGACATATTTTTATAAAATTTGGTATGTGGTATATATTTTGTCCATATTTCTAAAAGTTAAAAACACTGTATTACTATTTTCATCCATTTTCTCATTGTGGTCTGTCTGTCTGTGCCACTGTCGTCACACTGACTACTTAGACCAGACGGTTAGAAAGTAGGATTCTTTAAACCAAAATTTGATCAACGGAGAAACCCCACTAATATATATACATCTATGAAATAACATGGATCATTGACTAATTCGATACTTTCAAATTTGTGGTGTCCCCCAAATTTCCAAATTTTTGGGGGTCACCCCCTCTTAATTTTGAGTTAATTAAAATCTTTATCACGATAGATACACAAAGAAGATCAATACAAAAAGTTAATAACGTTGTTAAAAAAAAATTAATTTTAAACCAACTCTAGGACAAAATTATCACGAAGTATGAATATATGAACTTATAATTAAAAAACATGATAACGTTTACCGTTTACGGGTAAGTATTGTATGAACTAGATTAAAACAAACCCGTGGATCATCCAGTAAAAACACTGGATATACAGGGTGAGTCTGATAAGGTACCCACAATCTATAATGGTAGAACGGTTTGAGCTACAATAAGTAAAGAAAATGCATCCCAGCAAATCGCATGCAGGGAATCCATTAAAATAATTTCATTTAATTTTATGTACAGAGTGTGTCAAAACTGGAGTTCCCGGGTATGAATCTCAAAATATCCCAATGTAAACATAGGTAGCCTGATACCTCATTTTAAAAGTATCTAAACCCTCATTATTTTGGCGTAGAACATTTTACAATAGTATTTATCCGCATGTACAGGGTTTCCCAAAATGTTTCATCTAAAAGTTTCTTTTTACAAGACCTTAAGATGCGACGCCATATTCTAATATTCTAAAGTTTTGTAAAACAAATAAATAGTTTTTAAAAACTGTTTTTCTCCCGCCATTTTGAAACCGAAAATTACAAATATTTCCCGCCAGAGAAATTACAAAACTTCATATACAAAAAATGTTTGATTTAAAAGACTTTTAAACTGATGTGCAATATGACATAATAATTTTGACTATTTAATAATTTTGACTCGGAGCTATTTATAATTCTTTAATATTTGATTATATTTTAAAATTTGGAAAGTGGCCTTAGGTCATATTTTTTCAAGGGTAAATTATTATCTGACCTTTGATATAAATCTAATTTCTTACGTATGTACAGGGTAGCTACAATACAATAAACTGTAAAAATAAAAATTTGAAACATTTTGGGGATCCCTGTACATATGAATAACACTATTGTAAAACCTTTTTTCGGTAAAATGACGAGGGTTTATAGACCTTTAAAATGATGTATCAGACGACTTATTTTTACATTAAAAAAAAGGCTAGACTTTAAAATAAGTCTACAGCTGTTAAGTCTAGCGACGTCAAGAAAATAGTGTTATACACGATTAAGAGGTTCAGAAAACCTGTATTAGAATTGTTTTAATCAAATAACCACTTGATCTACCGAACAATTTAATATTTCCTAATAGGCAATTTGAGCAATTCAATTAGAGGATCAGCTTTTATTATAGTTTATGATCGGGCTGGATATGTACCAAGACTTTCTCCATCAACTGTTTTTACATTTGCTTTATTAAGCGATACCCTTCATCTATCATATTCACGTTTTATTTAATAAAGGAAATAATATTTTTATTAGATCACTAATAATTTTATAATTAAAAACACGTATTTGAATAAACAGAAAATAAATATCCCCGAGAGAGAAAGACAGCCATTAAGAAGGAGAAATTAAATCATGTAGACTGAGTCCATCTGCTAATTACCACAACATATAAAGCTTAACTTTACATAAAGTTTATTGTCTAAGGAATTATAATTCACAACAAACGAGTAAGTTTATTAGGTATTAAATATATATTGCTACAGGAAACAGAACTACACTTCCGTTGTTCGTAATATATTATATTTTAAAATGGACACCATTTATTTATGACGATGGAAATTGTTCTAGATCTAGGCACCCGAGAGATCAAGATAAAATATTTATTACTATCATAGATAATACTATAGTTTATATTTTATATATATATATATATATCATATAATAGGTTCATCATAATAAAACTTTAGAAATAATATAAGCAATATAATATTACTAAATAAAACATACTCATATATATATATGAGAGAGAGAGAGAGAGAGAGAGAGAGAGAGAGAGAGAGAGAGAGAGAGAGAGAGAGAGAGAGAGAGAGAGAGAGAGAGAGAGAGAGAGAGAGAGAGGAACTTGATTGATCATGTTTCTTAAATTGGGTGTTTAACCCAAGTAGCATGCAAAATTTTAACACTGTTATTTACAGTTAAAAATATATGATTTGTTTTCTTAAAAATACAAAATGACGGCCACATAGAAAACTAAGTATTTTAGGAAATAGGTTTATACAGTTCTTCTTCATTGATTTTGATGTAAGGAATTAACTGCTGAAGTTTTGGAATGATTTTTGAAACACTCTGTGTATAGTAAAAATATTAAAGGTTACACAAATATTTTGTAAGAATATTATATTTATGTAATTAGACAAGAATTCGCTGTATCGAAGTTTATCTTTACGTGTCTTAGATTATTTCAGTTATTTATTTCTTAAAGTTTTTTTTATCAATTATGGAAAATAATGTTTGAAGGCGGAATAAAAACTTCAAGGTAATGATTTAAAAACAACTTGTGCAGATTTGTTTATGAAAAGGAAAATATTTTCACCACTTTAAAAATTATTAGTGTCTGGTTAAAAATGTCAATAAAATATAATTATTTATCGAATTTTAGTGATAAGCACCTAATGTGCTTGACGAACTTATTACCCCAGGTCATTTACAGAAAAAAAGGCCTTTTGGTGACAAAATTAAGAGTAGAACAAAACCAACATCAACGTGTTCTAGGGATAAAATATAACAATTGGCATAAAATTCAAATTTTTATGGATGCATTTTTTAAACAACAAAAACCCAAAAAATATCGCTAAATATTTAGTATTTAGCAATTTGCACGAAATCCACCTGTACATTTGCTACTATGGACAAAGAATTGAAAAGACCTACAAAATTACCTATATTAAGTTCAATTACGCTATTTTGGTGTTTAGATAAAATTGTTAATAACAAAAGACAAAACACTTTAATTCATTCATTTTGTTTTTTATTGTAGTCACTGAAAGAAACAATCATGTTTGAAAAGCTAGGATTCTAATATTGAGGGAGGAATAAATTAAAAATTCTATTTATACCACAACCTAAAAAAATATTATTTTCAAAATACGAAATGCAAATACGAGACAACTTT
Source organism: Aphrophora alni (assembly GCA_963513935.1). Classification (NCBI taxonomy): domain Eukaryota; kingdom Metazoa; phylum Arthropoda; class Insecta; order Hemiptera; family Aphrophoridae; genus Aphrophora; species Aphrophora alni. The sequence goes on from OY740766.1 coordinate 144,324,735, forward strand.
TTTATTTTTTCATAACGCCGAAATAGCCGACTCTGAGAGTTTTTTTTATTTAGCTAGTATTATTGAAATTGTAATTATTTTCAATATTATTTTATAACAAAATATTACTTTCAATTGTTTTACGTTGAAATCGCCGACTCAATAAGAAACATGAATACTTTTAAACATTTTAAAAGGAAATACCTGACTTGTGATTAAGTGTGCTCCAATTCCTGCATTGGAAGTCATTTCTCTCACGTTTAAATTCCTCAACAGCTTGAAAATCACCAATAAATATTAGATAAGGAAATAATGAACATTCTATAGCGTCTCTTAAATTTGTAGCAAGAAAATAAAATTAATAAGCCACCAGGCAAAATGATTGATGTACTATTCCTAATCTGTCATGGAATGCGTGGGTCTACACCCTACCGCTAAGCACAAGCATACCTTTCTAAATTAATTTCCTGTTCCTAAGAAATGTGGAGTGTAACTACAACGTTCTGCATTTTATATTACATAATTTAGTGATAACACAATCCATCAAATAGACAAGAAATGAGATTTTGATGTGACGGCCACCGAGGTTTTGATCTACCCCCAGTTCTTGGAAGGTAGGCCTAAACAAATAAACTGAGCTATAGTCATAATCTTAATTACTGGCTTGGACTAAATTACACACAATGGATCGTGGATGCCCAGACTGTAAACTGATAATTGTAGGTTTTTAACCATGTTGTCTCGATCACAGGTTTTGTCTATAATGGGTTTCAATTAGCAAATTTATTATCTTAGAAATTCCAGGTTTCGCGACATCAGACATTATGTACTGTATGGCGAGCCTACCCTAGAGTTGATTTTGTTTTATGTTTGTGTGTTTATAAATATTATAGAGTTTGTGGATTTGGTCAGAATTTGCTCAATTTGGTATTTATGAATCGTCTGACACGTTCGGTCGGTATGTGTAAAACTGACGGCGATATTCAATTTCAAAAAATCCCCATTATAAGTTTTGCGTAAAGGTCTTGCGTTTTGTCTTGTTGCTTAAAAACAAAAAAAACCTCTCGGTCATTATCTAACAAACAAAAAAAATAAAATTATAACAACAAGGAAAATGGTGTATGACTCTTTACGTGTTTTGTGATGTTTTCATTTATTATGACGATGTTCGTATGGACGTATTTAAATTTAAACTGTGAATTTGAAATTTAATATGTTTTATGTGCAGTGTTTGGTAATGTGATCAGTCATGAAACAGCTGTAACACGTCTAACTCAGGACAAAGATACGTTTGACAGTATTTGTCCTGAATTTTTATTTTTAATTATAATCCGAGGTACTGTAAGTAAATTTATTTAAAACAAAAACCCTTAGTCCTTGAATAGCATCAGGGTCGGAAAAGGGCAAGTGTTGGTGACGATAAACCTGGTAGAATAGATGGAAAGAGATGTTGATCCAGCTAGGGCTCTCGGGATTGGCTGGTGATTGTCTTGGTTTACCATCTCACATTTATATAGTATAGAGTGAGTTTTAAAGTGGCGCCAATAAATCATTTTGACAGTTTTTGTATGGAAATATCCTTTTTGGGGTACACAGGGTCCAAGCAATATTTTTAAATTAACTTTTGTCCATGCGTTACGCTACTGATCATACGACTGGAATGATGCTGATCATTTTCCATGTAGGGATGTTTTAACTGCATGAGTTTATTATTTTTTTATATAATTCAAAATTTGGAGGTATCAAAAACAAGTATCTAAGACCGAGATATTTTATAAGATAACACCAATATATTTTATTTCAGTTTTAAGGAGGTACTGAGGTCTGATAGGAAAGATGAAAGAGAGGGATCTAATACAAGATTACATGAAAAAAAGCTGTAGTTACCGCTATATCCCTCAAAATGCCAAGTCCCTACTCACTAAAGTGAGCCTCTGAGGTTACTTGAAGGCCTCACACAATTCAATCTGTACAGATTTAACATGGACATCAAATGATATCCAAACTAGTTTTTTTTAAATAAAAATTTAAAAGATTAACTAGATACTGACTGCAAAATTTATCTTCAAATAACTTCGTTAAAAACATAAACTCAAAATTATAAAAAAACTGCATTATTTGTAATAGCAGAAACTTAACTGAATTTCAAAATTATAAAACTGACCCTCAAGGGCCCATTATACTGAGTACGAGGTTGGAAATCTCAAGGGATCCCAGCTGTAATCTTGGATTAGATGCCTCTCTTTCATCTTTCCAATCTCTTGGTCAACTTTTGTTCTCTTCCGACCTTGACGTTATTAAGAGTATTCGAGGGCTGGGAGTCTTTATTTTATGTTCTCTTCTTTCTTTTTTTTAAGACTATGATCGCTTTTAAACAAGAAGGAAAAGTTATAAAACTCATTATTAGTTCAATTTGTCTCAAATGTGGTATGTAGGCCCAGTCTTACACATCGTTTAACGAGTTCGTTTACAACAATAAAATCGATCGTTAAATTTATTAAATTTAATCGCACGTGATTTAGTTATTTTTTTAAAATCTTTATCGATGCTCTAAAGTTTGTCTATGTTTTTTGTGTGTGTTCTTTGTCTGGTAACGTCCCACAATATCTCATTTTGTGCAACTTTAAAATCTGCATCCAATAGTGCCCTAACGTGTTTTCTATAGTTAAATTGTAAGAGTTTATGAAGACACACACTTGTTAAAACACAACTTTTAAGTTAAAACTAAACAATTATAATAGCAATAATAAGTGAATTTTTAGTTGAATGTAAATTAAGTTTTAGTGTTAAATTAATATGAATGAAATGAGAATTATAACTAAATCATAGTAGGCCTATCTAAACACAATTTCAATATGAGACAAAAAATCTCAAGTAGTTGTAATTTTTATTTAAAAAATGATTGGAATTTAACATTATAGGTTGAGTATATGATGAATGGACCTCAGTAGCTTATGGTGAGTATGAGCGTTTAAAATCTCGAGGTACCTTAGCTGGATTTATTCTTTTTTTCGTGTAATATTGGGTTAGATCCCTCTCTTTCAACTTTCTTATCCGGTTTATTTGACCTACTCTAGTTTCTACCAACCTTGAACCTATTAGACTATTTGAGTATTTATTGATACACTTCCTTTTTTAAAAGGATTCTTTATTTTATTTTATATCCTTCTTTTTTAGGCGATGATGGTTATTGATAACGATTATTATTATTTTACTGACTTTGAAATTAAACGAAAAATACAATAATCGTAATAATAATCTCCTGATGTATAGAACAGTCAGGTTTGTGCGTCTGTCTAAACACAAAGCAGCATGAGAGACTCGACCAAGATGGTAAATCAAATTTCAATCTCCTTCCAATAAATAAAAACACAGATAGTCCGAGTCCAAAGAGAACAATTGCAATAAATACTCTATCTGGAATAGAATCGGATACACAAGAGAAACGTCGACCTCCTGACTTGGGTTTACATTACAGGCGGTCAATATGGAAGTTATGTTGAGTAAAATGAAAACATGATGTGGTAGGAAATTTCGGTTTTGATACGATGAATACGTCTCTTGGTTGGTTCTTTGCTGTTTTTAAATACAATTTATAACTGAATCTCTGTAAGGAACTGAATCGTTATTGAAAGTAAATAATACCCTGATAGAAAGGATGCAATTTTATTTTAATATTTAATCTGTAACCGTTCGTTTGGCAATTTCGAAATTGTACATGCAGAGTGCACAAAATGAACTATAGACTAATAGGCTCTTGCATGAAACATTAACAAGAAACCATTAAAATATCCGCCATTTTGAAATTTTCAGACTATTAATTTATTTACAGTTATATATTATATGCAATGAATATGTTATTCTTTTGTTGATTATAGACGAAAAACATTTCGGTCATCATAACTTTAAAAAACTTAACCTAACATAACGTTACGTAATGTAACCTAACCTAACCTAACCATTTAATACAGATCTGATAGCTAATAAATCCAGAAATTTATGTTTTGTAAGATAACTGAACCTAACTTAACTATCCAATACTGGATATGATGGCTATTAAATCCGGAAATCTATATATTTATGTATTGTCAGATAACCTAAACTGACTTAACCTAACCTAGCATAATCTTATCTAACGTAACCTAACCTAACCTAACCTAACCTAACCTAACCATTTAATACAGATCTGATAGCTAGTAAATCCAGAAATCTATATATTTATGTATTGTCAGATAACCTAAACTGACTTAACCTAACCTAGCCTAATCTAACCTAACCTAACCTAATCTAACCTGGCCTAATCTAATCTAACCTGACCTAACCTAACCTAACCATTTAATACAGATCTGATAACTAATAAATCTAGAAATTTATGTTTTGTATGATAACTGAACCTAACTTAACTATCCAATACTGGATATGATAGCTAGTAAATCCAGAAATCTATATGTTTATGTATTGTTAGATAACCTAAACTAACTTAACCTAACCTAGCCTAATCTAATCTAACCTAACCTAACCTAACCTAACCATTTAATACAGATCTTATAGCAAGTAAATCCAGAAATCTATATGTTTATTTATTGTAAGATAACCCTAAACTAACTTAACCTAACCTAGCCTAATCTAACTTTAAAAAACGTAACCTAACCCAATCATCCAATAGAGGATGTGATAGTGATAGCTAGTAAATTGAGAATTCCATATGTTTATATATTGTAAGATAACCTAACCTAACCTAACAATACTGGATAAGATGACTAGTAAATCCAGAAATCTAAGTGTATATATTATATTGTAAGATCTATGCCATAAAAATTAGGTTAGGTTAAGTTAACTTTCAATATATAAACATTTTTTTTAGATTATTAGCCATCATATAAGTATTAGTTGGTTAGGTTAGGTCATCTTACAATATATAAACATATACATTGCAATTACTAGCCTTCATATCCAGTATTGGATGGTTAGTTCAAATTGAAATAGCAAATAAACCAATCTGCAAGGAAAATGATAAATATTTGCATTGAACTACTCACAGCAGCGTGTCAGTGTAACACAGTTACATTACCCTATCATTAAACTTATACAAAGTACATATTTACCCTAGACAAGATAAACAAATCTCTATTTATATTTATAAGACTTATTTTCTGAAAATGTTTTTTACCCTTCATTTCTTTTCCTTTAGCATAAGGAAAATTATATGATGAGTCAAAAAATGGATGTAGAGTTTTTTAAGGAAATAATAGGAAATTTAATTTAAATTTAATTTAATGAGTCAAAAAGTGTTTTTTGGAATTGTATTTGTCTGTCTGTTTAGTGCTCTACAGTCAAAACGCATGGATTGGTTTTAATCAAATTTAAACTCAATAATTTTACGCCTTATTTTGACGGACAAAATAATTTTTGAATACTTTAAGAGACATAGTTACGAAATCATCTGTCCCATCTCGATTTTCTATTTCGTAGTTAATTCTAAATTACAATACAATTTTCATTGTAAAATGCTAAAATAGAACAGTTATAAAATTCACAAAGATTCTGTACTGAAAATAATGTCTGAAAATCTTTTCATAATTTTTCGTCACTCAGTTTGGAGTTTCCGAGACTATGGTTTCCAGGAAATTTATTTTTGTTAAAGATTTAGCTGCTCTTTATTTGGTTAATTTAAAATACAAATACATAGTTTAGACAAACACAAATAGAAGATGTACACCCATAAAATTTTTTTTTTTAAATGTAGTAATTTTAAACACATTTTTCTGAAGTGGTTATTATTTTATCTGGTCTGGAAAACAATAACCACTGCATTGTTATATTAACAAAAGTAGTTTCGTAAGCAGCCACACTTTTATTTAATTAACAAATCTTAGATTGCATTGTTAAACTAATAAAGTTGTTAGTTATAACTTCTTGAAGCTTTCAATGTTGTAATTGTTTATTCTGCTAAAATAATGAACACGCCCTTTAATATTACGAGTTGATGAACACCAGCTCTATCATACAATGTAAAAAAAAGAAGAGCGGTGCCAAAAATTGGTTTCCTTATAGTAAACGTTAAATTGTATTGATAGCTCAAAAGGTCGTACACAATAGGGTAAGTTTGTTTAAAACAGTTGATAAATATGTTTTATGAATTTCGTATTTGTGTCGTTTATAAAACACTACTTTTACGTCGGTTTGGTCTTAATTGCCCTTAAATTTGTGTGTCCACTCTCTTCGTAAGTGTAAGCGGATCTCAAAGTTGTACACATGTATCTACTCGGCATTCCACTCTCTTCGCAAGTGTAAGCGGATCTCAAAGCTGTACACATGTATCTACTCGGCATTCCACTCTCTTCGCAAGTGTAAGCTGGTCTCAAAGCTGTACACATGTATCTACTCGGCATTCCACTCTCTTCGCAAGTGTAAGCTGGTCTCAAAGCTGTACACATGTATCTACTCGGCATTCCACTCTCTTCGCAAGTGTAAGCTGGTCTCAAAGCTGTACACATGTATCTACTCGGCATTCCACTCTCTTCGCAAGTGTAAGCTGGTCTCAAAGCTGTACACATGTATCTACTCGGCATTCCACTCTCTTCGCAAGTGTAAGCTGGTCTCAAAGCTGTACACATGTATCTACTCGGCATTCCACTCTCTTCGCAAGTGTAAGCTGGTCTCAAAGCTGTACACATGTATCTACTCGGCATTCCACTCTCTTCGCAAGTGTAAGCGGATCTCAAAGCTGTACACATGTATCTACTCGGCATTCCACTCTCTTCGCAAGTGTAAGCTGGTCTCAAAGCTGTACACATGTATCTACTCGGCATTCCACTCTCTTCGCAAGTGTAAGCTGGTCTCAAAGTTGTACACATGTATCTACTCGGCATTCCACTCTCTTCGCAAGTGTAAGCTGGTCTCAAAGCTGTACACATGTATCTACTCGGCATTCCACTCTCTTCGCAAGTGTAAGCTGGTCTCAAAGTTGTACACATGTATCTACTCGGCATTCCACTCTCTTCGCAAGTGTAAGCTGGTCTCAAAGCTGTACACATGTATCTACTCGGCATTCCACTCTCTTCGCAAGTGTAAGCGGATCTCAAAGCTGTACACATGTATCTACTCGGCATTGCCGCGTCTCGTGGCTATACGAATATCTTATTTTCATAGGAGACCATAGTTGAAAATTACTTTATATATATTTAATATAGTCCCCTATATCAAATTTCCCCTATTTTGATTTCTGTGGCCTCTATCGTGTTTACGTACGTACGATAACAGCAACGACGACAGACGGACGGCATTTCGAAAATCACTTTTTCGGTTTCCTGACGCCATAAAACCTGAGGATCAAGGTTTAAACCCAGCAGGGTAAGTTTATTTAAAACAGTTGTTAAACCTCTTAATTGTGTATAGCAATGCTTTCTTGATATACGTGGATGTGTACCTATTAAAAAGTCTCCAAAGACTTCTCTCGTATTAATATATTGGCCCTAGAGGCCCTTGAAGCTATACATAAATAAAGAAGCAACTCGAAAAACTTGTGTTAGTGCCAAGCCCTGAGGGATCTCATATTTTTACGAATATATCTTTTTGGAAGGAATTGCATTTTTAGAAATTACTTCACCATTTTACTATCGTAGAAAGGTGTTTTTCTATTATTTTATTAGAAGTGAGGCAAGGTTCCAGTCCTGGTTTTACCTCTCAGCTATGAACCTTATTATACACTCTCATTCATCGGTCATTCCTTTTCAATCCAACCACAGGTTTTTTAGAAAACTGTGAGATATTTCTAACAATGTCCTACTCTCCGAACTGTCCTGCAACTCAAAGAACGCTTAAAAACTCAATACTTTTCCTTCGCAAAGCTGGACAGCTAAATATTATGTGCTAAGATGTTTCCTCAGCCTTACTACATTTCCTACACCTTACAGACAAGGTCTGCTACATGAAACCCCATCTGTCTAGATGACTACAGTCAACAGATCTACTTGCCGTAGGTCTCACCTGTTCAGCTTACGGGCTTTTTTCTTTATTGAATCTAGAGCACCTTCTTAGACTGTTCATTCCCTTCGGTTCTCTCACAAGCCTTCTCATGTTCCTTCAAGACTCTTTGGGGGACACACATATGTGGCAAAGTATAAGATACTTCACATGGAAGTTCTGGGTCGATGAAGAGTCATTCAGCTTCTGCTTTAGAGTACCTGATGAACTCGTCATTTCCAGTTATGCTCTTATGTTCTGAGACCGACAATATGTTTACATTTTTGGTTTTCGCGTGGTTTTGAGGGCGAATTGTCACAGTAGTGGTACAGTTGTGGTTTATAGCTGTATGAGGTTTATAGATGGTCTTTCTTTTACAACCCCTATCTATATTCCTCCTCACAGATTTAATCAGGGCAATTACTTTCGTTTTAAAAACAGTTACCAGCTTCCGGAAGTTTAGGTTGACAATTTCTCTGGATCTAACCGCGCACCCTTGGAGGCTTTAGATCCTACGCTGTACCAAATCAGTGCATTACTAATATATTTGGTTTAACATGAATGAGACTTTTTACATGTAGAATTTACTCGTTTAAAACATGCAGAATTGAAATCTGCAAAGTTTTATGTAATTTAGTATGTAATAAGAAAAAAAAACAAGATTTTGACAACAAACTGTTAAAATGGTCGTGTTTTTAACATTCGGTTTTTCTGATTTCGATAGTATTCTATATGAGCACAGTATAGTTCCCTATACTGTACCAAATTTCGTGTAATAAAGATTAAACTAAATTATTTTTTTCCTCTAAAATATCTTATCTACGACAATGTCATTCATTGAATCATATTTGGTAATAACATGAAATTAATTATGATATCTAGATTGGACAGTTGCTAAAATTATCCCCAAAAAACTTTATAATCTTCCTGATTAAAGTCATAGTCCTAGCCATAACACATATCTTGTCAAAATTATTTTTAAGGAGTTTATCTCCGCACATTTGATCTTACAGGTGTTAAAGATTTTGATGGTTGAAAATCTGTATGCATATAAAATACTAAAAAATTTGTTCAATCGAATGTCTAACTTGGTATCCAGAAGGGAAGCTTACCACAATAAATTTAATGTAGATATTCCTAAGCCACATTTAAAAGTTTAAAAATAATTCTGTTTGTGCCTGGCGCCGAAATTTATTATTCATTGTTAGAAAATATTAATTACTGCCAAATTATAAATAAGTTTTATATAATTTAGAAGACAGGCTGTGTGAGAGTGAACCTCTATCTACCTCAGCATTCCATTCCCCACCACTGCATAGTTAACGATCCTGTCCCCCAGAACCATTTTGAAATTCATAGTAATGTAGTTACCTTTTGTATGAGTTCTGCTCACAATCCAGTTCTTGTTTTTCAATTAGTCCCCCCCCATTTTTTGGTGACGATCGTTTCGCCTATTTCATTCAGGCATTATCGAACGGATTTTTTTTTTCTCTTTTGCATTTGTAGGTATAACACGCAATTGTTTGCATTGTTTGACACGGATTTATACAAATGCAAAAGAGAACTAGCTAGATCTATATTTTTTTTATGTAGTCTTGGATTAGATCCTTTTGTTAATCTTTTCTATCAGGTCTCTCTTGACCATCTCTTGTTTCTCCTAACCTTGAATAAAGTATTTAAGGTTTAAGATTATTTATTTTAATCCACATACTTTTTTATATCCTTCGTCAAAAGTAGTTCTACCGTATAACTACTACAGCTGTTTCACCTCAACATGAGTCATCTTCAGGCACAGCACGGGGATACTTTATACACTCAGACTACGTTTTACACGTTTACAATTTTAAAATATAATATTGTACTAAAATACACGTCATAGACATTTAAAAGAACACGTCCTGAAGATGACTCATGTTGAGATGAAACAGCTGTAGAAGTTACACAATAGAACTACTTTTTACGAAAGATATAAAAAAGGTATGTTGTTTAATTAATTAACAGTAGTTTAAAAAGTTTAAAATTAGAAGCAAGTCTTTATTTTATTTTTTATTCTTCTCTTTTTAATAAGACGAAGATAAGGTTACTGTTAAACTACAAACCTAATTTTGTTTTGAAATCTAAGCTATGAGATCAGAGAATGTCGCCTAATGCAAATGTCTTACGATATATGTGGTTATCGTACTGGTGTACTCCCGTTTAGCCGCTACAACACGATTTGGATTGCGCACTAATGATATCATATCTAATAAAATAATTTATGCGTATCACTTACGACCTTACGATATATCGTATCGATCGATCTATTGTGCTTCGGCATTAGAATCATTCAACTATGTGTCGCACTGGTCGTATCATTAACAATACCTGTGTTAAAGTTTCTTACACCTACAATCTCTTAGTCTTCCTCAACGCTGTATTAAATTAGACTGAAATGTTATGTAATTGAGGTTGTACATAATAGAAGGAGGCTGATATCCTACGTATGCTTATTTTGGTTTCCCCTATATTATATCATATGATTAAGGGTTGCTTTTAACCTATACTTAGATCACAACCCCCCACCCTCTACACGAGGCACCCTCATTAAGTAGTGTAATTTTATCATTTGACCTTGGCGTAAGGTTAAAAAATGATTTTTTTAATAGTTTAAACCTTCCCAAAATAAAGTTAATATGCTTCGTTATTGGAATAAGTATAATATTGATTTTATGGTTAAATAATAACATATTAAAAAAAAGTTTACAAGAATAAAATGTTACATGTTGACCTGGATGTTATGATTATTGAGTATAAAATAATAAAAGTTTTTATTAATGTAGCTTAGTTACAAATTAAATGAAATTTTAAAAACCTCTAAAACATATAGACTAAATTATAAAAACTAAATAGAGGGTGTCTAAAAAGAAGCTTACAACCAGTCTTATTTCTTTAAAATATTTGAGATATTTTAATTCTGTTTGCGGCAAAGTCTTTAGATGAGAGGAGCAACCTAAAAAAGGAAGGGTTCAGATTATTTATGTGGGGGTTTGGGGGGTGGAGCGATGCTCAAAAATTTCAAATAGCATGTATAGGCTTGTGATACCTCACTTTAAACGTCTCTGTGAAACAAAATGACATACAGAAAATTTAATTCTAACCACCCAAAACAAAATCATGGGTAAAGTAAGACGGATTGTAATTTTCTATTCACCCACCCTGTATATACAGTATATACACTACATATACATTATAAAATATATATAGTATACTAGTATACAAACTAATGAATAATTAATTCATAGAAATAGATTCAACTGTAGTCTATATTTATTAATTTTATACCGGTTTCAGATAAGTTGGAAAATTCAAATTTTCAACGCTAATGAAAACAGCTGAAAATACATTTTTTAATGAATCAGAAATTATTCTTCGTAATTCGTCGCCATTTTATTTCGTGCCAAATAAAATTAAGTTTGTTACAGTGGTACTTCATTGGTTATACGTTCGACATGGGTTTCTGACATTAATTTTCACATTTCAATAAAATTTTAACAAAATCACGCCTTTCAAACAAGCTCAGGGTTTTTTTATTATTTTGTTTTATTATTTCCACAAATAGCTCACAGCAAAATAAGATTTAATTTTTTTTAGCAGGTACCCCTAGGTTTTGAGTTTTGAAAGATTAGGAAAATTATGAAATATGACCAAATACCCCCACACAAATAATAAATTTTATTAAAATAACTACACGCGTTTGGACTGTAGAGCACTGCACGCGTGACTGACAATAGATGACAGAAAACAACTTTACAACCATTTCTTTACTCATCACAAAACTTTCACTACACTACGTATAGGTGAGTAAAATGAGTATTCTAAACTTGGATAAAATTTCGATTTAAGTAATAATTTGGTTGAAAAAATTCACAAATTGGAAACAAAGTGTTTTTGGACATATATATTTAAAATAATTTTCTTCGTTTTTTTGCAGTCACAATCAATAAAATTTGGATTTTATAACCACTCTGTATATAAAATTTCCATAAAAACTAATGTTTTCTTTTTACACATGAAAAAAAAATTAATGATTTCAATTGTAATGATACTGTGTACCTCTAATAGTACTTAATTTTTCTAGAGGTTACCAAGCGCAAGTTACTGAAACTTCGAAGGTTGGCCTGCCTGTGCATATCAGGGGTCTTTAGAAGTACACTTATAGTAACAATAGATGTTCTGTTCGGAATAGTCCCGCTTGATTTCGGCATAATCACTCGAGGAAATTTGGCGACATACAGAATGGAATACACTCGTATGTGGAGAGGTATGCGTTGGAGTAAAGGATAGGGTACCATTCGAAGTCATGTATTAACAATGATAAATGATTCCATAAGTACAAATATCTCATGGACTCTACCATTTGATGCCACTAAAGATGATGTCATTTGATCAAAAAGAGAAAGGATACTAATGATAGAGATTAGTCAATTATACAGAATATTATACGGTTGAATCTCGCACTGACAAGGAAGCAGGTGCAGGTGTTTACGGAAAACTAACCAACGAAGAGGGAAGTATAACTCTGGGAAAGTCCTTGAATGTGAACAACTGTGCCTTGCGAGAGGATTTGCCAATGACCTCATTATTGTAGGACAGATAGTTCAGCTGCTATAAAGGTCGTAAGTTCACACGAAGTTTCTTCTTCATTAGTGTGGAATTATGACCAGTCCTTAGTTAAAGATCGACCCAGAACAAGGTGGAACAAGTCACAGAGGATACGACGATCACGAAAAGGCGGACGAACTGGCGAAGAAAGGAGCAATGACACCTATCGTTGAAGCTGAACCGGAGGGTGACAAGTAAAGCTGCAGTAAAGAATTGTCTGGGAAAGTGGATAAAATCCGAGACCAGAGTTCACAGGAGAGAACTCTCTAAAGGGAAGCTCTATGAATTACTGGATCAACCGGATCAAAATTCTCTAGGTTTGTCGCTGTACAAAGGAAACTAAACTAAAGGAAAATCTTCAGCTTCGTGACAGGATGTGGCGCTTGAAACATCTGAATACAGTGGGGTTAACTCAAAGTAACTTTGAAGTACCTACTGTGTAATCAACACTTGGAAAATCCATGCACTTCTGAAATGTGAAGCATTAGGACGCAGAAGACTGGCGATCTTCGGCTCAAATGGAATTCCAGAAACGATAGAGATCTTGATAAGCAAACTATATATTAACCAAGGGTGTAGAACTAAGCTAGGTAGAGGAATCAAAAAGCCATATAGGCTGAGGTGTCTAGGGTTAAAACCTGCATCCAGTATTAATAAGAGTATTTAATTAGTATTAAAACATTGCATTTTAAATTACATTAAAATATCTCACTTTCTTCAGTTCCGCATTGCATTCGACGAATACAATTCCACAAATACAACGAATTCTACATTTTATTTCAAGAACGCTGATAAATTCATCCAGTATAGCTTTAAAAGTATCATAAATCATTTTTATATTTAAAGCTACGACTTTTGAATACTTATAAAAAAACTTAGTAATTATTCGTCGTTCGTTTATCACGCTATACTTAAAAAAATAATGATATTTCATTACGTCAATAAGTTACAACCGAAGTCGACATTTTAAATAAATAATTTCCTCCTTGTTAAATTACAAGATAAAGAAAAAGTGCCTTGACTCTAATACGTAACAAATTCTTCTCTGTTCTAATCATGAGCGTGATCTGTTTACAGGGAGAAACGCCGTCAAAAGCCAACTTTTAAAGACATCCAACGTTGCTTAATCTGGAGGCACAATTTAAGTTTTATCGATTTTATTTAACATTCATCTCGACATTGATTCTGTCGGCGGAATGTCTGCATAATGACAGCCTCGCTTCAGTGACACTTGGAAGAAAAAGATAAGGTTTCATTGTTCATACTAAAAAATGGCAAGGGAATGCCGTTCTAAGTGTGTTTTGTAAACTATAAAATATAAAGATGGTCCGAATTGTACGATTTATAATATATTACGATTTATTTATTGTACGATTTGTTTTGTAGAGCTTAGTGTTAAATGAAACTCAAACATAATATTTTACGATTTTATTGATAAAATCTTGCGATTTTACGATAATCTTGCCAGTTACAGCATTTACGAGGCAGCTTATCGCACGAGCCTTGACTGCGAAACCCTAGTCGACAAGATACAATAAAATAGTAGAATTTTACAAAATGTTGTGTTTGTGTTTCATGATCAGAATTCTAGAAAAAGTTTCTACCTATAAATAATCAATATTATGTTGTGTGGAAATTAAATAATTTATAGGTATAAATTACTGATCTTTATCCAAATACTATATGTATAATTGAATCTTCTTTTTCTTCTCTCTCTCTCTCTCTCTCTCTCTCTCTCTCTCTCTCTCTCTCTCTCTCTCTCTCTCTCTCTCTCTCTCTCTCTCTCTCTCTCTCGCTTTTTTTTTTCTCTCTATTTTTCCGTTTTGTAATATTATTATTTTCCACTGTCAACGAGTGATTTAATACAGGTTACAAAATAAATAAGTTACGTCATAATTTGAGAGACACAATAATAACGAATGTTTTTTTATACTGTTGTCCTCACAATTATTTTCGTCTTGCTGTTAGAAATAAAGTTTTACTTTAGTCGTGACGGCAAAACAATAATTCAAAATTACGCTTCAAAGACACGTGGTAAAATACATTTAAAATTTTTAAGCCCCAAAAAGCAAAATTTTGGGTTTTACAAATATCTAAATTTTATTATCGAACTGACGATAGTTACGATTGGGTTATTGATTTTGGAGATGGGTGAGTGTGAAAGTTTGTGCACTGTTTGTTATTTCTTCATTTCATTAGTATCAGGAGGTTAATGGAAGCTCTTTTCTGTAACAATAATTAGTGACTTTTATCTACGTGGACTCTCTGGTATATAGGATTGGTGTATTTTATTAAACATATAAATTTTATATTTATTTTAAGTTTGGTTTATTGTATTATTTTATTATTAATTTTTCACAGTGTTTTATTAATTATTTAATTTCCTGTATATTTAGAGGAAGTTTTGAGCACGTATAGGAAAGTAAGGAATGCGAAAACAACACGCCATAGATACTGTTTACCACAAAGAGAACTTTAGAAGGACAATGTCTCCGTAATCCGATACTCCACAAAGCTTTATACCAACAGCTGAACTGTTCAACAATGGATCAATATTGATCCCTGTGTTTTATGAAGCAAAAGCTTTAACATATTTCTAGTTATGACTTGAGTTTAACAAACGGAAGATATCGCCTAAAACAACTTTACCGCAGAACGAAATCTTTTCTCCTAGTACAATAGATCGCGGCATCGTTTCTACCCCAGCGTTGAAATCTAATTGTAGGGTGCCAAGGGTGGTTCCTTGATATATATCTACAGACCCAGTTGAATCACTATGATTAAATATAATGTTGAGTATCATCTGGCATACTGATGGACGTTACTATATCGGGGAAATAGCATTTACTAAATGGAATTACTAACTATTACGGCAATTCGAGTTCCTTTAATTTTAACCGAAACTAATTGCAAGCTCTTGATCAAAACAATGATATGCACATGAACGTTATGTTTACGTTTGTTGGAAACGCTGTGCATATGTTCGAAATAATCCAACCCTTAAATACAATCCTGATTATCATATACGAATGTGAATTCTGAATTAAGTTAAATGAAAATGACTAAATAGGAGTGAGTACACTCAAAATGCAAACTGAAACTTTGTTGTTGTTTAAATAGAAAAACCTCTCAGTTATCATTGCCTTACAAAAGAAGGAAGAAAAGAACATAAAATAAAAACTCCCTAGCCATCGAATACTCTAATAGTGCCAGGGTCGGAAAAGAACAAGAGTTGGTCAAGAGAAACCTCATAGGAATTACTAAAAGATGGTTATAACACAAGACTACATGAAAAAAACGTGCAAATCCAGATAGGATTGGCAGGTGAGCCCCTACTAACTGAAATTTGTTTACAATCTCATATTTATGTAGCATAGAGTAAGTTTTATAGTTTGAATAAATCTATTTTGAGAGTTTTGTATGGAAATATCCATTTTGGGGTACACACTACACAGGGTTGAAAATATTTCATTATTAAATAACGCTCGTCTTTTTTTTAAAGATTCACGTTTACTTTATTATCGAAGACACGGAATAACATTTACAGTTTACTAACTTTTGTTTTGTCCAACACGTGACTTCCTTTCCTATTCTTTCTGACGCGTTTCGGAGATTTCCTCCATCTTTAGATAATTATCACTTTTCTGAGATCGTTAAAACATTTAAAATACATATAACAAAATGTTTGAACAATCTCAGAAAGCTAATTATCTGAGATGGAGTAAATCTGCGAAACGCCTTAGCAAAGGAAAAGAAAATGAAGTCACGTGACAGACAAAACAAAATTAAGTAAATGTTTACCTGTTCTTTTTTTTATAAGTCAATGATGAGGTATATAGAACAAAAACTCGAACACTACAGTAGATCTCACAAAAACTACATTTGATCAATCAAACGTATTTCAACGACAAAGTCGCCATCCTCGGTGATACAAAGCGAACAGTAACACTGAGTTTTATTCTACCTAATGTAATCTCAGAAGTCAGTACTGAGGATGGCGACTTTGTCGTTGAAACGCGTTTGATTGAATAAACGTAGTTTTTGTGAGATCGTGTTCGAGTTTTTGTTCTACATCATATTATCTCACATGTCAAGTTCAATATTTATTTATCGATTATGACTATTTTGCCGATAAGCGATAAGCGTAAAGAAAATAAATGTTGGAAGATACCATACGAGATGACTAGAAGAGAATGGAGGAAGTTTTTGGAAATGCCAAGACCCACCCAGAGGGACAGGGTAATCTTTACATTGTTCAGGCCTTGTGTATGTGTGTTTCAGAGAAATGTATAAGTGATAAATATTATACCATGTTAAACTACAGTTTATTTGAACTAAGGAAAGCCAAGACTGAATTTTATATTTCTATG
Source organism: Aphrophora alni (assembly GCA_963513935.1). Taxonomy (NCBI): domain Eukaryota; kingdom Metazoa; phylum Arthropoda; class Insecta; order Hemiptera; family Aphrophoridae; genus Aphrophora; species Aphrophora alni. The sequence goes on from OY740766.1 coordinate 144,341,690, forward strand.
AAAGTAATTATTTTCTCACCCCTTGTAATATTTCCCTGTACTGCAAATATAATTTTTTAAAAGTATTGTTGACTCAAGCGAGGAAGGAATACAACTGTAATAAACTAAACGTGTATTTAACACAGTAACAGTTTAGTTATTATGAAATGAGTTTTTGTGCAACGATAAATAAAAGGGGAGTGTAAACATTAAGTTATATTTTACAGAAGCTTATATCTGTTTAAACGTATTTACTGAAGTTATTTTATGGGTTCATTTTAATTCCGCCTCTCACTCCCACACCTCTTACTATTTCAATAGTTTTTCCTGATTTCAAATATTTTCTGTACATTGACCGGTCAAAATGGGTCGTCCCTATTTATCAAATGTGATTGATTATCATAAATGACATAAGAATAAATCCATCAAGACACACACTGTGTTAAAGTAACCTTTGTCTTCAATAACTTGGGAAATTTTAGGCGGAGTTTAAAACGAAAGCACTGTATTTTATATTATTATGATTTATGGGTTACTGTAAATAGCACATTAAAATCTTCAGGTACTCACTAATTGTAAGTACAGGTGTGGCAAACCCGAAGAACATAGCTGGATGTACACTTTTCTATAGTTGTAAATACAGTAGCACCGCTTTTAGGTGAGTAAGATAACCCCCCCTCCATTCAAAGATTTAAGTGTATAGAATAGTTTAAAACATTTGGTAACACCATAAAAAACCACATCGACCCTCTCCTTTTTGAATTTAGTTCAAAATAATAGAACATTCACAGAACATCATGGAACATTAAACTATTTATTGTTCCATAAAGTCCTATATATGATCAAATCCCTGTCCGTAGCTCACGGCGATATACAGTATGGTCCAAAAATCGTTCCAAAATATGAGGAGTTTATTCCTCCCATAAAAAACATATTATAAACATATTTCCTAAAATGCTTAGTTTTGTAAATAGCCGCTATTTTGTTAAAACATTAATATCTTTTTAACGGTAAATTATATAAAGTTGTAATTATGCATACTTCTTAATACTCTAATGACCCAATTTGAGAAAAATAATCAATCAATTTCCTTTACTCATTTTAAAATGGCGGTTATTTAAACTTTCAACGTTGAATATCTCAAAAACCGTTAGTTTTACAAAATATTTACCCCAGACAATATATATTAGTTATTATATACTATTGCTTGTATCCCTACTTAAGGATACAAATTTGCAGAGTCCAAACAATAATTTTGGTTTTAGGGTAACACTGGGTTTTGTAGATGATTGCAAAGAATTAATGTTTTTTAGTTTTTATCGATATCTCAGGTATCTTTTACGCTACAGAAATAAAAAAGAAATATATTTGTCTCTTGAAAATATTTTGTAAAATTAACAATTTTTGAGATATTTAAATAGCCACCATTTTGAAATGAGTAAAGGAAATCAATTGATTATTTTATAAATTTGGTCTTTACAGCACTAAGTATCATGTAAAATTTCAATTCCGCATTATTTACCGTCAAACAGATATGAATGTTTTGTAACAAACACAAAATGGCGGCTATATAAAAAATAAGGATTTTAAGAAATATTTTTATATAAACGTTTTCATTGGTTTTGATGTGAGGCTAACGTCCTGAAGTTTTGTAACGACTTTTATTAACACTCTGTAGATGTCATATTTTTTAGGAAGGTTACGAGTTTCGTCAGAATAGGAGAGACGACATCCAAACTTCATTCAAGGAAACTTCTTTTTTTTATCTCAGAAGCTCTCACAATGGATATTTTCAAAACAAATTCGACATAGATTTTTTCTACTTATAAGTACGACCTATATGTGAGATAGTAAAACAGAGATAAATTACAAACTTGTAACACATAGACTGATTTTTACAAAATAGCTATAGAATAAAAAACAGATATTAAAAAGGTGATCAAAATCATTCCTGATATAAGATTTTAAAATGTACCTCAACTTGGCGGTCAAAATTATTGAACACGTAATATATATTATATTGATCTTAAGAAGAAAAACAGTGGTTTGAAAATAATACGTCGAGAGAGGGGGTGTAGTGTAAAACTCAGCCGGTATATTCCAATATCAAACAAATACCTTTATAATAAAAACAAACTTAACAACCTCTATGGTGATTGCCAAAGAATCATAAACCTATCAAGCCTCACCCCCACATTAACTGAAATATTAGCCTAATTAAATATGTACGCCATAAGTCTGTATGGGCCTACTACTGTGCGCACCGGGAGTCCCGAACTTTCCTTGTTTCGACTGAAATATCGATACTTAAAGCTGACTAGGCCTACGTGAAAAATTAAACCACAGCTACCTTTTGTAAATCATATAGACGGAGTCTTCACGCGGGGTTTTGCTTCTTAGTATGCATTGGTTGTTTTGATAATTAGGAATAATCAGTTTCAACATGGAGGAAAGAATGCAACAGCTGAGTTATTTGTTCTTCTAAAAGTACATAACAGATAGAGAGGAGTAAATTGAATATAGATTAGTTTTACTAGTAAAAAAAACAAGATGGTAGTCCAGTTAATTGTTTCTCGAGTATTTTACATTGTATTATTAAAAGAAAACTTAGGTAAATTCGTATTGAACGTCACAAAAACAGGACGAGGATAAATCGAGTTTAATTAAAATCTTTACGTTGCCAAAATATAAAATTTAATATAATAAAATAAATAAAACAAAATTTAATGTTTTAATTATTCCACTTTCTCTTGTCGACCTATTTCCTGTGGCTTTAGTTAAGGGGCAAAGTTTGGACCATCAGATACTTTGTACCACTTAATCGCATATAAATATAAAATAAAACTATTATTACATAAAATGACACTAAAATTTATGAACTTTTAAGTTATTATCAATAAACTATTTAAGCACCGTAGGTGCTTGGTGGTATTCCATTTTGATAACTAAAATAAACACTTTTTAGTATAAACCACAACTTTAATTCTTCAAAAACCACAAAGTTGTGGTTTATACTAAAAAGTGTTTATTTTAATTATTAATATCAATAAACGTAAAAGTATGTTGAAACAAACGCAAAAACAAACTTCCCTGGATGGAATTATAAAAAACAACTAAAAGAGTAACAACAATAATAAGAATAAAATAAAAATAAAATAAATATAAAAAATATACATCACAGGATGAAAAAGTACAAAACAATAAAAAGAGTAAAAACCCCCCAAACCACAAAATAACACAACTAGACAAAACTGTATAATACGTTTAAATTACCTTATGTACATTTCGATAGCTCTGTTATCATCATTAGAGGTACACTATTATTATCATAGTGTACTTCTGAAGATGATAGCAGACCTATCAAAATGTACATAAGGTAATATAAACGCATTATACAGTTTTTTGTAGTTGTGTTATTTTGTCGTTTGTAGTTTTTCCTTGTTCATATGCAATCACCACAGTGCTCTAGTGATTTATTTAATAAAAATAGTAATAAGATTAAGAGGAAAATAAAAACATATAAATCCAATTTTCTGGATTAAAATGCACAATACAACTAAAATATAATACAATAATATAAGAGAAAAATAAAATAAACGTATAAAAACAAACTTCCTTGGATGAAAATGTAGAAACAACTAAATAATAATAATAACAAGAAAATAAAAATAAAATAAATATAAAAAATAAACGTTCCTGTATAAAAAGTACAAAACAACTAAAAGGGTAATAACAATAATAAGAATAAGTTTAAAATTAAAATAAAATAAACAATAAAAAAAATACCTGGATGTATGTACACAACAACTAATAAAGTAATAACAATAATAATAATGGGGAAAATATAATAAATACAATAAAAAAGAGAGGTAAAGAGTAGAGTGGAAACTACTTAAATTTTTGGAACCCCAGGCACTTCAGTTAAGCATTAAAATGGACACTCGTTGCTTTTAAGATGAAACAATTTCTCATACAGCAGGAGTTTCAACGGATATTTTACGTGACTGTTTCCGATTGCACTATTTTGGTGATCTCACATGGCCTGCTCGGTTTCCATATTTGACTTTTTCATTGGTTCTGGGGTTACCTCAAAAAATAAATTCTTCGCATGAAGTTTCAATATTTCACGGAAGCAAGGGGTACAAAATGAAATCGCTGCAATTCCAAAAATTTATAAAAAGAGTATGATGAATGACGCCATCTGAGTGACATAATTACTAATAAATAAAAATGGCATACCCATGTGATTATATTAGTTGTATTTCCAACTTAAACAAAAATGTTTTGTAGGTAGTTGCATTTTGATTTATGGTTCACTCATTAAAATAAATTCTGTAAAAATTATTCCCAGTTTAACTTAATAAGGACATGTTTTACAGTTGACATGCTCATCCAAGGTTAAACAAATAGACTTAAGATACAATTACTGTTAGATATGTCAAGGTCACGACCATCACTGAAAACATTTATTGACTAACCTCAGCGGTCGTAATAGTTGTAATTTTCCAACAAATGAAAGTGATGGCTTCTTATTACTTTTCTGGAAAGACCGTCCTTCTTCTTAATGATGACTGTAAACCACTGACCTTGTTTTTGTTAATAGTAGATTTACACATTTGTTGTATCATTCGCCTTCAGTACATACCATTGTTAAATTCTTTTCTAATCAATTTAACTTAATAAAAATAAAAATATTTGTATCTCTGATTATACACCGTTAATTGCCATTATACGAAATGTATTTATATGGCATTGTCATTACTACTACCACTGAAGGAGTAGGGTCGAGGAATAAAATCAAGTGGGCATTTAAAGTGGGAGATAAATGTCTTGACTTACCCATTATGCGAATAAGCTTTGTAATAGCAAAAAAATTCGATCTCCTTTTTTATATCTTCAAGAAACAAAAGTAAAATATTTTAGAGAGGCCGTCCTTCCGTCCATTGTCATAGTCGTTGTTATCTTCTGTAAGTAAACACAAAAATTACAATAAGGACATGAAATTTTTTATAGAAGACTATAGAAGATATATCTTCTATTTTCTATAGAATATATGAAATTTATATTGTGTTCATTAGAATCCAATTGAAAACGTAATAATGGTGGATTTTTACACAGTTTTTTTTGTTCCTTGTGTTATTCAACTTATACTAAATTAGATACATATTTGCAGATTTCAGTTCTACATACAATGGTACGAACCCAAAACACAAAAGTTATATGAAAAAATAATTACGCCAGTTGTCATTTACAAATTATTAATAATAAAACATTTTCATTGTTGATACTTTTCTGGGCGATATATCATAATATTATTATTAACAATTATCATAATTCCATTATTTTTTGGTTTAGGTGTTTGTAGATTCTTTGTTTTTCGTGAAAAGGGAAATACTTTTGTTTTTGTAAATAATCAAAAACAATCATCAATCACTTATTGTTGAAAAATTGTAACTCATTTCGACCAATTTTTCTAGTTCATGAAGTTGTTCAATAATTTGTAAATAACCGAACTATATACATCAAATTTGAGCAAAATCGGACCAAAATTGCGTATTATCAAATAAACATAAAAACAAGATACTTTATGTATTTTAATAAACGCTCCAAACAAAGACAGATCAAACAAGACACATCATTTCGACAATGGTCCAAAATTAGTTTCAAGACAGTAAACCCGTGGAAAGTGATTTACGGAAAATTTCCATTTTCACAAAATTTTGTTTACTTTACAAAGTGATTTAAAATTGCATGGCAATAATACGGGAGCTGATTCTAGAGACAAACATTTTTTTTAAAGAGTTTATGTAAACATTGGTCCGGATTCGCTTAGTTTACTGTCTTTTGGACATGTTGGGTTTTTACAAAAAAATACTATATCTTCATAAATAGATAAGATATACATCATCTAAAAAGTTTATCTTTGGTAATACGATAAAATATAGTGAGTGAAGAGTTGGTATAGGTTTACCAGCAAACCAAGACTTTTGTACATTTTTAAAATGGCAGTGGTTTAAAATGCTAAATGTTAAATATCTCGGAAACTATTAACATTACAATTTTTTTTTAATAAAAGATAAATGAAACGCGATTTTAATTTTTTCTGTAGTCAAAGGAAAAACGTTATTTTTTGGTAGCTCCCAAGATTAGCCTAAACCAAATTTAATGGAATGATGACAATAGTTAATAAAAATATTTCCATTACCCAAAAACATACCAGAAGTAGAAATGTTTCCCTTAATAGTTTCTAAATAACGAACAGTATTTTAATACTAATTTCAATATATGATTGTTTTTCGTGAATAGCTCGGTTATCCTTGGACCTAAAGAAAAAAGTTAAAAACTTTTCTTGTAAATATTTTGTAATGGTAATGGTTTTTAAGATATTAGACATTACACATTTTAAACCTCTACCATTTAGGAAATATAAAAAATAAAGTCTTGGTTATCTTTTACACTCGTGAAAGGTTACTTGACTAATGAGTACACCAAATCTTCACTCACTATATTTTATCGTATTACCAAAGATAAACTTTTTTTTTTTTTAACACTAAATGTCTGACAAACGGAAACCAAATGTTTACGGACATTATATAAACTTTTTTTTCCTTATTTTGAGCTTTATAAACGGTTACCCAAATATTTCCGTGGACACTGTATGCATTGGAAATTAAAATATAGTTTAATTATATTAAGGGGATTCAATATAAATATAAACTTTGTATTTTATAACTTACATTTGATTAATAAACATCGTTACGTATTATCAATTAATTAATTAAATGTTTGACATAATATATATATTTCAGTATTATTTGGAATCAAAATATACAGATAGTTAAATACAACTATAATATGTTAAAACGTGAAACAATATTTAAATAACTTCCCTTGGAATATTAAATATCATTACATAATGTGGTCCAACATTAGAGATGGAATATATTAATTTAGAGATGTTTAACTATAATGAAATTAAATTGAAATAAATATTACGTTAACATATTGTTAAAATAATTTTTAAAGTGTAATTTTATTTCTACAATAGAGTACGCCAAAATCATTACCATATAAATAAAATGAAGGGGGGAATAAAGACCTATACCTCTCGAATACTCTAATAGCGCCAGAGTCAGAAAAGAACAAGAGTTCGTCAAGAGAGACCTGATAAGAGAGATAAAACGATGTAGTGCCATCTCATTCCAGTGCTATCTCATCCAACATTCAATTTTCTAGAAAAAAGTGCCATCTCGTCCAGTGCAGTTTTACAGTTGATTCCTAACCTAACCTAACCTAACGGCCGCTTTGAATATTTTCAGATTTTATTTGTAATTTATGTCAAATAATTCTGTTAATATACAAGCGGCTTCATATTCTACAAACCTTGAGGTGGTACGCAGAACTCAATTTGTTGTTGAACTGCGCAACCTGGAGCCTAGGTAAGAAGCACCCGCAAGAAGATTAGTTTTCTCCCTGTATTACATACAAGGTGAGTTTTAACATGATTGTACATGATTTATAGCATTTTGATATAAAACGCAAAGAGCATTTAGGGGGGTTTAAATTGTATGAAGCTAGAAAATATGGAAGACCCGAAATTTTATAAATAATAAGAATTTTATAAAATTATAAAGATAGGCTACTACATACGTTCCAATAGTTTTTGTAGACCTGTCAAGTAAACAATAGCATAGGTTTTTGGACGAGATGGCACTAGTTGGCGGTTAAAGAATTAACCCCCTGCCCTACGTCCGTGGAATCTGGATGAGATAGCACGACACCGATGAAACGAACGATCTTGACTACATGAAAAGATGTAAATCCGCTTAGGTTACTTCAGGGTTGCCAAACTCATACTCACTATAATGAGTCACTGAGGGTAAGTTAAAAATATTGAAAAGGTGTATAATTTTTTAAAATTTTTAGTCAACATCTTGTATTTCTAGCACGGATTTCAATTTGTTTACAACCACTATATTTCTTTAAATAAACGGGCTAGCCCTCTCCCTTACTGGGACACAAGTTCAAAATAGGTCTTTATGTAGCAAATCTTCATAAATATTAAATACACAGACGAAATATTTTTATCAAGAGTAGAAAAAAAAGAGAAGGGAGGTGGGACTATGCATTGATTGTTTATTTTCATTCATAATAAATAAACAATAAATTTCTTTCTAAATATTTTCATCTTAAAATAAATATGACCTCCACTTGTTATACTCATAATTGTTAATTCCCCAGAGAGGTCTCCTTGATTCACTTATTTCAATTTAAGCTCTACTCGCTTCCTTCATATCGGAATTAGAACTCACATTATTTCAACATTTAATTCTCTCATCTAACCTTTGTCCTGGTTGGTTTTACATTTCTTAATTAACATAAATAAATGTAATGAGTAAAATAAAATAAAAATGTGATAAACAAAAACATGCGTTTTACCTGTTTCTATTAGAATCAACACAAATTCAGTTGTAATTTAAAAATTATTAATTATCAAAAGATGAGAAAACTTACTAGGTTTCAGAATTATTAGTTATAAAATAACTTTAAATTCAAACACCGACTCTTGAAATTTTGATTATATTTTTTATATACAGAGTGTCTAAAAAGTATCGGAACCCCTGTATATTTCAGCTTTTAAAAGACTCACTCAAAGATAGATGGGGAGAAGGGGGCTGACAAAATGGCCAGCAGGTTCGCCAGACATTTCACCGTTAGATTTCTTTTATGGGTTAAAACGCAAAGTATATCAGACTAAACTGATAGACATTGGTGACTTAAGGAACCATATTATTCAAGAAGCCGCAATGATTACACCCGATATCCTGCAAAACATCTGAAGTCCAACTACTACAGACTACATTACTAAATGTAAATATTCCAAATTATTTTTAACTTATAACTTTTTAAGAGCAGATGATAGCACACAAAATCAACGTTTATTAACATGGTTTTATCTAGAGAGTCAGAATATCAAATAATTTGCATATGAAATTTATGAGAAAATCATATTTCGTACATTTTTGGAACACCCTATTTTTCAAAATATTTTTTTCACGTCTTGTAGATTGCTTCTGGAGACATTTTAAAAATGAGGAGTAGATCGTCTTTCTAAGTCAAATAATAGCCGTTTCCATAATTTTCTAATAACCTGTTTATAATATGATTATATTAATCAAGCAAGTTAAATATATGAATTTTTATTTTTTTTATATCATAGTTTTTATTTTATTTATCTTCTATTATTTATTAATTCATTTTTGGTGAAAAATATATTTTGAAACAATTTGTAAATTTATATTCACGAATATACATATATTTATACAAAACATTCTTAATTTAAACATTTTTAAAGTTCGAGTTTCCGACAATCTCAATACATTGACAAATTACTTATTTTAAGATAATCATTCCCCTCCTATAATCATTTCAAGATACAAAAACACAAGAGATTTAAACGTTGGAAGAATAATAGAAAAGTTTGCGACATCTATAACAACTTTTTATAATTTTTATTTAGAATTAGGGCAATTCTAAATGCCTGTCTTAAAGTTCAGCGTATTTTCCCACAAAATGCGCAGAAGCTAGAGATAGATAAATGCTTCCTTACTATATCCACTTACACTATAATTAGCGAGAGTTAACATTTAGCGTACAGAGCATTCTGTAACGTCTTCTTCTGGAAGGTCAACTAGAAGATATACAATATGGCCGAAGACCGTTTGACATTTACTTCGATGGACGACACCAGCTGCTAGTTTATGTTCCTACTCAAGACGTGTGGTTTTATATACCTTTTCTTCACAGCTAATATATCCTTAAATATAAATTATCCGATGGATACAGGCATTCTTTTTTTTCTCCAGAAACAGAGATAGAAAGGGAATTAAAAACTGTCAGTTTTATTTTTAACTATTTTAAATAGTGGATGATAAACAACTCAGTTCGATACAAAACAAGACTTGTTGGATGTTGTTTACAATTTTTTCATTTCGAATAACACGTGGATTTTATTTATTTTTTCAATACTTAAACTCTAAAACGGTTATGAAGGTGATTCATATTGACGGGGTATTTTTGTGCAATTTATAAGTTTATTTTCAAAAATTCAAAAAAATAAATAGTTGGTTTATATAAAACGTAACTTATATGCCAGTTGAGCTAGATTTTTAACAAAAATGTTAATTCACAACAATTTTTTTTTAATAGTTAATTATAAAAACAGTTTTGCCAGATTTTATTTAATAAAATGTCGTTCCCTCAAATTTGGGTGGATGAATAGTATAAGATTTTGGATATTCCCGAACTACACTTTTTAGCCAACTACGGGTAGAGCGTATTTATTTTAAAATGTCATTATTTTGTATAATCTGACAGGTCTAATGTTACACATCAAAATTTATCTATGCAAGAAGAAATATTTTAAAATAAATATGTTTTGGAGTTACTAGGCTATATGAAGATACAATCTTGTTGAGCACTGTGGTTAAATTCACAATAATGATTCGAATTTACCCCTAACCACAATCACTAGAAACTAAAAGCCCTGATGTTCATTTCGATAACATGGTTATCATCATCGGAGGGTCTTGCTTCTAAACTAAATCAAAACTTACATATTTACTCATTAGTAGTAGTACATTTTATCGAAATGTACATCAGGGGATTTAGTGGAAAAAATAAAGAAAGAACAATTAATCAAATAATTGTGTTTTATTTTAAAGTTTCCAGTGATTGTGGTTAGGGGTAAATTCGAATCATTATTACTATATGAAGTCTAGAACACTTTTTAAAGTAATGTAACAAATTCAACTGTATACCAAACCAATTGTTTTTATTATGTTTTTAACAAGTTTAACATATATAAAAGTGTTATAATTTAGTTCATAAATATATAAAAGAACATATATGTATATATATATATATATATATATATATATATATATATCCATGTTTTAAACAAACAGACACATTAAGGGGACTGGGAACACCCAGTGGGTAAAAAAAATCGATTTTTTTATTTTTAGCATTTTAAATTCTACATACTTTTGTGATTATTTTGACACTATGATTATAATTTTCTGACAACAACTAAAAAAGTTATTAACATTTTTATGGTACTATTCCATTATCAATTTTGCGCTAAACGCGAGGCTCAGAGTAGTGGCACTGCATACATTTGTTATAGTAACTGATACATATCAGCTATGTGTATTTCGTTTTGTTGTGTTAGTATGGTACAGCTGACATTTGGTAGTGTAATGTTTATTTACACTTTTAGTGTTGTTGCTGTTGAGGTTATAGTTTACAGTATTTGTAGTGGTTGTGAGCTGTGAAGTTTTGCTGATGGTAAAACAATCGGTGGCCGAGGGCGACTTACTAATGCTGGCATTATGGAGATACAAAAATACTATGGCCTAGCTATACGACGGAATACGCATAGCCTACAAGAGATGAAGAAAGCTGTTTGGGCTGAATATTTTCACCTCTCCTCCACCAATGAAAACCCGATGCATGAACTCTGCCCAAAAGGCCCCGAAACCTGGTGCAAGTTCAATAAGGCTAAAGAAACAAATGCAAATGACCATATGACCATAAAGTCCATAATCATTTCCCCAGCATTGTAATGCAAGAAATAAAGCCTATCTTCAAAGATCTGTCTAACCCTGAGCTTCTCAAAAAATGCCTTCATGGTGGCACTCAAAACGCGTGCGAATCTGTAAATAGTGTAATTTGGAACAGAATCCCTAAATCCCACTTTGTAATGAGAAATACCCTTGAATTAGGGGTATATGAAGCCATAGCCACTTTTAATGATGGGAACATAGTGAAATGTAGGTTACTGGCAAAGTTAGGGATCAAACCTGGTTCAAACTGCATAAGAACTATGAGAAGTATTGATGAAAGAAGAATTGCCGAAGCCGAGAAAGCCTTTGAAGAAATAAAAAAAAAGTGTCGCCAAAAGCAACAGTTAGCCAAAAGAAGACTGGAGGATGACTATGAGGCCCAAGAAAATCCAGATCAGCCATCCTATGGTTCAGGCATGTTCTAAGGTAATCGTTTTTAACAACATATGTGTTTTAAAATGAATAAATAATAATAAAGTGCGATTCCTGAAAAACGATGTTTTTTTTCACTTAGGAACACAGAACTCAAAAACTATAACAGATATTCACATGATTTTTTTTTATTTTGTTCCTAAGATCATTCTTTACATTATGAACAGAAGGTTTTATTATATTTTTATTCTTGAATAAATTATAAAATTATTTAACAAAAAATAATTTGAAAATTTTTGACATAAACAAAAAAAATTAAATCACATTTAAAAATTATTATTTTTAAAAACTCTCTGTACATTTTGTTAACATTTATGTGCCCTTTAAATTAAAAAAAAAATTAAGTCTCTACCTTATATAGTTTAGGAGCACTGTGTTCCTAAACATGCTAAATTTAACATGCGGAGCATACGGCCTGCCCAGTCCCCTTAAATATGCTACGTTATTTTTTAAATTGTATTAATTTTCATTGTAACTTATACATGCTTGCAATTGTCCCATCATCTGGATTTATTGATAAAACCTCAAAGTGTGTCTAGCTATGAAATATTTTAAAAAAATTATTGAAGTAATGTATTTTAAGTGTTTTTTTTTTTTTTTTTTTTTTACTATTATTTGTGCACGATTCATTTTTGATTAATAATACATTACATTATTACGAGATGTTTAAGCTATATTTTCAGTTTTGTTTTTAAAGTAAATTCGTTACTGTTTTGACCTGTGTTACGTATTATTTTAAATAGTGAAATAATAAAAAGCTAATACAAATCTACTTCTCTTTTGTTGTTACTTAAATATTCACCTTTATAAACGTAAACATTATCAACTCCATTACAAAAACATCGTATCTATTCAAACCACTTCCTTCACATTGAATTTTTAAAAAAATAGCGTTTGACTCTACGTCTGACGGTTTAAGGTTAATTTATAATGAAATTACGAAATCAAATTCAAATAAACTCTGCACATATACTTAGTCAATGGGATACGAAATTTGACAATGAAATGAAACTATAGTCCTCGACGTTTTAAAATGACCGCAATTATAAATATGTTTTCTCAATAAATCTTACTATGCTTGCTATGAAATGTATTGCTAAAAACTATATATGAATTAGACCAAAATATTCGGTTTCTTATACGAAATAGCGATCAAAATTTTAATAAATTCAAATTCGACATATAGCTTTATAACAAGGACTGAACTAGATACATTAATTAAGTTTATGTTATCGGTAGAATTTTATTTTGTCCTAAGAGATAAAAAAAGGTAATGCCTCCTTTGTATGTATATATGTGTTTCTAGTTTTTTAACTGTTTTTGTATATTTAGTTTTGTTTTTTGTTCTTCTTCTATCTAATAAATTGGTTTTTATATAAAATTTCTTTCTTATAAAGTCATATAAACAAACTTATCACTATTGACTTTTATAATCTTTCAATAATGTTAAAAAGCTACATCAAGTTTCATTACACGATTTTGTTATATAAATGATTCATAAATCAATTATCGTACAGTAAGATTACATTATGCCCAGAAGCTATCTATTTCGTGCAGATATTTCAAGATGGCAACCATTGTATTACAGGTCGTACTGCACATTATTTAATTCAATCAATTCTAACCAAATTTGAAGAAACATATTCATACTGCCAAAACCATAATATCAAAATATCTAAGTTACGTTATTCTGTTTCAAGATGGTTGCCTATAATTTATAAAAACAAAGAAGCTTCACTTATATTAAATCCTCCCTCTATACGTTATAAATAAACTCAATACACACTCGATTTAGTTAAAAAACACGAATTAAATTTTCATTTAAAGTTTTCTAAACTCGTGTGTTTATATTGTAGCAATTTATTGGCAAACACATTACTCCTAATATTTATCAAACAATATTGATATTGAAAGATTTAACAACTAATTGCTATTGTATTTGAGTACAAGTTTTTTACCATCAGAATTTTCATTCTGTAAATATAGGATTGAAATATTTATTTCAATGCAAATTTCAATGAATGTTTATTTTCAATTTCAATTTCAATTTTAATATAATCAACATAATAACTAGTTACATAATATTTAACTAATAATATTATGTTGTATTTCTGCAAACATAATGATAAAATCAATAATATGTTTGACTAAATGTATAAACTAATTAACGTTTTATAATTTTAAATACAGAGATGAGGGACGTTTGCGTAACACAGAAACTATCGATGTTTAGAAACTTGGCTCATTTGGACTCATCCTAAGAATAACAGAAGAGAGGTGGACTAAGAAAGTAAGTGAATAGACACCACCAAGTAAAGGTAAAGGTTAGGTTAGGTTAGGTTAATGGTAGGTGAAGGACGCCATGAGAATCCGAGATTTAGAAGTACAAGGTAGCCCTGGGTAGAACACATATGGAAGCTAGGATGTAGGAATCTAGTAATTTTAAGTCGACTAATTATTTATATAATACAATTATATTGGAGTTGGCTTACTGGTAAAATTTTTGTGTAACAGCGTGAAACTTAACTGAAAATTATGAATTTTTATGTAATTCATAAAGACTTATTTGCCTGACCACAAGCGATTTTCAGTACGGATTTGTGACACTCTATATTTAGTTAAGATTCCCCAAAATAATGTCTAAAACATACGAGAAAACAGCTTTGATATATTTCATTCCACAATAAATATTCTAGGGAACTTACAACAACTGGTAACACTTAGACACATTTAATTCTAGTCTCGGATAGTATATGCTCCGATGTGTTGTTTTACTGATATAAACTAAATTTAACACATTGTGGGTAATGTGTTGGCCCCACGGCCACTAAACTTAATCAACCATAATTGAATACTTAAAAACACAATTCATTAAAAACCTCATTCACAATGACAAATAATGAAGTTATAAATAATAAATAAATGTAAGACTCACCGTCCACAATATTCTGTTTGGTCGTTTTTATACGACGGCCGTTTCGGCTATTCAGCCATTATCAAGTTTATCATTGGAGAAGCTCCTCCGTTGTCATGGAACACTCAAAAACAACATAGTTACACATTAATACAAACACAAACACCGATTAGGAATAAATGTTTAGGTTAGGTTAGGTTAGGTTAGATTAGGATAGGTTAGGTTAGGTTAGATGTCCCGGAGGAGCTTCTCCAATAATAAACTTGATAATGGCTGAATAGCCGAAACGGCCGTCGTATAAAAACGACCAAACAGAATATTGTGGACGGTGAGTCTTACGTTGATTCATTATTTAATATATCAATATTCGGAATGGCGAATAACAAATCATGTAACGAAGTTATGATCAAAAAATGTAATTTCGAACCTTGACTTCTCAAAAAAATGTATTATTCGTATACTTATAACATCCAGCAAAGTCGAGTCACCGACAAAAGCGTAGCGAGTGGAGACTCGATAATATATGTATAGCTTTGAAGCCCACCAAAACCGTGACACTACTCAAGCAAAGCGAGTGGTTACTAGACATGTAACAGCCTAGCAGATGTCAAGAAAGTAATGATATACAGAATTACGGAGTTGGGAAAACCTGCGGAACAGCGGTTTTAAACAAACTTACCCTACTAGAGAAGACCCCTTGATCTACCAATACAATTTAACATTTTCTATAAGATCAAAGAGAAGAAAATGATAAGAGATGATCTCCTTGTTATATGGAGCTGGATAAGTACCACGATGGTGTCCATCAACTTGTTTTTTAAATGATTTGTATATTTGTTTAGTTTCAAAACTTCACAGAAAACTATTTATTTAAAAAGTGTATTTTTAGACTCATAAACAGTTTTTTTGTCTTTTAATATTTACTGAAGAAGCTTCTCACAGTAGAGAAAAAGAATAAAAAAAAAATTCCCCTTCATCAATGGTAAATTTCATAAATACTGAAAAGAACTTTCATATATGATTTTCACTAGTAAAACCACTTCTATAAACGTATTTAAAATTGAGAGACAATTAAATAAAAAATTTATTATATAAACTAAAGTTACGAGTATTTAGGTCATAACATTCCCAACGGAGTCACAACGTTACTTCCATAAATGGTTAATAGTTACCCTTTCTGAAGGTTACACTTACCTCCGTAAATGAACAATACTCTTCACTATAATAGGTCCAGTCAAGAGAAACAGTCTATGCAAATATGTCAAACATAAATTCCAAGAGAGTTGAAGAATTCCAGACATCCTCTCTTCTCAGCGTTACAAAGAAACTACGCGTTCCGAATTTTTCTATAATTCCTTCAAAACGTTCTTAACGATTTGTTTATTTATTGTGCTATGCCAGTCATGCAGGTGCCTGCGGCAAAATGACGTTTAGTTTAGTTTCAGCAATTACAGCGAGAGAACGACTTGCGTTATTATTTTACTACTTATTTTTAAAAATTAAATATTGTATTGTTGTTAGAACAATATTATGATTAATAATATCATTATAAGACAATAATAGCAGTTATTAATAAAAAATACAAATTAACATAGAATGGATGAAATAATTTAAGAAAGATCTTAATGCAATCACATTTTTTGCCGCTGTTTTATATCATTGTCACGTCTCAAAACCGTTAAAATGAAGTACCACGTTATCATACATCATGTTTAAAACTCATGAGTGTAATACGACTTATTATGACAGGTCTTCTTTCCTGCGAAGATTCCAAAGTTAATCTGGTCCAAAAAAATATCAATTTTCTTGCCCTTTAAAATTATGTATTACATGACTATATGTTCCATTAATTTTTTTTACACCCTACTCTCCCACCCCTTGTGTAAAAACGTTTTTAACGTGTTCTAATGAATAATTAAAATTACAATGAAGATTACAGCAGTGTTTAGCTAACTAAATTAATTAGCTATTTAGTTAAAGTGGTATTCATCTAACTTGGGCGACCTTTTTTTAAAAGGCGAAAACCCTTTCGGTCGTCATCACTAGCCTATATAAAAGAAGGAGAAAAGAACACAAAATAAAGATCCCTAGACTATCAATGCTCTAATTGCGTCAGAGTCTTAAGAGAACAATAGTTGGTCATGAGAAACTTGATAGGAAAGATGAAAAATAGGGATCTAACACAACCAGACTACATTCTCATGAAAAAAAATGTGTAGATCCAGCTATCGTATTTTGGTATTGTCACGTCCGCTACAGGAAGCTCCGTAAACATCAGAATATTCCTAACAAAGTCGTCTTAAAGGATTGTCTATGCCACTGTTAAGACTCCAAAGGTCTTAGAACTTTTCCAATCTAGACATTTACATTCGAAGATCAAGAGATTTGCTATTTACAAGTTATTTTTCAGTCATTCTGTGAATATTAATATAAAAATGTGGTCCCATGATAGGTGTGCGTTTCAATAGCATGGATCTAATATTTCAATACTTGTTTAAAGACAAATGTCAAGACTCTAAATGTCTTGTAGAACTTTTCCAATCTCGACATTTACATTCGAAGATCAAGAGATTTGCTATTTGCAAGTTTCGTTTCAGCCACTCTGTGAAGATTAATATGAAAATGTGATAGGTGTGCATTTCAATAGCATGGATATAATATTTCAATACATGTTTAATTAAAGACGAATGTCAAGAATCCAAAGGTCTTAGAACTTTTCCAATCTCGACATTTACATTCGAAGATCAAGAGATTTGATATTTACAAGTTATTTTTCAGCCACTCTGTGAAGATTAATATAAAAATGTGGGCCCATGATAGGTGTGCGTTTCATAGCATGGATCTAATACTTCAATACATGTTGAACGACGAATGTAAAAAATCCAAGGGTCTTAGAACTTTTCCAATCTCGACATTTACATTCAAAGATCAAGAGTTTTGCTTTTTACAAGTTATTTTTCAGCCACTCTGTGAAGATTAATATAAACATGTGGTCCCATGATAGGTGTGCATTTCAATAGCATGGATCTAATACTTCAATACATTTTTAACGACGAATGCCAAGACTCCAAAGGTCTTAGAACTTTTCCAATCTCGACATTTACATTCAAAGATCAAGAGATTTGCTATTTACAAGTTTATTTTCAGCCACTCTGTGAAGATTAATATAAACATGTGGTCCCATGATAGGTGTGCCTTTCAATAGCATGGATCTAATATTTCAATACATTTTTAAAGACGAATGTCAAGACTCGAAAGGTCTTAGAACTTTTCCAATCGCGACATTTACATTCAAAGATCAAGAGATTTGCTATTTACAAGTTTCTTTTCAGCCACTCTGTTAAGATTAATATGAAAATGTTGGCCCATGATAGGTGTGCCTTTCAATAGCATGGATCTAATATTTCAATACATGTTTAAAGACGAAAAAACTCTCGGTCGTCAACCCTTTATAAAATAAAAAGATTAAAATAAATACCTCTATCACTCGAATATTCAGCATCAGGATCAGAATAGAACAAGAGTTGGTAAAGGGAGACCTAATAGGAAAGATGAGAGAGTGTGTTCTAACTCAAGGGTACATGAAAAAAGGGTGTAGATCCAGCTAGAGTCTCTCGGGATTTCTACACCCTAACTCATTATTGGTGGGCCACCCCCCTGATGATGACTATTTCAATAGAAATAATTGCACGTGAAGAAATAAAAATGTACCATGAAGAATTAAAATCCTTTGTAAGTTCCCCTAAACAAACAAAAATTTAACAAAAACAATCAATGAATTACATCTGATGTATAACAAAATCCATCGGTATTATGTGTCTAGTTAACTCAAAATAATTACTTTGCATGTAATCTGGAAATTGCAATTATTGAATTGAAGTATAATCCTGGTGACCCTAAAAATAATCAGTAAACCTGATTATAAAGCCAATTTTAACTAATCAGTTTTATCGGTAAATAACGTCATGTTTATTTAGAGTAATTTCATTTTGAGAATAATTAATGACTATCGAATCCCCTAACGAACGGACTAATAACGCGGTGGATAATTAATTATTCAAATCATAATGTGGCATCAGTATGAACTTATTTTAGACATTAAAACATTTATAAACTTTAAGTCGTAAATACATTCTAAAGTTCAGGGGGTTCCATCCCTTTTCCTTGTTACATGTTGGCATAAATTAAAGTATGAAATATAAATAAATATTGATCTCAACCTGTGAGATGTTATACATGATTCAGTAAAAACATGAACATACATTCTCACAAATAGTACGTTTATTTACTAATAATAAATGGGTAATTAAATACCTAGTTTCTCACTGTAAAATTACCGGTTTTGGCGGATCAAACCACCATCATCAGATCAAAACATTAAAATGTTTTTCATTCCATTGGTAAGGAACATGTCACTAAAAACTACATAAAACTATGACATAAAAAAAATTATATGAACACAAATATTTGAAAACATGTACAGTACACATCAATGATAAAACACTTTAAAGATTAAAAAACAACATATGATGTAAATATCTGTTAACACCAGTGGTTTTCTTGAAAGCTAAGAACGTTACGTTTCAATTACTGCTAGTTAAATAGTACTAGTTAGTTATTAAGCTCGTGTATCACCGAAGATGGTAAATTTTCGTTGAAATCCGTTTGATTAAATAAAGGTACTATTTGTGAGACTTTGTGTTCAAGTTTTATTCTATCACTATAAATGATGGTGCTGTTTAATTATTACATATCAAGAAAACGAGAAAAGTTATAACAAAACCGTTTCTTTTTTGAAATCTTGACATTAAAAAGATTTTTATACTTAACTAATACACTTCAATGTGGCCACCATTTGTTGCTCAAAATACATCCAGACGATGGTCTATTTCAGCCCAAACGTTGTACAACTTCTCTTGTTACAGTGGATACTGGATGTCTGATGCTTTCTCTCAGATGAGCTAAATTACGATTTCTTTGAGAATGAATGTTTTTGACATGTCCCCAGAACACAAAAATCACACAGAGTTAACTCTGGATTCTATGGAGTCCATGATAAAGGGTCACCTCTGCCAATCCACTTGTTTGGGAACATTACATTTAAGGCTCTAACAATGGTTTTGTAATGTGGATTTTCTTGCTGAAAAGAAAGACTATTTACATTTTCCATTTCGTCGAGTTGAGGAAAACAATAGTTCTCCAGTATGTCCAGGTAAACATTCCCATTGATATTTCGTTCAGCAAAAAAAAAGAAAAAGTTTCTTACCAAAACATTCATTAGGATGTTGAGATCCCCAAATTTCTAAGTTGTGCCTATTAATACACTCATTGATGTGAAACGTGACTTCATCCGAAAAAATAACATAATTCAAAAATGATTAGTTTTCTGCTATTTGATTTAACATAAAAGTAGCAAATCCAGCTCTTTTATTCATATCTGTGGCTTGATTTTTTGAAGAAGTTTAATTTTGTACGCATGAAGATGGATACTTGTGTGTATAACTTTGTGAAGTGTGCTTACAAGTATTCTTAATTCAAGACTTCGACGAGGGTGGGATTTTTTGTATCTAATACAATAGTATTATGTTTTCTACCATTTGGTTTGAGAATGGTTGTTTATCAATCCTGCATTGCTTTTTAACAGTGTTTATGAATTGCTCACTCCAACGCCGAATGCAATATTTGTAAGGTGGAGCTTTATTGAATGTTCTCCTTAATGCCCGCTGACTTTAGTTCACTTAAACAACATTTCACTGTTAGATTTTTTTTATCGAGTTTGTTCCAATTTTGGTAAAATATGAACATTATTGTTCTAGACTAGTGTGCCATATTGTAAATAAAAGAAAATCACAGTTCAAACGTAAACCTTGGCCGTTATAGTTAAAAAGTTGAGTTCTATCAAATAAGTTGTTCGTTCAGAGTTTATAGCACATGCAAACAACCACAGACTCTTAATGTATCATTATCTATATTAAATGTATAAGTGAGGAGCCTTTTGTGTCGATTTATCTTTGATTGGGAAAATTCCGTGATTAAGTTGTTGTTGTTTTTTTTTTCTTTACTTTAAAATACATGTTTTGTAGATAGCAAAAAATATTAGTTTTGTCCATATTATTTGGTTATGTGGGTGAGAGTGTAAGAGTTAGTGCAATGTTTAGCATTGTTTGTTTAAACTGAAATTATGATCATAACAGTGAACTAAGTAGGAAAAATATCATAAATTAAACAACATAAAACTGCATCGTAATACTTCAGTAATGTAAACAGTAGAACGAACATTATCTGGCACTGAAGTTTAAACAAAAAGGATAAATTAAAAACCTATTTCAAAACTTTTATTACAGATAATAAATCTGTTATGTTAGCGTCCTTGTTATATTAGGGATGATTACTTAAAAATTGAGAAATGTATCAATTTAAAATTCCATTTCTTCAGTTAAATATAACCGAGTGCTTCTGTCTCGAAGCTCTAATAGGCTATATCGGGAGTTCTACAGTTCCCCCTGCGGTTAGGGGCAGCCCCCGAAGGGTATCTGCAGTACTCCCGGACCCCCTTTTTGGGTTTACTGCAGTTCCCCCGACGGTCATTTCTGCATTAACGTTATTTGCTAACGCAACAAATAAATTATGCAATGCAATAAAAAATAACTTGTACAAGAAAAAACGGCAACAGTTACCTCCCCTACCGAAGGATATATCGGAGGTTCATGGCGCTCTAAACAGTATTCGTATAGTTAGTAATGAAGATGAAGAATTATTTCAGGTTAGGTTAGGTTAGGTTAGGTTATGAGTGACAGCCGGGGAAACTGTAGACTTTTTGGGGGGCAGGATTATCGACCCTAATAAATTCTTTCAACCGCCGCCGGGGGAACTGCATGTCAGCCAATATATCACGAGCCTCCCACCTAACGCTCGTGTCGGTGACGGCAATGACGGATCTTTTCAATATACGAATTTCACCTATTTTGGGAAGTCAGGCTTCGAAATTACATTTTGGATAATAATTTCGCTCTTTGCCGTTGTAGAAATATAGGGTTGGTACTATTACAAGCAGAAATGAAATCTGCAGATTTTTATTTAATTTAGTTATTTACTTGAATAACAAAAATTGAAAAACTATATAAGAACTGTTTAAATGGAAGCCATTTTGACATTTTTAACTCAATTTTTCCTAATTTCGATACAGTTCTATAAGAGTACTCTCAATCCCCTGCCAAATTTCAAGTTCCCATCTCAAGTACTAACGAATAGACATCAACGACCACCGTATTTGAACTTTGCTTTTCCACGAAAATGAGTATGGACATTGTGTTGTAATTTTCTCAATATAAACTCATTATATCTTGACCAGAACATGGTTATCAACTAAATCCATAGATTACGATCAGAGCTCTCGATTGAGGCCACAATTAGCGTTATAGTTTCAGTGAGTCAGAAGTTACACTCCATGAAAGTTTCCTGAAGCGGAGAGACGATCACCAAATTTCGGCAAGTCCCTCCCTTGAGATCACAATCTTCACCAGGTGAAATAAATTCTCTGGTTTATTTATCTTTCCTGTGGTATAACTTAATTTTTGTTCTAAAAGTATATTCCGTAGTCCAGCAAATTTGATGACTTATTCCCATCAAAAATTTGAAAACTGAAACAGTTCTGGCGCTATACGATTTTGAAACTTATTCAAAACCTTAACTTTAAATTCAACATTGCACTATTCAATGAGCACTGTGTTTATAATTCCCCGAACCCCAATTACAGAAAAAATAACTAAAAACATAATTATAATAATGATTAAATACTTTAATTTTTTAATTATTATTATTGTTTAAATTTCCTGTCGTTAAATTTTTCTTTGTTACTTAAGACTGAACACCGTTCGTTCATTATCGTCTTTAAAATAAAAAATATGGAAAGAGTATAAAATAAAAACCCCTTGCTCTTGAATAGTCGAACGGCATCAGGATTATTTTTAAGTCCTAATCTTACGTGTTGATAATTGTTTCCAGTTCTATTACTTACAGTACTCTACAGGTAACTTTGTCAACCTCCGTGTTTTGTTTGATCTTCACGTTTCAAGGCCGCAGGATACCAAAAAGTAATTTTCGATAAACCCGTCGTCATTGTCTTCTCAACGATAGCTGTCACAAAAATAAGGACAGAAACATTAAATATGGTATATTGTACATAGCGTATGACTCATAAAAAACCCAATCGAAATTATAAAAATGTCAAAATTTTGGTCATTTAATTAGTTCATATCTCGTGTGTTATTCAACATATAACACTAAATTGGATAAAAAATTGCAGATTACAATTCTGAATATAACAGTACACTTTAACTTAAACTTACCTAACCTAACCTCACTTCCAAGAAAATGTGGAATCCGTACGGCTACAAGAACTGGCAGAGCTAACGAGTGGAAGCACCTTCAGATATGTAGAGCTTCGAGACTCGACAAGACCTTAACACCGACAAACGAAACAACTGGAGACGTTTAATATAGACACAAGACGTTTAAGACGAAACGAGACCCGTAGGGCATAGCTGAGTTAAGAACGTGCGAGGTTCAGAAAACCTGTTTAACAATTGTTTAAAAAAAAAACTTACTCTACTGGATAAGACTCCTTAATCTACCAATACAATTTAGCATTTTCTAAAAGGCCAGAGAAATCATCTTTTAAAATTTATATTTAGAGGATTTTCTTGTATTACATTGAATGATAGGGACTGGGTAGGTTCCACTATCGCTCTTATCAAATTGTGTTTTAATACAATATTCTTTTTATTTCGATTTTGAACTAACATAATTATGAAAATCTAAAATTAGATTTTGATCCCGATTAACGACCTTTAAACAATTATGAACAGAATACTGTATTTTTCTTACTATAAAAGCGTTAACGTTTTTTAGTTTTTTAAGTTCATTAGAGAGAAAACACAGAATACAGTATTGAAAAATGCAAAATTTTGTCAGGAAATTTAACATGTAGCTCCACTACGAATTGAAAATTAAATTAAAATTCACCATTTCTCTGACACCAACAGAGTGAAATTGATTTATTGGGGTTCGCCGAGTGATCTAATTTCCCAACTATTCGATACTCTGCCTGAAGCGTTCAACCCGTAACTTAAATAACACCTTAAATATAGTTCCCCAATGAATACATCAATCAAACAAAAGTTTTAAATAGTTTCAAATGAAATAGTGGACAGTTCCCGTGGTCGATAATGGGAGTCCGTTTAATCCGTCTTTTGATAAATTATTGCACTTAATAGAGGCCCAACTCTTTCACACACAAGACAAGCTTACTTCACTTCCACTCACGACGAAATCATTAAGCACTTTGTAACCGATAACAGAGTACTTAAAAACTTGCTCAGACAAATGTCCACGGTTACAATAAAAGAGCGATCAATCCGAAGCGGTCCCTTACTACAGGGCAATTAGTTCTAATGGCGAACATTGGATTCCATCAAACGCAAACCTGCGACACTTAAACACTTTGAAAAATGTCACGTGGACAGTTTATTATAACCGCTGTTTTTTATCTTGCTGTTTGATGTTTACTAGATAAAATCAAAATCAATAAATAAAGAACTAGACAAATTGAAACAGGTTTATCAGTTGAATCTCTATATTGCTTTTATTTTTAAAAGTTCAGGTAATGAATTTTCACTCTACCATTTTTAATTCTAGCTTAATCAAAGACTCAGTCGCACCGCTTTCGCTTTTATTGAACTCTGTTATTTAATTTTCTTACTAATTTGAATATTTCATTTTAACGGTCATTATCGTTTTTTTTTTTTTTTTTTTTTTTAAGTAAAGAAAGAACATTAAATAATTAAGACATCTAGCTCTCGGATCCTCTAACAGGATCAGGGTCATAAACATAGAACAAAGGTAAGTCAAAAGAGATAGGAAAGGTAAAAGAGAAGAATATAGCTCAGTAAAACTTGAAAAAGGTGTAGAACCAGCTAGGCCTCTAAGGATTGCCAAGACCGTACTCACTATAGTGAGCTCCTGATGGCATCTAAAGAATAGAAAATCGTCAATCGTGTTCGGTTATGAAAAAGTTATGTAACACTAGAAGAAAGAAGAAAGAAAGAACATAAAATAATTAAAACTCCTAGCCCTCGAATATTCCAATATAGTCAGGGTTAGAAGAGAACCATAAATTAATATAGACCTGATAGGAAAGACGAAAGAGAGGAAACTAAGCCAAGCCTACTTCACAAAGGTGTGTAGACCTAGCTTGGATCTCTCGGGATCACCAAACCCCTACTAGTGAGTTCTTGATGACATCTAGCTAGAGGATAAAAATAGTCATCGAAATTTGCTATGTAAAGAGGTAAGAACATACCTCTGTGGTAAGAACAGACATGCTAAATGGTGAAGAGCTATGTTGGGTCTTTAAATTATGTATATTTCGGAGAGAAGAGTCGATTTAAACTGAAGACCTATTTCAACCATGTTCAATATGGTTAAGCGTTATATGCAGTTTGTGTTAGTAATTATTGGTTTAGTCCCATTATATATTTTTATTGTAGTTAAGTTATTAATAGCTGGATACTCAAGCGTGGTGTTGGGTCAGACGGGACTAAGGTATTTAGGAAGAGTGTTTGGGTGTGGGAAATACGTTTTCCAAGGTAATGGTTATGATAGGATTAACCAAAGACCCCAATTCAGCTTATTCCAACCAATCAAGTAACTTTCTCCGTTACATATCGGAGGCATATCCAAGAAGCTGGTAATACAAATCATCAACACTTGTGCCCATGAAGATCTGGATTGGAGACGGAGGATAATCTCAAGTTTAAGGATAACCGTACTTTGCTCACTTTTATGAAAATTGTCAAAACCTTCTCTCGTTAGACAAGGGCAACAAAAAGAAGGTACAGTTCTTTAAGTGGAGTTGCTAACTGAGAAAACATATATTGTGTAGGATGGGCATTACACTATGGGTTACTCTGTGTGACCCATGAGAAGGAACTACAGAGTAGCCTACATGATATTCGAAACCGAGTTCCTCGATCGGGAAAGGTCTGAGACTTTTAGATTCTTATTAAAAGGTCAGAAAATCTCTCCAGACAACTTTGACAGTAAGATTCTGAAGTTGATAGGGGATACTGGAGATATCTAGGATCATGACACCATTTGTTTTCAATTTGGAAGTGCAAAACCCCCACGTAGCTGACGTGCAATAGAGATAAAGCAATTAATTAAAGACGAAGAAGAGGATCACCACTAAGTTTTTAAGCTAGTTAGTAGATAAGTTAGACCTTACAGGACAATATCCATTTCGAAAACTAAACTTCCCCTGCGATTTGAGTTGAACTCATGGGTATACTTAGTTAATTAAAAAAAATAAATAAATAAATAAATAAAAAAAAAAATAATAAAAAAAATAAAAAAATAAATAAAAAACAGAATAGTCGAGTCGTTAACACCAGAAATAGAAGGGAGATTATGATAATTCGAGTGAAAGTACCTACAAATCTGTAATTCCCAAAGATATACAAAATTAAATTCATGTAACACGTTTTTTCCTAAAATAAAATACATATTAGAGAAACTTAATGGAAATCATTTTCCCTCCTTTTGGTTAAAAAGAAAAAACCTGGGTCATTTTCGCCTTAAAAAAGGAAGATAAAAATGTAAAATAAAAACCCTTAGCCCTCGATACTCTAAAAAGTAGGGTCATATAAGAACAAGAGTTGATCAAGAAAGACATGATAGGGATGATAAAAGAGAAGGATTTAACCTAAGACTAAATGAAGAAAGTGTAGATCGAACTAGGTTTCCTCGGAATCGCCTAGCCCGTACTCATTATAAACGAGCTCCTGAGGGAAAGGAAACAGCAATTAATTGTATGACGCCTTACTAGAAAATTGTCACAGTCTATGACGGAGAGAAGCAAAATTTACCAAATCGTCAAATAAATATAAAACTAAACTAAACTAATACCATAATTTTTATTTTTAAGAGGCATGGGTTATTTTTATTTGTACTAAATTTATTCAGGTTGGGCTAACACTAAAAATTTATATTCTACTCTAAAGCTTTTCAAAAGCCCTCTGCCGAGGTCAGAAATAATTGCTGGTATTTCATGGTTAAAAAAGCATAAATGTCAATCGAAGCTATATTTCAAACAGGGGGTTATAACTTGTTGGTAGTAAACATTTATTAGCGATATGAATAGCTGTAGTATATAGAAAGTAAGGACGTACTCCAAAAAGTTGCAATAATTCAAATGTTTTAAAAACTATATCTTATAAAAATATTTCTAATTTAAAAACTACATTATTTAAAGGTAACGTAAAAATGTGCAGATATTTCAAACGTTAATAACAAGTTTATCAGTCCCATCATACAATGTAATTTTTTGCTTAAAGGGGAAAAACCAATCGGTAATCATTGCCTTATATAAAATAAAAAAGAAAAGAAGATACTCTTAGCCCTCGAATAGTCTAATAGCATCACGGTCAGAAACGAACAAGATTTGGTTGAGAGAGACCGGAATGAAAGATGAAAGAGAGGGAAATAAGCAAATCTACATGAAAAAATGTGTAGATCCAGCTAGGTCCCCTCGGGATTGCCAAGGTTATCCTCACTAAAGTAAGCCACTGAGGGTCAATGGAATACAAACAGATCCTCTGATTGGGTTTAATTCTACTGGTAGATCAAGGATATAACTAGTAGAGTAGGTTAGTTTTAAAATACTGTAGTTGTAACACTGGTGTAAAGCACTATTTTTATGACGTCGGCAAGATTCTATCAGGTCTCATAGATGTGTATATCTCGCTTCGAGTATATATGTATTACTTTCTTCGCTATGCTTGGTTTGGACCTGCTAACTATAGACATATCACAATTTCTTGCGAGGTCGTGGTTCGAAATTACATTTTTGACTATTACGTCACTATTCCTCACCGTAGAGATCTATGGTTGGTACCATTATATGCAGAATTGAAATATGCAAATTCGCATCTAGTTTAATGTGTTAAAATCCGCGAAATATGAACAAACAATTGCGGATTTTCATTCGCAATTAAAACTTGCCATTTTCACATTTTAAATTAGTTTTTTTTCTTATTTTATAGGTTACTACTCTATAGTTCTCTAGCAAATTTCATGTTTCTACATTAATTGTTGTGGCCGTGCTTACGTAATGACAACAACGGAATGTCGAAAATATTTGTTTTTCGATTTCCTGGGGCCACAAACATAGAATTCTTTTACGATTACCAAACTTACCCCATACTTCGTATACTGGGTAATTAATATTTGGAACTTTCATTTTACTCTCCAACTATGTAAGGAAACTTAAATAAATTTCGACTATTTTTAGAATTATGTCTTGACATTTTCCAACGTATTTCCACATGCAAATTATCCGATTTTTAATTTCTATACATGGATCTACGGGCTGATTAGGTTATGAACTAAATTATTTAAGGACTGAAAGGGGGGGGGAAAGAATGAAAGTATGAAAAATTATTGTCATTCGTTACGTAAAGAGAGGGTGATCCAAATAACTAAATATTTTAAAGCTTGAAGTGGAGAAGTGATTGATTACTGTTATTAAAATTTCAATTTCATTACTTACGTGATACCCATGCATTAGGTTCGACAAAACAAAGCAAGTAAAAGCTTTTATTTTAGGTTGACAATTTGATGGTACATCTTTTTTTAAAACATGTTTTTGATCGTAGAATAATATTATCACATTTGCATCAAAATTTAAAATGTGTTAAAGAGAATTTTTTTAAAAGTTGTAGACCGTAAATAAAAAATAGTGTATTCCGGTTTGAAAACTTTCATAAGGGCCTACTGGTGGGCTGAATTCTCAATAAATATTTTATATAGAGATAATTTAAATTTTAAGCAAGATAATTTCCAAGAACAAAACCTATATACTTATTTTATGATCGTTAAAATTTTTTTCATATGCGAGCTTCTTTATTTTGGCGTAATGAAACTGCCCCGACGTTTTGGGTACTTTTGAAACGATGTAACTGCCCCGCTCATTAAAGAGGATTAGGAAGGGTTGCCTTGCAAGACTAGAAATGCTGAAATTGCCCCGAGCGCCCGGCCAGGTAGGCGCTACGAGACTGGGGGAAAAGGGATTTATAGATTTATAAAGTTGAAAAGTTTCACTTCTTTTAGGGACAAAGTGTTCATACAAATACACAAAAAAAAATGTATAAATACAAATTATGGTGAACATTATAAGTAAAATTAGGAAAAGGAAGTTGCTTTGAAGAATGAGTCAGAAAAAATGCAGTAAAATATATAAATAACCTAACCTAACCTAAACTAACCGACTTTCTTTTTTGTTTGACAATTGCTTCTAAGTTCCTAAGTTTAAACACAGATTGTACCAGTATATTGTTTTTAAAGCCCAACGAAGCAGTAGTTTATCAGCTAGTAATTCCTGATATTGGTGGCGGTTAGAAGACTGCAGTCACTGACAGGACGCAGGGACAAAAATAATTTCCCTTTTTTCCCAGTCCCGTAGCGGCTACCTGGCCGGGCGCTCGGGGCAATTTCAGCATTTCTGGTCTGGCGAGGCGACCCTTCCTAATCCTCTTTAATGAGCGGTGCAGTTTCATCGTTTTAAAAGTACCTAAAATGTTGGGGCAGTTTCAATGTCCCCCTTTTATTTTCGCTCTGGGAGCACCATGAATGAAAATTTTGGAAACTTAATATATGACTTCTGTAAGAAACTTTATGATCTACAATAATATTTTCTTAAATCTAAAACGTAAAGAAATATGTACTAAAAAATGAATACGAGCTACCCACATACAGTTACCAGAACACGGTAACGTGTATAACGTTTAGACACAAAATATTGTCACAGAAGAAAAATCAACATTTAAACTTTAAATGATATAACAATGTTTGTGTTTGTGTTGTAATAAACAAGATGATGATAGACATCATGGTACTTACACAACCCCATTATACAAACAGTCCTCTAAATATAATCCTCAAGAGGTATTTTTTTGGGCTTTGTTAGGGGATGGTAAATTGTATGGCAGATCAAGGAGTCTTAGCCGGCATGGGAAGTTTAAAACAGTTGTTTAATAGTTTCTGAAACACATCATTTTGTTTATATATTAAAAAGTGTCCATAGCTTGTGTCAATATCTCGGCCCTGGCATGGCCTCGAAGCTGTAAAGTAGCCACCACTTGCTACGCTCTTGCTGTGTTGGATATCGTAACTGTACAAGAGAAGTCAGGGTTCTAAATTACGTTCTTGACTATAATTTTGTTGTTTGTCATCATAGAGAGATGTGTTGTTACAATTACATGACCAATTAAAATGTACAATTTTTGTCTAATTTTACGAACAAAAATCTGTTTAATTATTATGATCGCCATTATTACATTTTCAATTAAAATTTTCTGAATTTGAATATGAGCACTTCCTTTATATCAAAATTCATGCTCCTATCTTACTTTTTGTGGCCTCTATTTTGTTAACGACGACGGACGGACGGGTTGTCAAAAATCACTTTTTATAGTTTCCTGAGACCTTGAAATGTGAAGTATAAATTTTTGTTGGATCCCAAACTTACCCTGCGTATAATTCATATAATGTGTAAGTAAAAGGTTGGCACTTTATTTGTAAATTATTTATCAGCCATATTTTTGTTTTCACACGAAATATTAAAATAATTAACAGTACGTGTATACTTTATATTTATTCATTACTCATGTTCTGAGACCTGATTTATGGCTTTAGAAACTTTGATCTTTGGTAAGTTTCAGCGCAATGTGGATCTGTAATCGACTGCAATTCAACAATTTACATTTTACATGTATATAGTCAAGCATGAATAACAAACTTAATTTATCGTGTTTTATTACAAAATTTGATATTAAATTTAATTTAAAATTTTATATTAAATCGTGATTATTTGAAACTTATTTTTAAAATGATTTTATTTTGGACGTATTAAGTATTTTTCTTCCAGGAATATTCTGCTAATGGCTAACCTTTTATTTACGTAAAACCGATTTTTATATTATCAAGACTATATAATATTTAGATCACGATGAACATTGTATATTTTTTAAATTTTATTTATATGGATCTGTTAAATGACCCAAACCTTTAAACTTATATACTCCAAGCCCAAAACATAATAAATCTTCTTTTTTAATCAACAGTAAAGATTTTACTACCACTCGATTGTA
This sequence comes from Aphrophora alni, assembly GCA_963513935.1. Taxonomy (NCBI): domain Eukaryota; kingdom Metazoa; phylum Arthropoda; class Insecta; order Hemiptera; family Aphrophoridae; genus Aphrophora; species Aphrophora alni. The sequence continues at coordinate 144,372,847 of OY740766.1, forward strand.
AAGTTCTAAACCTCTCGATAAAATGGTTATTATCGTCAAACTATTGGAGTGGGCAGTTAATAATCTAATGCTGAAAGGACACGAGTTTGCAGCCATTAAATTTTGTTCTTCTTAAAAAATTTCTTGTATAATCGATTAGTTTTGATGTCTTATTTTAATTAATGAAATAAAAATTATTTTCTGTTAAAGATTAATCAAATCAATATACCAAGTGTCCTAAGAGTCCCCCCGCCCTATTATTTTTTTTTATTAATGGAAATAGACAGATTTGCTTTGAGGAAAGTTTAGATAACCAAAGGAGGAGATTTTTGAAGTATCAACATTTTCAACCCTTACCCCCAAAATGGGGTAGTTTCGGAGTAAGTCGAGAATTTTAAGGAGCAACCCCTATTGAGTGATACCTCATTTTAAAGGTCTTTTAAAAATAAGAATAATGACGTAAACTAGAGGTCTCAAGTTCATCCTATCCAACATAACGACATGAAAATTTCGATACTTCAAAAAAACTCCTCCTTTGGTTATCTAAAGTTTCCTCAAAACAAATCTGTCTATTTCCATTAATAAAAAAAATAATAGGGGGTGGGACTTTTAGGACACTTGGTATGAAAATGTTGGTATAATAGTAAAAACTAAAACCTCTGTCAATACGCTGTAATATTCTCTGTTTAATCAATATACAAAAATTTACGTAGGCTTACTGAAAATGGTGGCACACTTATTAACTTTGAGTTCCTAATGATCCAGACACTATAATATAGCTGGAATCAATGCTATTTACTAGCTTTTCCTGGAAACTTACAACATTTTTGTGGAAGACATTTATCTGCATATATCTTTAAAATTTATGAAGTTATTAAAAAATATCCAAGTTTAAAATTATGATCCCTTTAAAAAAATCAAAAGAGCCCAGTGTACACGTGTAAATATTTCTTAAATTTAATATATCAAGACGTACTATTTTCAGCAAACGTTTAGAGGTGATTTAATGTGAATTTTATATCCCTAAGGACTATTATAGTAAGCAAATCAAAATGGCGGCTATTTGAAACTGTTTTCCAGAAGTTTCTTAACTTAAAATAACTCATTTCATGCAGGCATTGATAACAACGCCGAAGTTGTAAAACAAAGATATTAAAATCCTATCACGTATTCTAACAGCTGGTGAGAATTTAAATACTTTAAATAGTTTTAAACTACCTACGAGCCTGCTCATCCTCAAAACTTTCACCGACTAAATTTAATTTTATTTAATTCTTCTTCACAAATTCGGGAATGAAAACCCGTAAATAATTTGAGATATCGTTAAAGACAAGCTGAAAGTTTCACAGTGCAACAGATGGAATTAATTCCTCCGTCTAACCACCTCCGTAAAGAAAGATCTTTAGAGAACTCTACAAACAAATCAGTAATAACATTCGGCTGCATGAATATGCAACATCTGTACAGACCTGGCAAACAGTGCATAATTTAGTATTTAACATTTCATTGGAGGGAATGAAAATTGAATTTCTCTATGCACCCTCTCCCGCGGGATAAGGTATAAATAAATTATAAAACCGGGTTTTAAGAACAGGACTTGAGAGTAGAGCGATAATCACCAGACAAGATATCTGTATTGCGACTGGAAGATTGTTTTAACAGATTTAATTAAATATTCATATTATGCATTATTCAAAAGGGTAACATTAGATGGTGTTTCATAGAACATATACATTTTCTAGTAGAAATATAAACTCGTATAAGTATTATAAGATACGATTTAAGTTAGGTAGGTTCTTCAGGTAATGTTGGTAAGTTATATAGGTTAGGTTAATAAGTTAAGTTGGGTAGGTTTGGTAAGTTGGGTTGATTCGGTTAGGTTGCATAGGCTGGGTTGGTTTGGTTAGATTATGTAGATAAGGTTAAGTTGGTTAGGTTAGGTTGGATTGGTTAGGTTGGTTAGATTAGGATAGGTTGAAAAGTTTTATCGTTGAAAAACCAAAAATCGTTGATGGAAATATTATAAAAAACCTATTGCGTTACTTTTTCTGGAGTATGAAGTTTTATAACACAAACCCTTGTGACAAATTATAAATGAAGGAATTTTATTTTTCAGGAATAATTGGCAATGAAATGAAAATGAGCTTTGACTGCCATCATTAAAAGTTAGATTTACACTGAATCTATTTGCTTATAATATATTCTATAAAATATTAAATTATTAAAATATTATATTTCATATTTACCTTAATTGGTCTGTCTAGAATGATCCTTACTGGAATGTTATTTCTCTATTTCCATAAGTCCGTTTCATCTGTAAAGAGACATCATCAGGCTTCACACTTGAAAAATATTTTTAAAATAAACAATCCAGAGGCTAAAAAAAATTAATAATTAACAAATTTTGCATACACATTGAAATAATTTCCACACACACACTCACCTACAAAAAAGAACAAGTGGATGGAAACCATCTTGGTAGTTATCTAGATTTACTAAATACAATGCCCAAAAGTTGGCTGCCCTTGTAGGAAATATTAAGTTGTACTGATAGTAGACTACAAGGAATCTTATCCAGTTGAGTAGATTGTTTTAAACCGTTGTTACACAAATTTTCTAAACCTTGTAATTGTATATATCACATCATAGGGCCTAACCGAGTTATAGCCTATTTATCAAGTGTTAAATAAGGCCCGGGACGGCTTAACAATTTTTTAACCATTACAGATACAGCTACAAAACTTTGTACATTCTTAATAGGGACCAAAACCTATTTTAGTACGTATTCGGTGGACCGCTACCTTTCCAGAGTGACAGCCCAAAAGGAGTAATTAGGAAGTCTTAAATAAGAGCATACGTCGAGTTGTACATCGAATTAAATCCCTTTACAAGTAGAACACAATACCGCAAACCCTACCTCAAAATGTTCTACTAGCTAAAATAGCGTGGGTTTAAAGTTCATATTAGCTACAACGTCAGGTATGTTATCAGTTATCACATTTTCTTGGTAGATCATTATTCGAAATTACATTTTTGACAATAACTTCGCTATTTATCGCCTTGGAGGGTTGTTTATGGTACCATTGTATGTAGAACTGAAATCTGCTATTTTTTTAAATTTAGTTTGTTATATGTTTAATATAAAGCGAGGTGTGAACTAAAATCTGATTAAAATTGCTACCATTTTTACATTTTCTATTCGATTTTGTTCTATTTATATAGGTTTGTATATGAACATACTATAGTCCCCCTATAGCATATTTCATGCCAATATATTAAATGTTGTGGCTGCTATCGTGCTTACAGACTACAATGACAACGTCGACTGACGGATGGTGTAGGGAAAAACACTTTTTCGGTTTCCTGAGACCTTGAAACGTGAAAATCAACGAGAGAAAAGGAGGTCAAAATTTTTGACGATACTAAACTCACCATACTGGGTAAATAAAACAATATTTCAAAAAATGTATCTATTACTTGTAGGTGAGGGGGAAAACGGTACAAAACAAATATTTTCATTCACACTAACAATAAACGAAATAATACTAATCGTTAACAAAATACAGTTCCGTAGTTGACGGTCTAAAAGTAAAAATACCGTCAATCTTTGAAAAAGTATTTATGTAAAATTATAATATAAACTTGCTTTGCTTGTGATATAAACACGTCTTCAGCGTAAATCTAACTTTTAATGATGGCACTCAATGCTCATTTTCATTGCATTGCCAATTATTCCTGAAAAATAAAATTCCTTCACTTATAATTTGTCACAAGGGTTTGTGTTATAAAACTTCATACTCCAGAAAAAGTAACTTAATAGGTTTTTTATAATATTTCCATCAACGATTTTTGGTTTTTCAACGATAAAACTTTTCAACCTAATCTAATCTAACCAACTTGAACTAATCTAACCAACCTAACCTAACCTAACCAACCTAACCGACCTAACCTTATCTACATAATCTAACCAAACCAACCTAACCTATGCAACCTAACCAAATCAACCCAACTTACCTAACCTACCCAACTTAACTTATTAACCTAACCTAACCTATATAACTTGCCAACATTACCTGAACAACATACATAACTTAACTAGCCTAACCCATCTAACCTGAGCTAATCTGACTAAACCAACCTAACCAACATTTTTGGTTAGATGGCGAGCATAAGTTTTGCATTTCAGTTATTAAAAAAATAAATAAAAAATATATATATAAAAAAATAAAAACATATAATATACAGATTCAAGGATGGGGTCGGGGCGCCCATCATCTTGTTTTTAAGGCGACAGTAACCGAGTCATTTTTTAACTTTAAACAATAAAGGGAAAACACATTTTTAGACACATTTATGTAACGTGAAGTTTTGAAGAAAATTACAATTTGTAAATCGTAGAAAATATATCATTATGTCGGTGGTTTCTCTCCAACTCATTTATGAACAGCATTAACTATTACTGACAATTTAAAGCCCGTGGTTTTAAAATAAATTATAATTTGAATGTTTATGAATAAATTGCCGAAAATACAACAATTTAGCTTTAAGTTCTGTAGGACTGCAGACGACTGTGTGTATAATTTCCATCTTATTATTGCTCACTTTCACCTCTACTCTCTGGCAAGCCTCTTCGTTAAAAAACTATAAATTATAAAAGGCATTTTTTGATAAAAAACATTTAAAATTGTAATTACAATTCTGAATACAATGGTACCAACCCCCAAATCTCAATGATGAAAAAAAGCGAAGTTATATATAAAAAAAATGCAATTTTGAAAACTGACATCTCTTGAAAATGTTATATCTCTAAAGTTAAAACATACATCGGAGCGTAGCGAATGAAAGCTCCTTTATATATGAACATCTTCGAGGCACGTAAGGACCACGACACTGATGCGTTTGAATCGAGTGCAGACTTTATACATTTACGAGGTCTAGATGACCTCAAAAAAGTAGAGATGCACGCAATTACGAAAATCTCTGTAATAATTGTTTTAAATAAACTTATTCTACTGGGTGAGACCCCTTGATCTACCAGTATTTAACATTTCCTACAAGACTCAAAAAAACAACTTTTTCGCATTAAATGTAAGTATTACATTGTATTTTAGGCTGGGTAAGTACCATGATGAAGCCCAATAACTTGTTTTGTTTACTTTAATTACTTCAAGAACGACAAATTAAATCTTGAATTGTTTAATATTTGACTCAAAAAGAAATAATGTTGGTTTCACAAACAATTTGTATCCAACTTTCTCTCCCCCCACCCCCACCCATTTACTAGCTAGCTTTTAGGAGAGTCGGATACAAATTTAATTATACTTAAGCTCAGTTTGTTGATTAGAGGAAAATAATGGCGGCAGTAATTATTGATTGTGATAAAATTAAATATGCTCCGGTATTATTGTTGATGAATGAAAATAGTTAAATTAAACTAGGCCTTTTTGTTTCAGTCCATTCTAAATACAAAGGTATACAAAAATCGATAGTTTAGATTTTAATATGCAATGACAAATCTACTATAGGGTTCAACGGATATTGAAGAAGTTTTCACATGTTTAGGTTTTGCAGTTGTGTACTATGAAACCCTAGAAGTTTAAAATTTGAAAATCTATGTTTTAAATACTATGTTTAATCTATATGAAAATATTATGTTTGAAATTTAAAAATCTATGTTTTAAATACTATGTTTAAGAAAATATTATGTTTGAAATTTAAAAATCTATATTTTAAATACTATGTTTAATCTATATGAAAATATTATGTTTGAAATTTAAACAACTATGTTTTAAATACTACGTTTAATCTATATGAAAATATTATGGTTCTATTTTGAAAATCAAAATGTTTAAAAAAAAAAATAATAATTTCATGTGATGTTTAGTATTTTCTTCCTACCAATTCATCCATAATCGATAACACGATGTATCTACATTGAAGCAACTAACGACAGTAGTTTTTTTTTTTTTTTTTTTTTTTTTTTTTAAATAGCATTAATTTTCTCCCGATCTGTGTCCTGGTTTAACTTCTAAAAATGTTTTTTATGGTTTATTTTGGTATTTTCTTTCCTAAGTTGTCAACTCAATCACCAAGAAGCATTGTTTTATTGTTTGTGAGAAACATTTGCAATTTGCTCAAGCATTAACTTTCGTTTAAACCGGAATTATACTTTTTTCAAAGTCTAAAATGATTTGCCAAATTTCACAATCATTTAATTTCAGTAGTGTAGTACCGTCTACGAAAGGGATTATTTGAAAATGTAAAATATCTATAAACGTACAACTTTTTATAGCTTGCTAATTTTTAAGAAACTCAGCATCACCGTATCTCTCAAGTGTTGGTGTATCTTAAACTAGTATAAGTAAAGTTTCAAAATGGACACCCCGTAAATTTGAACTCCTTTTTATGAAACTGAACTACACTTTGTTTTGTGGAAACTGTATTCGATTTTATCACTATTTCAATTTTAAGCTAAAATAAAAATAAATTAATATAATAACTGGAAATATACTCCTGCCTTTATTAGGAATTAGGGATATAATTTAGTTAGGAAAATAGTCTATGTTCCTTTAAAGAAGTCAGAATGATAACAACTATTGTGACATAGCTAGAAAACTGACGAGATAGCTTGCCTTGCAAATGAGGCGTCAAAAGTTGAGAAGTGTTTATAAACTCTTGGGTGGGAAGAAACGAGGTCAATCATTCAAGAGGAGACCGCCGGCAGATTTAGAAGATAGCCAAAAGGACTTGGCGAGAGAGAGAGAGAGAGAGAGAGAGAGAGAGAGAGAGAGAGAGAGAGAGAGAGAGAGAGAGAGAGAGAGAGAGAGAGAGAGAGAGAGAGAGAGAGAGAGATAGCTTTCGGTGTATGATGTGAAGGAACTTGCAATTATTAAAAAGTAAATAACGTAAAGTCAGGATTGTATAGGCACAATATTTGGAACCATTAAGGATCTATAATTTTATAATAATAATAATAATAATAGTAATATTTTAGTGTACCACTTAAATGTAAATGTAAAAGAAATAGTTGTATTAAAATTAATAAAGGTAGATTTAGTAATTATAAATTGAAACACTGTCTTATTTATTGTAACAAATAACCCAGGCGGGAAACAATGGCCGATTTTCTAACACATTGCTTATATTTAAAATGAATGCCGATATAACATTCCCCAAGGTATTAGAATCAAATAAAACAATAGTTAAAATGAAAGTTTTCTTTTAAAATGCATTGAATATTTACGGAACTCTTCAATTTTTCAAATTTACCACAACAGTTAAAGTGATTCTATATATTAAAGTTATCAAGGAAATACTACACTACTCTATTTACAGTTGTCGGAGTTCATAAATAAATTGACGATTTGTAATTTTTAAACACAGTGGAATTTACACTTTGTATATTCAAAGTTAATTTTAAAATGAATGTAACTCTTTCCTATAACATAAAAGGTTTGTAAAAGTAAATTATGTTTTTTTTTCAGCTGAGCGCTGTTGCACGTCATAAATAAAACTTAATTACAGTCATTAGTTTCCACCGTTAATTTTACCACTCTCAGCATTTACATATAGTTTTATCTTAAACACATTTATTTTTACAACTGCAGTACTTAACATACCTTTTGTGTAGTTCTCGCTTTTCAGACTTTCGAATATACCGGGTGTCCATTTTTGTCGGGCCAATATTGTGATCTCTGAAATTACAAGAATAACAGAAAACATTAAATGGGGGATTTCACTTACTTTTTAGTGATTATTAAAAATATTAAAATTAAATTTTTAAATGACATTATTATGAAGTCGACAAAGAAGTCAAACAATCCAATAAAATTTATTATTTTACTTGACGATTCACTGTAATGCTATTTAAATGTTAAATTAATTTTTAAATAATTATAAAATGGCGCTTAAACATTAGCGAAACATTAAATTTTTCAATTTTTGGGGGCTCTAGTTCCTCCATGTACTCGATTCCTTTCTTCATGTAGTTTTGGATTAGATCCCTTTCTTTCACTTTTTTTATCTTGTTTTATGACCAACTCTTATTCTCTTCCGACCGTGAAGCTATTAAAGTATTCGAAAACAGGCTTTATTTTATGCTCTTTTCTTCTCTTTTTACAACACGATAAAGAACGAAAGATTTTTTGCCTTTAAACAACCAAAAAATCTAATACAGAGTACAGTGTATTTTTATGTAAAAAAAAACAGCCTTTTGGAAACGCCTGGAGTCCTCAAAATGCTGCTTGTCCTACCGCTAAGGCCCTGAAAGGTATTTTGCTAAAAAGAAAACTGGTATTTATGTAAACACATAAACGTATTTACTTATTTATATACCTACTTAATTATATGTGTATATACTAATATATCACGTCTCGATTATACGAATCAACTGTCGTTATCAAGTGATAAACCTATAACATGAAAACGTGAAACGAGTCAACTTAGCCTAGTAGCCATGTTGGAAACTAAAACTTAAACTAGTTATCTAAGTAATGAACCCAGGGCTAAAGGTAAGTGGTAAATAACTCAGATTATATACAAATGGGTTCAAACACAACTATACAACACAAGGAATTAAAACATCAAGTTTAAACTAAAACGAACAATGGTTAACTGTTTTTGGTTCAACTTGGTTACGATCTAGGTTTATCGTTTGATAACGGGAGTGGATTTTAGTCTCGAAACGTCGTTTACACAAATAATGGTGATTCCCGAACACTATCTAATTATTTGAACCGTAACAAATTAACTATTTATTTACCATATTGTTATAAATAGTTAAGTCAATAGTACACAAAAAACACATCATACATGAAACTGGCATATCTTATTTATAAACATATATGCATATTAATTTAACCCACAGAAGAGATTGATTCTATTTGGTTACGGATATATAATTTGCAATTTAACATGAACGAATCTAAAGTAAAATAAAAACCACGACCTTGATAAAAATAATAATAATTTAAACACAAGCAATAATTTAAAACTAGGAATACTGCGAAACCTTGAGAGAACCATTATGAAGAACTCGGCGACTATTAGCCCTGAATATTTCCCATAATGATAGAAAAGAAAACAAGTTTAGAGTTCCCAGTCAGCGATGGCGTGTTTGGTCAGACCCTAACCTATAATTGTTGAATTTATTGGCTTCAAATATATCATAGGAGAGCAAAGCGTTTAGAAGCGTTTACCGAAATTATAGAGCGAGCTGAGATAGCAACGGGAATGCACAAACTCTCTCAGATAGTACTTTCGCTTAAATCAACCTGTGATGTTTTGTTGCCACATCACTCAAATAGAAAGTATTAACAAACAAGTGGATTTCTCGTCTTCCGTGTTTCTTTGACTCGGTGAAGATGGCCTCAAGTAATCTCCAGGACCACAACACGTGAGAAGTGGCAACTCGTGAAATCGTGTAATCGTTTAACCCGAGCTGTGATTCGAGTTTAAAGTATTCGGAATTTCTTTTGATTGCTTCATCTAATAAGGCTAAAAAAGATAAATGCCCATATTCAGATTTAAATATTTCGCAAGTAAATTCTACGCATTTTTTACAGCACATTCCATTCTTTCTTCAATTTTACCTGCTTTGTTACTTACGTTTATTTATAATGGTAGGTTTGTAACCTTTATAAAATGGTCCAACACGTTTTTGTTTTTTAAGAACTACACAATCGTACTAATGGAAAAAGATCATTACACCAACAGTGACTGTATGAAAAACATCTGCCTTATCACAATAACCATTGAATCGATATATGTGAAACTTAAATCTTGTCATTCACACATATACGTGGTGTAGAAAAGAAATTATGCGATGGTTAAAAACAGATGGCGCGTTTTTGGCGGTAAATCCCGTTTTTAGGTTTTCTCATTCTAAGAAAAGTGGTTTTGGTAAAGATGTTATTTGTGCAATGCTCTACAGCCCAAACTAGTGAACATATTGTGATAAAATTTATTATGGTAGGTACATTTTGACCATATCTCCCCTTCTTATATATGCATACAGAATGTTCCGAAAAGGTTGACTGGATATTCATTATCGGATTATATACATCGAAACAAATTAATAGCATACAGTCAAATTCCGCTTCTTTATCGGTCTCTCCGCTATTTTGTTCTTTTATAAATGAAAATGAATAGGCAGTTCACCTTTTTTTACCCTAATTCAAAATTTGAAGATAGCTACCGTAAGACAAAACACAAATACCGATACTCTCAAAAGAGGCTATAATGATTTTGATCAAATTTTGCTAAAATCTCCCCAAGTAGCCATATAAAACGTATTGGTTGTCATCGCTCCAGAAACGCTTGTTCCTAAATTATTGTTAAACCCAAAAATCTGTCACTGAGATGTTACAAAAGACGTATTTTCTCAAAATCGGCTCTTCCGATTTCATTGTAATTTTGGTGATTTCCGTAAAAGCGGAATTGGTAGAAAATTACTGTAAAGAAATAATTTTCAGAAAAGAACAATGACCCCGTCATTTAAAAAGGATGTCATCTTGCGTTATTTATGTTTAACAAAAGTATTTTTATAAATTTTTATTTAAAGGTAAAAACCTCTCGGTCATCATTACCTTATAAAAAAAAGTAAAAAATATTAAACAATGACGCCTGAATACTCTAATAGCGTCAGAGTCGGAAAAGAACAATAGTTGGTCGAGAGAGGCCTGATAGGAAAGATAAAAGAGAGTGATCTAACCCAAGTCTACATGAAAACAGGTGTAGATCCAGCCCTCGTGATCGCCAAACCCGTATTCACTAAAATGAGCCCCTGAGGGTTTAACAAATAACACAAGTAAAGCAAGCTTACATCTTATTCAAATACAGTACAACTTCGATTATCCGAACCTCATTTAACCGGATATCTGGATTATCAGGATCGATTTAAGTTTTAAAAGTTACAATCGAAATGTGACCCATATCGAGTAAAGACATCAATATACCGTGTTATAAAATAAATGCAATCTAATAACTACGGTAGTATATTGTTTTAAACAAGCTACTGTTTTGACAACTACCTATCTGATATTCGAATTGTATCGTTAGTATTTCGATTGTGAACGTGTGTGTGAAAAGGTTTGTACAATGTTTTTGCTTAGTATACTTTATTTAATAGAACAGTAAAATAATTTATCGCGTAACGCGTTTATAACTCCTGTTTTAAGACGGTTTCATTTTGGAACCTGTTATTCATTTAAATCTAAAGTCGCACAACCGGTTGAAATGAATCTTTATGAAGCTTTATAAATTTGGATTATTGTTACATAATATTCTGGTTTTAAAATCTAGCTTGAAATAGCTTTTTACAATTGAAATAACCATTAGAAATCATTATCTTCTGCATGGAGTGCATTAAGGTAAACTACATTTATTTAAGCCATTTAATGATATTTTATATCACCAAAATGTATACAAAATTACTGAACACAGTTTTCAAAACAAACTTCAAATACCATATTCGTGATTTACTTTTTTACAAAAATTCATTTTTAACAGATTTTTCTAAAACTTTTGTATACCGTTAGTCTGAAACCTTCATGCCCCAGTTTGAGGCTAGTCGTATTCAGGATGGTTGAAAACTATTTACATTTAACTTATTACTCGTGAGAAGGTCACTATAGTAACTACGAGTTTGGCAATTCCAAGGGATCCTAACTGGATCTACGTCTTTTTAATGTAGTCTTGGGTTAGATACCTGTATATGTCATCTTTTCTATCAGATCACTTTTGACTAACTCTTGTTTTTTTTAGACACTATTAGACTATTCCAAAGATGGGGGTGGGGTGGGGGTCTTTAAGGTATACTCTTTTTCTTCTTTTTAAAAAAATAATGACCGATGGTCACTTTTAAAAAATCAAGGTGACTTTAATTTCAAATTATAGGGTCACATCTTCAAATAGTTTGATCCTACATCTCAATAGATTATATTATAAAATTTGTAAGCAGTGTAAGTAAAAACAATGAATGCAATTTAGTAAAAAATGACATTTTGTTAGTTATTGGAACATCCTGTATATATAATTACACTATATAATGGTAATATGTAGGCTTACTTTTTGGTTTTTAGAACACCCTGTACCGGATACGTATTTCCAATACAAATTGGCTCACTTTACATCAAAATAACCAAACAATGAATCACTATTAACCCAGCCTTGCAGAAAAGGTTTAATACGAATTTTAAAACACCATAACTCAGTTGTTTTTAATATAAATTAAAAAATCCTTTTTAGTATCATAAATTGACCTATTAGAATATGTAAAAATAATAATATCTTTACATTTAAAAAGTTGAGAAAAATCGCATTTTGTTAAGTTTTGGAACATCTGGATATCCTACTAAACGTTTGTGAGAGGTTGAACATTTTACTATTTAAAGAAACTCTTAAAATGTCAGGGCGTTTCTATATTTTTTACACACATTCTATAAGTTGAATACAGCTTTCTATGAGTATTTTATTTTGTAATTCATAGTATATATTTATAAAAATTAAATTTATGTTTATATCTTATAGAAGTGATACATCTACGGCCGGCGTACAGTTAATTTTTTTTAATGTACAGTTATACTAAATTTACGTGTGTAAATTAATTTCCTTTATTCACTTAATTCTATTTTATTTATTTTTCATTTAAAAAAAATTAATTAGACACAAATTACTGTAAAAAAACATTGTATTCTTAATAAACATTATTATTTATTTTAGAAGAAAACAACATTTGTATTTATTATAATAGTAATATGATTTCTTGTAACACGATTTTCTATCATATTTATTGTTTGTAAAAAATGGGGGGAAATACTCATATATGTTCATGGAGTACTTGGCGATATTCAAAAAAAAAATCTATAAACCACAAAAATAGAAAACACTAACTAAAACTGTTTCAATAATTCGGTTGTTTTTTATAGTTTAATGTACATTTCTTTATTTTTTTTTTAGTTTTGGGATTCATCGTTTTCTTCATTAGAATTATAATGATAATAAAATATGGCACTAATATAGAAATAGAGAATAAAAATAAACAGATAAAGTAAAACATTAAAAAAAAAGAAAAACATTTATTTAAAAAAATAAAAACACTAACATTTAAATTTTATAAAAGTAAATAAAATAAATTTTACACATCTGATGGAAATTTTTATTTAACTACTTATTAACTTCATCTTTTATAAATTTTTAATTACATTATTTGTCGGTTGTAATATGTATTTATAAATAAATGTGAACGACCTTTACATTGTCCTTGTGGATGTCCTAAAACATGAGAATCCGTTTATCCCGTGTCACAATCTCGTCGAGATGTAGAAAAGAAGGTTCAACATTTCACAATAAATCTACACTGTGAATCGGTGTTCGTTCAGTGAAAGTAAGATAAAGGTAGGTTAACTGTGAAGATGTCTTAACTAGTCCTCCCACAAGCCTTGTAGAAACTCCAGCTTTCACAACGTTACTAATATTACAGTACGGATAGTAAACAAGGATATGTCATTAAATATATGACAAATTTAACCAATACATAAAGTGTGTAAACAAACCTATTAACTCGATTACTTAACTGGTAGTTAAGACAGGGTATGTAGGACACGATTTTAACCATGTTTAGGACCTACATTTCAAGAATTTAGCGATCGGTAACTTACTATAGTGGTTTTCATTTAAATATCGTAAAACTAACAGTTTTTTAAGATATGGAAAATAAAAACAAAAATATCTTTATCGTTTTGAAAATTTTATTATTCATTATTCGATTTATTAATTTGTTATTCACATATGTTTTAGATAAAAATAAAATTTGTATTTTTTTAAGTAGTGGTTAGATTAGGTTAGGTCTTCATAAATCTCAACATTACTTCAAAATGTTGAACAATTTTATTTATCGGCCGATTTAAATATATATATATATATATATATATATATATATATATATATATATATATATATATATATATATATATTAAAGATGACAAATTCTACTTTTTCAGTTTTTTTTAAGTAATAACTACCCAAATCTTCATTTGTTAAAAATATACAGAATCTGAAGTTATATGACAACACAATACTATGTCCAAAAATGGAAATGAGTTCGTTATGCCACTACAGAGTGCCACCCCTACTCCGCCTACTCACAATCTAATAACGTATGTAGCTTGTTCCTTCAGTAGTCGCACGCCGCTTCTTCTTTGATTTTAAAGCGCATCAGGTAGCTGTTAAAGCATCCATGCCCTAATAACACTTGTGAGGTAAAGTACTTCTTCTCTATGTTTCCTGTCAACCTAGTTTTGTGATTGTAAATCAGGCGTTGTGTCCATCTCCAGGATGTATCCGTCTGTCATTGTTCCTGCCAAATCCACATAATCACTATCCTAATAGCTCCGTTGGTTGGTCAGATCTTGCCTTCATAGAATCATAAATTTCCAGCCTTTCTCTTCACATCAGGTTCAGTTGTGGAAAGCCAGCTATGGCGAGCAATGAACTTGTTGAGTTTATTCTAAGCAATCATTGCCCTAGGCCTTTAAGCAGACAGTAGGCGGTTTACTGCAGTTCGTTTGTCCAATACGCCAGACCACAAAGGAGTTCAATTAAAATGCCTTAATACAACTCCTGATATTCAAAGTAAACTTAAACGTTCAGTTCGAGTCTTTCAGTCAGCTTTTGCTGTTAACTTTCACGACAAATTTTCACAAAACCGGTTAAACTGTTATTAAAATAAATTTTACCTAACAATTTTGAAGGTTGTGTATTTCTTAGCCAATAAATTAATTCATAAAAAATATGCGTAGCTATAGTGAGTGTTAGTTACATTAAAGATATGATTTTCCATGAGGTAAATACACGAATAGGATGGGACTATAGTATATCAATCGCTTTTAATAATACACGTGTGTATATAATTTCCTAACCTGTCTGATTTTCCGTCTACCTTTCTACGTACGATATAATATCCGCTAAAAGATTGAAAACGATCATATTTATCGTTGCCGTGTGTGTCACTTTACTTGGAGGATTTCTATTGGCTAACTTTGGACTATTAATATTGGTGAAAACAATGTTCAAAATATAAGTTGAAATAAATTAATATCATTTAACTTTATTTGATTAACAAGAACATGAAAATACGCGATGTTACGTTTTATCACGTACAACTTTCATAGAAATAAAATTATTGCAAAAATGTTTTAACATTTGTATCAACTCAAGTGTGTAATTTTATTTAGTAAACTTTCAAAAGTAAAACATTAAGAGTGAAGAATATTATTAACAAATTTGAGGCTTTTACTATATGGAAGTCAACACTATGTTATGGGTTGTAGACTAACAATGACTTGTAAAGTTTGAAACTAGTTGTATACTGTAATAAAAACAAATTGTGAATTATAAAAGTGAGCTCATTTTACCCACAGTAACGAAAATAATATATAGAATGTAGTCAATCTTATAATTAAAATAAGTAGATAGGACCATCGTAGTACTTACCTAGACCCACCATGTAATATAACACAAGCAAATACTCCAAATGTAATTGTTTGACTTTGATGGAAATATTAATTGTACTGGTAGAGGAAGAGGGTCTTATCGAGTTGGGGAAGTTTGTTTGAAACCATTACTACAGAGGTTTTTTGATCCTCGTAATTGTGTATATCACTACTTTCTTAACATCGGCTACACTAACGGGTACCGTAGATGTGTATATCTTAAAAAGACTCCACGTCCTTCGCTCGTGTAAGTGTCTCGGCCATGGCAGGTTTCAAGGTTATACATATATGAACCTGCCTCCACTCGCTACGGTCTGGATCTTGTAACTATATGAATATCACAATTTCTTAGGAAGTCAGAGTTGGAAATAACTTCGCAATGTGTCTTTGTAAAGAGGTGGGGTTGCTACTATTACACGAGAATTTAAATCTTCAAATTCGTATAATACAGTAATTTATACCTTAATTTGTTTAATATAGTATTCTGAATAACACGCGATATAAACAAAAACATTTTCAAATTGATTTTTCTGAATTCCAATAAAGTTCTTTGTGAACAAACTATAATCCACTATACTGGATTTCATGTTTCTATCTCAATTTTTGTGGTCGCTATCATGTTTAATTACCGGCGACAACGAAGACAACGACGACAAACCAAACCAAACCAAACAATGACAACAACAACAATGACATCAACTACAACAACGACGAAACAAACGACATTAATGACAACGACAAAAACGACGACAAAAATAATGACATAAGCGACAATGACAACGAGTACAACGACGATAACGACTACATCAACAAAAACAACGACATCAATGACAAGAACGACAACAACAACAACGACATCATTGCCAAGAACGACAACAACAACAACGATTTCAATGACAAGAACAACATCGACCACATCAACGACAACGGTAAAAACCACGACAACGACAATCTCAGCAAAAATAACCACATCAATGACAAGAACGACAATAACAAAAAAGACATCAACGACAACGATAACAACAATAACATCAACGACATCGAAGATATGGATGACATCGACGACGGACGGCAGGTCGAAAATCACTTTTTCGAATTCCTAAGTCCATGAAACTTGAAGATAAGTCAAAAAAGAATGGTCTAATTAATATGTTTAGTACCAAGCTTACCCTGTACTTCGTATACTGGGTAAGTATAACTGTATTAAATCAAGTATCGTATGTACCTTAGAAAGAAAATAAAAATCATCCCATATTTTTTTTGAATGGGAATATTTTGCAAACTGTAAACATTTATTTAGTTACGATTCGAAAAAATATTTTTTAAATACAGAATAGATTCTAAAAAGTGCTCACATTCCTCCCCCTTTTGTATTCGGTAGTTAAACCCTTCCCACAAAAGAGTGAACCCAAATATTGTCTAACCTTTTAAAAGTTAGTGTGTTATTAAAACTTAATGCATAAATTTTCCAAAAGAGCAAAAATTATAAATCTTCGTTTAAAACTACTTATTTAAGGAAGTAGGCCTACCGTCGGTTTTAAAATAAAAAACCAATGTGTTTTGAAAAATGAATAAAAGTCAATCTAATTATTTAAATAAAATTAAATAATATTATTAAATCGCTAAAATATATTTTTAGTTTCTTTTGAGTAATCGTTTTTAACGTAAAAAGGCGGTCCTAAACGGTGTGTCGTATGTCTCAATCGAAAAGTGTTATTTCTAAAATTTTAAAATAATAAAAATTTTATCCGAGTAAAAAAAATACGTTTGAGACAAGTTATGAATAACAGGGTAGGGGAAAAGTCTCAAACTCGCCGATACAAGCTTTATTAAAGAAAATCGTAAAAATAAGAGATCGACTTGAAGAACTTTTCTAAATTATTCAATAAATGAGGAAAGTTTACTTCTTGCCACAGATGCATTCTGAATTCATCAATTAATTAAAGCAGTATGATGTTAAAGTTTCCACAAAGTACAGTTTGTTAATGTTGCTGTTTTTGAATTGAATAGTTAATCGACAATGAGCGGTGTTGCACTGTGAACATGGCTTGGTGTTGGCGAAAGGTTAGGATGCTCGTGGGAATAGTCTTACCTTATGTAACCATGCTAAACAAGTGCTAATATATTCAACATATTGATTGTAGAGGCTTCTAGTCATGCACGGAGCGCGCAGGAGCGTCCGTCTGCTCACTCCCCCTCCCACCCCGCTGCTAACGAATTAACCAACAATTGAATGAATAGCTACAGTACTTAATTAAATTAGGTTTACAGTCTGTCATAATAAAAAAAAAACATTTGTGAATAAAATGTTAACAAGTATAATGTATTTAATAATATTTCTCAGGAGATAATGTTTGGTTTCAAATTTCTCTGTTTATTTTCAAATGTTAATTGGTACCCTGCAATATTTAGAGGTACATAAATACAAGTTGATGATCACCATCATGGTACTCACCCAGCAAGATTAATACAAACATATTCTGGAAATGTAACGCCCAAAAATAGCTTTCTTGGAATTAGTAGGAAATTTTAAATTGTATTGTTAGATCAATAGATAAACAGTAGGGTAATTTTGTTTAAAAGAGTTGTTACACGTGTTTTTTGAACATCTTAATTGTGTTTATCACTACTCCTCTTGACGTCGGCTAGGCCCTAATGTTCCAGTGTTCCTTGAAGCTGTACATATGTCGAGGAGCCTCCACTCGCTACGCTCGAGTTGGTGACTTGGCCCTGCAGGATCTTATAAATATACGAAAAGGTATGTCGTTTCGAAATTACAATTTTGCCAATAACTTCACTATTTTCCACCGTAGAGAGGTGGAGTCAGTACAACTGTATGCAGAATTAAATTTACTATCTAATTTAACGTGTTATAATATTAATGTCACGTTAATGTAATAATTTAAATTTCAATAGAATTAATTAAATATATTTGCAAACTATAGTCCTCTATATCAACGTTTCATGTTCCTGTCCTTATTTTTGAAGCTGATACCGCGTTAACGTATAACGGCGACAATACCAAAATGGCGACGGAAGGACGGACAGAATATTAAAATCTAACTTTCAGTTTCCTGAGGGTTATGGAAGGTAAAATATCGTTCAAGACACGGAGGTCAATTTTTGCGATTACAAAATTACCCTCGTTTACTGTGTTAAATAAAAGTGCTTTGGTTTCTGTGAAGAATTGTGTGATCACGTATCAAGTGAACATAATAATCAATTGAATTAGTTTTCAGAAGGACGCATTGATAAGTTATCATTCTAAATGTAAACATGGAAAAATTTGGAGCATGAAAAATGTCAAGAGAGACTTGATAGGAAAAATAAAAGAGAGGGATTTAACTCAAGACTACGTGGGAAAAGTATGGATCCGATGGAAATCTTTCACAAGCCATAACTCGCTAACAAAGCGTTTTTGGACCAATGTTTACATGAACTTTTTATCTTATTTTTAGCTATAGAATCATTTCCCGAGAGATTACAGTGTAGTTCCGAGATACCCTGTATATATAACGGCTGTTTTCATTCTCTCATAAAACTCTATATGTAGCATAGAGAAAGTTATGGGATCATTTAAGGTCTCCTGATTTTTTTTTAAAAAAGCGATTTTTTGAAATAATATCTAACCGTCTGTCGTATGTGCTGCACTCTACAGCCCAAACGCGTAAACAGATTTTAACCGATTATTATTAAAATAATATTGCACCAACTACAGAACACTCCGCTCAATACAATTTATTAATTGTGTTACAGCTCAAATAGACGTGTTATTTATTATTTTCAGAAAATAAAATAATTTATATAAATTTTGACATGAAACATTGTTTATAAAAGAACAGGTTGGTTAATTAATTCAGAATTATAAACGTGTGCGACAGCGTGCACGAAATCAAGGCACGGTATGTGCGATAAAGTGATTAACTCTAATTAAGGAAATGCAGCTGCTAAATACAGCCATAACCTCCCCCACCCTAGACACCGATGCTCATTAAAATACCATCTTTCATCCCTTTGTTTTAATTGACTTCTAGCTCGAGGCTACTCCTACACATGAGTTGATGGAGCATCTCTGACTAGATTAGATCTAATCACAGTTACATATATAGAAAAACTTACCCGAAGGGGGGGAGCATTATAATTAAAACTTTTATATTATATTGTTTTTGTTTTAAAGTTAAATTAATCACGTCTCATTTCGTCAATTAATCAAATATTTGAATAATTAAAATTGTATCGTGTTTATTTTTTAATTAAAAATTTGATTAACTGTTTGGTAAATTTTCACACATTGGTTTACCTTTTTCCCCCAGAATTCTGTATTATATCTAATCTAACATACTTCAAAAATTTGTAAAAACAATTTTTTTAAATTAATAAAGTTAAAAGCATACTTTTAGGTAATGTTGACTCAAAATAATAGACAGAAGCATTTTCTCTCCCAGGCGTTATCATTGCTTAATTGGTTTCGTACTTAGCCACTATACTAAGCATATGGTTATTTTGACAATCGATAAAAATTTCGAGTTCCGCTCTTTGACTGATCTTCACGTTTCATTGCCTCAGTAAAGTAAAAAGCAATTTTCCACACGACGTCCGTCCATCGTTGTTGTATTCTGTACGTAAACACAGATATTTGGTACAAAGTGTGCTCATGTAGAACCCTATTGAAATTCAGAAAAAAAAGAATTAAAAATGTCAAACGGGTGGAAATATTAAACAGTTATTTGTTCGTATCTTTTGTATTTATACTTACAATAAACTAAATTAAATAAAAATTTACATATTTCAGTTCTGTATGTAATGGTATGAAAAAATAATCAGTTATTGTAAAAAATAAAAAAACACCACGAGCAAAGCGAGTGGATACTTTTTTATATATACACATCTTAAAGGCCCATTAGGCCACGCCGACGGAGAAAGAAATAATAAACACAAGTACTAAGTAAAGAAAATTTTGTACCAACTGTTTTAAACTCCATGATCTACCAATATAATTGAACATTTTCGATATGCACGATACCAACTTCAATCTTCTTGTATCACATTGTACGATTGGGCTGGGTAAGTACTATGATGACATCCATCAACTTTAAATATAATCAATTCATTTTAAAATCTCGTTTTCTGAAATTAATTTAAATTTATAGTTATGAACTATCTTTCCTGCACAACAAATTAACGTTTCAACGTAACATACATAAATAATCGGTGCAAGCACATTGCACAAACTATATAACATCGATTTCCAAAACCAAGTGAAACTAATCGTCATTAAAAATATAAGTTTGTTAGTTGTCAGTTAAAAATGGAAACATGTTTGTCGTCTTTGAATAAGTATTTATATATTGAAATAAACTTGCTTCGCTCGTCCCAATAAACATGTCCTCACTTTAAGTTGTATTTGATTAAATGTCGCCGAGCAAGGATAATTTTTGTTTATTTACAAATATTTCTTAACCGGTATATATATATACTGTATATATATATATATATATATATATAACAACTATTTTAGAAACGGATTGCACACTTTTGATTTACATTTCACAAAAATTTGAACAAAATTGTTAAGGGTGGTTTTTAGAAAAATCCTCCCTAAACAAATACTAGATAATCTAGTATTTTTATCTTATGGCAGCTACTCTTATGGAACTACTTATGGAACTTTGATTAATTGAAATAATTTTAAAAAATAGTTCCAAGATATGACCAAAATATGGCCAGGTACTAAATTTGGTTAAATCGGGACACGAGAGACTTCAAAACGGATATTTTAACAAAAGATTCGACATCGATTTTGTTCAACCATCACATAATTTTCCATATTACGTATAAAGAAATTTTTATTTTATTATTTATCATAAATGATAAAAATTAAAACCTGGCAGCAGTCACGTTTGACTTGTTCTGGAGTTATGTACTAAAAACGTAACATTTAATCAAATAGTTTTTGAGGTACAATGTTAATTACAATTCGATTTCAACTCCATGCTAAGGGAGAAACGATATAATAGTTTTTTTTTTCCTTGTTGCTTAAATGCAAAAAACCTCTCGGTCATCATCGCCATAAAAAAAGTATAAAAAGAAGAAAAACCCCTATTCCTCGAATACTGTAATAGCGATAGTATCAGAAGAGAACAATAGTTGGTCAAGAGAGACCTGATAAGAAAGATAAAAGAGAGTGATACACCTTAAGACGATATGAAAGAGTTTGCAGATCTAGCTAAAACCCCTCGGGATTTCCACGTTTATACTCACTTTAATTGGAAGAAACATTAATATTAAGGTAATTTCCACTACAAATACATATTACATTGATACAATGTCTGAAGTTATTGGTAATCAATTACGTCATCTGTCAATCACCAACACGTGAAAAGTATTAAAAATATAAAAATCCCGTTAAGGCTGTTACCTAAACGTACAAGGGAATGTTTGCTATTATCGAAGAATACAATTACATAAGGCCGTGTGTCAGAAAAGCCGTGTACCAAAATGTACGCCGCTTTATGCAAATGACCGCTTACTGAACCTGCACAGAAGTAATGTTAATAGTAGAGCTAACACTTGGGAGAATCAAATAGTCTTCTCTATTGAGTCGTCGTCGAATTTTACATTGTTTCTTTTTTTTTCTTGTTATTTAAAGGCGATAAACCTTCAGTCTACATCGCCTTCCTTTTCCTTCCCATGCAGGATCGAAATAAGAACAAGAGTTGGTCATGAAATAATCTCACAGCCAATTTAAAAGACAGGGATCTAACACAAGATGACTTAAAATAACGTATAGATGCAGCTAGCAGCACTCGGCACTGCTACGTCCGTACTCACTATAAGTTAGTCCCTAACAAAACTGATCTAATATAGACAATGCCATTAATATAAGAATAATTTTGTTCTATACATACATGACACTATAATTAATGTTTTCAGTAATTGGTAATCAATTACGACACACGCCAATCACCAACACGAGAGAAATGATCGAAATACTAAAAATCCCGTTACGATTGTTTACCTACACGTACGAGAGAGTGGAATAATACAGTTTAATAAGACCGCATGTCTGAGAATAACAGCTAAGCTTTCTCTTATATTTTGAGAACTGGTAGCAGCATCATGTACGCCACTTCATCCGAACGACCGTTTACTGATTCTGTACAGAAGTAATGTTTGAGTCGTGCCATTCACTTGGAAGAATGAAACCGTCCTCTACGAGTCGTCATCGAGATATTTGTGCTACCGGTAGTATCCAGAGTTTTAATCCTTCAGGAGTGATTTCTTCGATTTTTCTGTTCAATAATGGTTAAGTAAAATGAAACATTACACCTCATGAGTTAATTTTTTTGATTTATTTATACTGGGTGTTCCACCTCAAATTATACAATAGCTAACTTTTGAATTATAAATATGATAGAGTACTTTAAATGGGGAATCGCTTCTTTTCAATGAAGTTTAAAAAACTTTTTATTTAATGTTAAAAATTGCCGCCATTTTTCAATATGGCTGCCACCTTTGAAATTTGTTATGGAACAGCCTGTATTTTATGGTTTTTTTAAGGTGTAAAACAATATTTTAAGAATGTTTTATTCTTGAGTACCTATTTATTTAAATCTTTAGCCGTTTAGGAATTACAGGCACTTGAAGTTCAGAAAATTAAACGTTTAATAGGCCTACAAATAATTGATTTCCACGTAAAATGTTACAATAGCTAATTTTTGAACCGTTGGGGGTATAAATAAGTTTTAATGGGGAACTCCCCCTTAATTTTATAAGCACTAAAATGACAAGGAAATCAATTTAGAAAAACGAACTAAATTTCTTTAAAAATAGGGATTTTAAACTAATATCTCCTGTCTTATTCTAGTTATAACAATAAAATTAGATAAAAAATTTGCAGATTTGAATTCTGCATACCTCAGCTCTAGGATGAAAAATATAGAAGTTATTGTAAAAAATGTAGTTTTTTTTTAACCATTACCTACCAAGAATGATATTTTTATAGTTACGAGATTCCACCGACACGAGCATAGCGTGTAGGGCCTCCTTAACAAATATATAGCTTGAGCCCCGCCAGAGACAAGACACTGACACGAGCGAAGCGAATGGCGACTTTTTAATATACACACATCTACGAGACACGCTAGGGCCTAACCGACGTCAGGTAAGTAGTGATGTACACAATTACAAGGTTACGAAAACATATGTAACCACTGTTTTAAACAAACTTACCCTATTGACGAGACTCCTTGAACTACAAATACAATAATTTAACTTTCTCCACAAGGCCTAAGAAAAAAACGGTCGGGCATTAGATTTAGAGGATCCGTTAGTATTGTATGATTGGGCCGGGTAAGTACCATAATGATTAATCTGTCTTATAAGACAATGATAAGAAAAAGGTGTTTCGCCTTTAAACACTGAGAACAAACATTAGCAGAATATTATTGTAATTACCGTAATTTTCGGAATCTTACCTTACGGATAGTTTTTTGGGATAGTTAAGTTTCCACGTAATTTGAAATTGTGTCTGTTGTAGCGAATGCACAAGATTTTTTGAGGTTAAAAATATCTGATTGACTAAATAGTTAAGTTCATATGATCTTTCATTAAAAAAATCATTGAATAGTTATTTACATATCTCTCAATATATGACAGTTTCATAACTGGTATTGAATAAATTGTTTCTTTTAATTCAATATAGATACTTTATAAGACTGTTCTGCTCTAGTAAATGGCACAATGAGTTTACTGAAGCACACCATATCAAATTAATTTGAAGCTCAGAATTTGTGTGTTTATCCTTCTACAAGCCAGTAAAAATATACAATAATCCAGACCCAAACAAGTGAAAATATTTAGCCAAGAAATAAGAAGACCCACTTTGTCCGAGACACAAACAAGTCAAAATATTTAGTCAAGTAACAAGTGGTCCCACGTACGGAGACCGAGTCAAATGACCAAGGTGTTATCTAATTAATAACACTACGATTTGTATGCGAGTTGCCGCCCATTATTTTCAAGCGGAACGAAAAACAAGTCGGATCTGAGCTTCGAGTTAGTTATTGGGCAATTTGTTGGACGTCAGCCACGACAAAGTGTCGATGTAGAATTACAATTAATTACACAAGGTTTAGGGTGTACAATTTGAGAGTTGTTTGGACACGGTGGGCTTTGGAATAGCTGGTGATAACTGTAAAGAAAAGTACGCTGTCTATTTTACTATTCCAATGTTGTAAATAGAGGCTGAAGAAAGGAGGAAGTTTACTTCAATATAATATTGAATTAATATAAGATTAGACAAAAACATTGCACAACGTTTATCACTCATTCATCCGCAAATCCAAATAAACAAGTAGATGGGATCTTCATGGTACTTACCCAGCCCCATCTGACAATGTAATAAAGAAGAGCCTCTAACTAAAATCCCCTAAGATTAGTTTCTAGAACTTTGTAGGAAATGTTAAATCGTATTTTATCAAGGAGTCTTATCCAGATTAAAACAGTTGTTACACAGATTTCTGCAGCTCGTAATTGTGTATATCACCACTTTCTTGACGAAGGCTAGGGCCTCGTAGGTGGTTATACAGATTGATTCTTTCATCGCGTAAGAAATGTGAAGTTTCAGGACCCATCCAATGAAATTCTTAAAATTTATTTTTGTCTTTATATATTTCTATTGCAACTACAGCGGAACTGTGTCAAACATTCATTAAATTATACAACTACAAACAATATTTCCTTTTCTTCTTTCTAATGTTTTTCAAATACTAAAAGGTCATCTTCACCACATCGTGTCGCTATAACGTACAGCAAAATATCGCACATCACAATGATAGTTTTATAGTGTGCTGTCGGCCTAACAAGAAATGTATACGTAATGTAAAAGTAAAACATAACCATTCGTCTAAATTTAATTTTATATAAGAGACGTACTTTGTCGTGTTGTTGAACTAAATGTTTAACAAAAACAGCTTCTCCACTTGGTTTATTCCCATCATATATAACAACCTAGACCAGAGGCGGTTCTTTACAAATGAATCTATCTAGTTTGACAAAAATCAAAACAATCGTGGGAATATTTCACTTTAGATTTTTTTTTTTTTTTTGCTAGTCGTCTTTACTTTTGGCATATTAGACGATAGCAAGATTTTGACATTAGGAGATCAGAGAGTTACACAACTCATGAAAAACCAAACCAATGCATCAGTCGGTCTGAAACCTGAGCAGTTTTTAACATTTCACAAATCCTAGATAGACTGTGCCTTAACCAATTAAACCACGCCCTTCTTCATCTGAAATCATATGGCGGTAGAATATAGTGTTTAAAAAAAATAGTAGTCTAAGCATAGGCACGTGAGTATATTGATTTTTTTTTCCTTTTTAAACTTTCCATTGAAATTATTTTTTTTTTAAAGTAACTAAATTTTCTTACCACGAGCAAAAGAAAATATCTTTATGTAAGTTGTTGTTATTCGTCTTCTTCTTCTTTGTCTATATTAATTGTTGTCCTATTTTAATAAGAAAATATCGTGACATGAGTTTTTGTTGTTCTTCTTCTATTTCCCCCATCAGAAAATACCGTGACCGATGTTGTTGTGATTTTTCTTTTTATTTTTTTCCATAGGAAAACATCGTTATATTAATTGTGTCGTTCTTCTTTTTCTTCCATCAAAAAAAAATCTAGTAACATAAGTTGTTGTTCTTATTTCATTGTGGGATCTATCCATATACAAGTCAGAAAGACAAGTGAGCTTAATGCGTTCCGAAATGGTAAATAGATAATTTGATAGCCCTGGACATCCCGAGGAAGACTCACACACACACACACACATATATATATATATATATATATATATATATATATATACTATATACTATTAACGTCAGAATCCTGACTATGTTTTCTCGAAGGGTTGTCTATCCCTTTATCAAAGATCCAACAGTCCCAATCCAAAGGTAATCGTGTCCGAAAGTCAGATGTCTGCAGCTCGTCTTGTTGGCCACATTTTCTACATTGAAAATGGCAAATCCATTCTGTTGTACATGTTTTCTCAGGTGCCTGTGCTCTATATAGAACCCCACCATTTTCTCACTTTACACCGCCTAACGAGAGGTCAGACGTCGTATTAGGTGGGAATCAACGATTGCTATTACCGATTTTAGGAAAAATAAGTAAATGAGCTAGGCAAACAATGGTTCAATAATAAAAGTTTTTTAATTTTTAGAAATCCATATTTTAATGTTATCGATATTACAATCTTAATTTTATGTCACTCTAATACTTAAAATGATTGATTCTAATATACATATATATTTATCTCGTTTTATAACGTTCTCCCTTAATATTTTCACATTCATAAACATATTTAATTTTAAGCTAATCTATCGATGAAATATTCTAAACCTTCAACCCAGAAATATCAAAATTATTATGACAAATTTATGAATTTAAAATGGATTCCAAAGATTTCCTACGTTTCTTTACACATGAGACTTGCTCACTTTCTACTACCTGAGCTATCATGATCATGTGCCACGTAGTAGGTCCTCTTCACAAATCAGCTTGATTCGTCACAACACCCTGGTAACGTTTTCCCATTCGGCAGAGTGTCCGCCTCGGTGCAATCTTTCCGTCCATCGATTGACCTCGCGACAACTTCGTGCCAACCCCAACTGCCGACAAATGACCGTCGATAACGCCCTGTTGTGTCTAACCTCGATTTCCAACCAACCTTGGCTTATATACTTATTGGTAATTTGTGACGCGTTAGAAGGATGCAAGCCACTGTCGTAATGATTGTTTATGTTCTAGTATCTATTGAATGGACATAGTATACTGCCTTCTACCTTAAACTAACTTTAATCCTAAATCCTAACAGGAGGAGCGAAGTGAGAGTTAGCTCATCCTTAAACCTAATATATTCCTACACCTTCTCTCATACTCCTTCCAATACCATGTTTTAACGGCTTGCATTACCACCTTCTTGGATATTACAAAGAACGACCCCAGAGACGTTTTCGTAAACGAGGATTTCTTAACATTCATTCCCACTAATCCCAGTATCACCAGGAACCCAGCAAAGCGTTTTACTGTTGCGTTCCTCCCCCACTAAAGGCATCCATTAATTCTGAAACAAACTAATTCTAACTCGGACCTGAATTCGTTAAAATACAGTGTATTCAAATCCACTAGACTGTCTCTGTAGATACACATATCCTTATATCCAAGTTTCAAGTTTTATTGGACGTATTACATTAAAGCTGTAGTTCCTGATTGAATCAAAACACTGGGTACACTCCCAGTAGGCACGCACTTTCTAGATATTCGGATTTCACTCTTTGTTTTACAACCCATCTATAAACCATTTCAGCTTATTCATCAGTTAAGCCTTCCATCTCTCTAGCCATTCTTTCCAGTCAGGTATTGCCACTATAAATGGTTTTAAGAAGGAATATCTTCGGAGGTCGTTTCCAACATGTATCTCTTGTGACGATATATATTATTCTGAAGTGTCCGAACGTTCCTGTATACACTTCCATAATGCATCAGATTGTAGGCTATGTGTACTTCTCTTTGCAACTCTCTTTATTGGGAGATCCAGTGGAAGGATGTTTTGACAACAGTCAAGGCTGTGCTAGGAGCACTACTAATCGTTCCTGAAACTACAAGGCATACCCGTTAAATGACAGTCTTGCCAATGTTTTTTGGACTCCAAGTTTTACCACCACACAATAGCATAATTCAGGTCTCATCACAGAGATATAAACCAAAAATGTTGTTACGTAGAACCGGTTATTGTGAGCCATTTTAAAAGGAACTGGTGAGAGGTTTTGTCCACAAATAATATTTCAAAATGACCGCTATTTTCATGTAATGTACTTTTTTACACCGATACAAAAATTGCAACACTATTTTGATTTAGATTTGGAACTTTTTTCGATATTGTCATTATATTTTTATCAGTTATTATTTTAAATACGTTTTAAATTCTCAAAATGGAGAAGCACTTATTAAAAACGTTCGAACTAATTGCTAAAGCCTCGCGATATTATTGCGCGATAGAATATATTTCGTGTTTGTTGCAAAAACTATGCAGCCAATCGAAACACATGAAGGCATGCAGCAGAGATACAACATTTTACCATTAAGATAGCATTCTGTAGCGATATGACTAAACGTGTAGGATATATCACGTCACATTTATTAACGTGTTTAATCATATTATAGAATAACGTTGTAAAAATAGAGGCAGAAATCAGTAGGAAGAGAATTTATTAGAACATAAGTATAATTTACTAAATTGGATAATTAAGAAACTAAATAGGAAATTAAACTAAATGGAAAGCTGTTTTCAAAAAAAAGAAAAGGCAAGTTCTATTTTGTTTCTTCTTTCCTTCTTATTGTTTGTAGACGAAAAACCTCTGTCATCATTGCTTTATTAAAAAAACAAATGCAGAAGAGAATATAAAATGAAGACCTTTGGCCCAGCCAAGGAGGCCACCAAATAAAACCATAATAAGTATAAATTTGGATGAAATGGGAAGGAATTCTAAATAATAAAATATGAATTGGCACTTGCGATTTTGTTGAGCAGTGCAATATCACGTAGAAGGGAGGAGAGACGAGGAGTGGAGGGCTTGAACCAGCGAGCCGAGCGAGAGCCTGATCCGAGAGCCGCGAGAAGGAAGACCGCAACGGGACGAGGTCAGTCCATTTTCGGCCACGTGCTAGCTAAATTAAACGGTATGTTTTTCGGCCACTATTAAGGCTTTATCTAGCCGTTGTGTCTTTTTTATAAATTATAATTATTTCTGTAATCTTCTAATTCGGCGCTAAAATTAAAAAAAAACATTAAATTTAACTTGCGTTACGTGCGTTTATTAGCGTCCTAACCCGACTCCTCGGCCCATCCTGACAAGATTCGGCTAAAGTGTACGCGGTCTCCAGCCAGCCGGAGCTTTCAGCTGGTCAAAGGAAGTGGAGACGGTCACAGACCCCTAGCCTCTATAAAATACTTGAATAGCGGTACGGTCGGAAAATAACAACAGAAGGTCAATATTTACCTGATAGGAAGGATGAAAGAGGGTGATCTAATCCAAGACTACATGAAAAAAGGTGTAAATCCAACTAGTACCCTAGAGATTACAAGCCCGTACTCACTAAATTGAGCCCCTGAGGCTAGGCATGTTCTTATCCATGTAAAATGTTTTTAATTATACAGATTGTTCTATACATTTTGAAATCGGTTAGGGCAACTTTTAAATTTATAACATAATAAAAACAAGAATTGTACTAGGCCTATACTTGTTTCAAAAAAAGTCATTTTGAGATACCTTTTTATATTGAAAAATTTAGAAAACCAAACAAGTTAGTTTCTTGGAACTTGTAGGAGATTTTAAATTGTAATGGTATATCAAGAGGTCATATCAATAAGATTCGGTTTGTTTAAACAGTTGTTACACTGGTTTTTTGGAATCTCGTAATTGTCGAAATGTTTGACGATTACCAAACTTACCCTATACTTTGTAACACCTAACCTAACCCAACCAAACCAAACCTAACCTATGCCTAACCAAACTTACCCTATACTTTGTATACAGGATAGGTTATAACGGGGAAAACGTAGAAGGAAACATATAAATTGTAAAAAAAGTATATTATAGTAAAGTTACGATAACAAAGAAACTTGTTCGCAGTAGTTATGGCGTAGATGATGACCCAGTTTTTGTACTCAGAGTTTTCAAATTAAAAATAGCAACTACTATTCAGTAACACAGTTTTAATTAAAAGTTAAGTTTGATTTTTTGCGATTGGTTGTTTAAAAAAATAATTGTTGTTGAAGAGCAACCTCTACTCCACGTGCAAAATTATCAAAGCAGTAAGTTTTCATTTACAATTAAAACGTATTTTGACCTAATTAAGTGGGGGGGGTTGAGATGTCCCTTTTCTTGCTCGGTTATCAGACGGTTAGACTTTCCTTTGTGATCACTATTGAAGAAGGAATGTTTTTTAGATTTATGTTAAAAACGTTGATGGGCGTATTCATGGTTCAACTTCATCATACAATGTAATTCGAGCAGATCCTCTAAATGTAATGACTTAAAGTTCGTTTCTTGAACCTTGTACGAAATGTTAAATTGTATTGCTGGATCAATAAAGGTATGTTTGTTTTAAATAGTTCACAGATTTCTGAACATCGTAATTGTGTATATCACTACACTACTATCTATCGGCTAGGCACTAACGGTTCTCGTAGATATGTATATCTTAAAACGTCTCCACTCGCTTCGCTCGTGTTTCGGCCCTAGCTGCTACAAATTTTTGAAGAAGCCTCCACTCTTTACGTTAGTGTCAGTGACTTTAAAATGCCAAATATCCTAACTATTTAAATTCAATCACTTTTTCTTGTGGTGTAATAGCTAAAAAAATTTTTTTTGACGATAAACTATATGACTGCAGTTTGAACTTTGAATTATATTATTCAGAATTGTAATAGGGATGTAAACTATAGTCCCCTATACTAAATTTTATGTTTCTTATCTTCACTTTGTGGCCGCTATCTTGCTTACACTTACAAGCAAAAACGACGACGGATGGACAGAATGTCGAAAACCACTTTTCTGTTTCCTGAGGTCTTTAAACGTAAAACATCAGTCAAAAACGAAGATTAAAATTGTTTACAATTGCCAAAGTTAGGATACTTTTAGTTTCGTAACTAACATGTACTTTTATTCAATGTCTGTTTTCTTAATTTTTGTCATTTTGGCAGCAGTGGAAATAACCGCAAAATTATAAAATTCCCAGTTAGGTTAAGACAATAGTTTCTTGGTTAAATCATGTAAGAGATTATAACCAAACCAATTTTATTGGACCCTTAGAAGGCCATATAATACTCATATTAGATATTTATAAATCATCTTGTGCCAGTTTTTTAATATTTTTTAACCCCTTGTATATTTACAATCTATCTTTTTTATTTTAAAACAATATTTTGGTACTATACTAAAGTTTCCCTTTAGGCAACAATCGGCTGCAACAATAAAAAGTTAAGGAAATTTACCTTTCAAATATACACCAAACTTAAAATTTTCGAAAGTTCAAGCGTTTGTAACTACTTAACGAGTAAGTATATAAAAAAAATTAAAATTATAAAAATATATAAAATAAAGAAGAAGAAGAAGAAAAAGAAGAAGAAGAAGAAGAAGAAGAAGAAGAAGAAGAAGAAGAAGAAGAAGAAGAAGAAGAAGAAGAAGAAGAAGAAGAAGAAGAAGAAGAAGAAGAAGAAGAAGAAGAAGAAGAAGGAGAAGGAATAAACAGTCTTAAGAATTTTAATGTTAGTTGCTATTTTGAAAAAGGGGCCATTTTGAAAGTTTTCAAAAGAGATTTTTAAATTTCATGAAAAAGAGAAGTTGCCCTTACCAATAGTAAGTACCCTTGATAAGATGACACCCTGTATGCTATCTTACAATACCAAATCTAAACGACTAAGGTTCACTCATGCTTTAAAATAACGTAAGCCGAATTTGAATCTATTTCATTGTAGTTGGATCAGTGTCATGCCAATGTAAGCTCTATTGTTTCTCTAATGATACGTTGCTGGCGTCTTCTTTGTGTAGGTGGTTAATACGGGTTTTGATTTGCTCTGGTATCAAGTGTGGCTGTCTGGGATCTTCTTAAAATAATACCTTACCAACCTCTTGGAACTGATTTCAGAAAGGGTTTTGTCTTCTACCGAGAATAATTGTCAAATTATGGGCGTAATTTTAAATAAAAACACGATGTATAAAATGAACATAATAAATTATTCGTACAGAAATTTAAAATATGATGATTTATTTATTACTATACTGTTTATATATGTGTTTTAAAAATTGGAAAACCTTACACTTTTATCATTTTAATTGAAAAATCATATCTAATATTACTAAATAAAAAATTCTTGTATGTATGTAAATGTTTTTTTTAAACAGGCGGAACGATTTTGTTGAAACGTCTCGATTTTGGGTAAACATATTAAGGGGTTAAATAACCATATCGACGAATATATTTTTGTTTCCTGTTTAAAGACAAAAACCTCTCGTTCATCATCGCCTAAACATAAAAAGGAAAAGAATATAAAATAGAGACCCCTAGCTCTTGAATATTGTAATAGCGTCAAGGTCGGAAAAGAACAAGATTTGGTCACGAGACACGATAGGAGATGAAATAAAGCTGTCTAACCCAAAATTACATGAAACAAGGAGTAAATCCAGTTAGTACCTTAGGTAACGCCAAGCCCATAGTGCGCGCCTTAGCTGCAGCTTGCTTAGCTTGTGCTATCTTTCTAAGCGTAATTGTTGTTACTGTATTTCAAATGTTTATTGAAGACGGTTAAAATTGTTTTTTTGTTTTTGTCCCCCTAGACAGTAATTTACTTTTACTTGAGATATAGCACACAGGTCTGGGTCATCGTTAGAGTCAATAATTGAAACAAAGTGTAATTGTTAGTTTTCTTACTAAAGTTATCAGCAAATTTTGAGTTATCGAAAACTAAAAACAAAAAATCTCGAGAGATAACCAGAATATATCCTCAATTTACTCTGTGACTGAATCTTCTCTAACTGAATTCTTTTCAATTTTCTGTCACAGAAGAATCTGAGAGTCTTCTAAGATGGAAAGTTTGTTTCAATCAGAACAATCGGAGAGTTTGTTTTTTGTTCAAATTGTACAAAAAATGAGATCTGAGGGAGTGTTCAGTGCAATAATATGATAGTGGTAAAGGATAAGAATGATCAAAAAGCTCCGTTTCATTAACATGTCAATCCTGTAGTGTTTAAAAATATTACCAAATTATTTTCACAAGTTGTAGCGTTTTTGCATATAGAAGACATTTTTAGGAGTCATAAATCTTCAACCTTCTAAATTATTTCACCCCCCCCCCCCCCCGAAATTATACAAACTTCAGTCAAGAAGATTCGGTCAAAGAAAACTGCGTCATATGTCCTCATGCCAAATTGAATTACAATTTATCTACTATACAAGCCGCCACAAGTCAAGTGCGTTAAAGGAGGAGCTAGAAGATAGCCTAACCTTGAAGAAACCATACAGACCGTGAGGATTTGCCACTTTTTTCCCCTCCTGTGACATCTTTTGGCGTCGTGATTCTTCAGCAGTTTTGCAATTTTGCCTCAAAGTTGTAAACTTAATTTAATTTAAGGACTTAATTTCACAAACAATTTAAAAACAAAATACATTCGTAGCTGCGTTCCTTCCTTGTAAACAAATCATCAGAAATTTATCAATGAAAACGATATTGTGCCAACTAAATAAATGAAATAGAAATCTTTCCAATTAAATTCCAACAAACTTCAATTAAAACTAATATTTATAGTTGTACTCAATTACTATTATTACAGGGGAAATAATTATTACCAAAAATGTTTAAAAAATAAATATGCCAGTACCGCTGACAATGTTAATGTATCAGTTAGACTAAACATGTTTAAATGATTAAAACAATAAAAAATCATTTAACAAATAAAAAACTACGCAAACATAATAAAACGACTTATTTACGCAACTCCAATACCATTGCAATATGTCAGTATAATCGTTCATTGTTAGCCTCATGCAGAGAGCTGTTCCAATTGACAACGGCGCTCTATTCTTGCTCTCCTATTGGCTGTTATACCAACAGACTTGATTTGTGGAGCATATTATAATTTGAACTGCACAATGAACTTCAGAGACGAAAGGTGACAGAAAGTTCGACACCTTTCCAAAAATAACTTTTTGGGGCTCATAGTACTCAAAACGTTTTTCCAGTGATAAATCCGACATTGATTTTTTTAACACATCACATAACTTTATCTAAGTAGTTACAGTTGAAAAATTTAAAGTTATTTGTCCAAAGAATAAATGTGAAAATAAAAAATATAAAGGACGAAAACACAAACTGATATTGGAGGAACAAAATACAACAAGTAGGTATTGAAACAGTATTTCATGCAGAATCAATTAAAAAATAAACCACTAAAAAAAAAACTAATAGTTATAATATTAAACTAACATTGTAACCTTCCAGTAAACCACATTAATTGTATTTTTAAACTTTTATTTTAATTCCCTTATTTTTACATCGAATCAATTAAAACTCTAAAGGTGGTATTAATTAAACCCTCAACGTAACATCAATTGTTATTTCAAGTATTCTTTGCTCAACATAAGCAAAGTAAAAAATAAAAATGAATAAATAAAACTGACAGTTTATTAAATTACAACATAAATACCCTGCAGATATATAAATATCAAACAATGCTGCTTTTATAAAAATAATAAATCACTTTGGAATATAGAATTATAATTTGAATTTCTATAAGAAAACTAATGAATTTACTCTGATATTTCCAAAGCACGTAGAAAACTAGGCCAAGCAGATTCAATACAGGTTAAAAAACTCGAAAAAAATCATAGACATAGCATATAATTTGGATCACAGTTGCGAAAAGCATAATGTGACGAACATTTTTTTTTTTTTAAATGCATTCATAGATGTTTTCCTTCCATTCTACGGAAATAAATCTTCAGATATTTCTCAAAGAAAACTATATTTTTCCAACTAAATTAATAGATGAACTTCAATTAAAAATGAATATTTAGTTTTTTACTGGAATATTACTAGTATTACAGGGGAAGTAATTATTACTGTTGAAGAAAAAAATGGTAAAAAAATAAATATATCATTACCGCTAATACAATCTTAATGTTAGATTAAACGTATTTAAATTTTTTTTTTTAAACTATCGTATAAATCATAAAAAAACTACACAAATATAACAAACTGCTTATTTATGTAACTCGTTAGCATTGCAATGTAGCCTCGCTCGGGGGTTAGCCTCGTTCAGAGAGATATTCTAATTGACAACGGCGCGCTACTCTTGCTCTCCTATTGACTGTTACCAAGCGGGCTTATTTCGTGGCGCATAGTATAAGTTCTCAACCATATTCAAAATATGTCTCTAAAATTCAAAAACCATTGTAACTCGATAATAATTTCCAGAAGGGTTTTAAAATTTGATTTTGTAACTTTTATAGTTTCAAAGTATACTTCCTGCCGCATCATTTTTAATCACCCTGTATAGATAGTAAAAATATAAGATATATTTCATTTTACTTTTGATTTGACTACAATGCTTATGGTTGTAAATAAATAAACAATATAAGAGAACTACCATGCACTTGATAATCCTACTTTGGAAGGGATAATGTCCCCAAGGAGGGAGACTGGGAACTAGCTGGGTGGACATAATATAGTCAACAGTTTTATTTATTTACAAGTCTCTTTACTGACAGAAAGGGATTGTGTACAATTAAAGAAACCCATTAAAACTAAAAAGGATGATCTAAGGATACATAGAGAACATGTCTTGTAAATAATGGAGAAGGGCTTATGTACACGCGACTTAACTGTCCCTTGTATTATGTCAACATTATTAAGGGATAATTTATTTATATCTCTCCTTTTATGTGGAGATATCAACGTATGTATACACCTTCGTTATAAAAGAAAAACCGGCAAAAACATTGCACTAAGTTTCTATCCATAAAATCAAACAATAAATAATCCAAAATATTCGTCGTGAAAAATGTCAGATCGGTAGTTGCCAGTCAAAAATTGAAAAAGACACCATCTTAGGTTTAAAAAATAATATTTTCCAAAACAGTATATATTTAAATAAATCCAAAACTTGCTTTGCTTGTACTATAAACGAGTCCCAAATAGAAATTGCCTTTTTAATGACAGGGACACGATTCTTTTCGTCTGAGCCGTACTATTTTTACTATGATTTCGAACGATTTGAAGAAATTACATCTTTATACCGAATATAGGTTTTTGACGGCTAACTCACGAACCAATGTTTTTGCCAGGATAGCAACCAATTCGATTTGTTTGGATCGTTAAAAATTACATTATAGTAAAATCAAATAAAAAATGTTTTAACTAATTTTTAAGAAAATTTGATTTTGTGATTTTGTTTTTTGACACACATAATAAATTTGATCAAAATCGTTCCACTCGACAGACAGACAGACAGACAGACAGACAACATTCTATAACTACTAATATTTTGCGATCAGGTAATTTCTAACGACATTAAATTTTGATCCATAATATAAATTTCTTTGTATATCACGAATATGAGAGAAAATAAAATCTATATATATTGAGATAAACAAATATAGATATGAGGAGTAAACAATTGTATAAATGTGGAAGTACTAAAATCACAAACAAGATAAAAAACACCACACAAGTAAGGTTGAAACTGTATTTCATGCAGAAGCTAATTTGAAAGTAACCACTCAAAATAGCTATAATGATGGACTAACATTGAAATAACCCTCCAATAAACCACATTAAATGTATTTTTAAACTTTTATTTCCATCCTTATTTTTACAATCAATTAAAACCCTCAAGGCAGTATTAATTAAACCATCAGTGTAACATCAATTGTTTTTTCAATTATTTTTTGCTCAAATCAATAACCGAAGCAAGTATAAAACAAATAAATACAACTCTTAGTTTATCAAATTGCAATATAAATACCCAGCAGATATGTAACATGAATACCACGTTGTTTATAATAAATTTACAGTGCAAAATAGAATCAGAATCTGAACTTCTACAAGAAAAATAACGAATGTTCCAAAGCAAATAGAAAACTAGTTCAAGCAGATAGGTAAATTCAATACATGAGAGGCGACCAATTCAGTGTTGAGATTTATTTGTTCTAGATTAAACTGAAGGAAATTAGCACTGGGTTGAATATAATGAGTCCAGAATGACAAAATGGAAAAATGAAAATTGTTGGAGGCAGAAGAGAGTGTATTTTTATTTTGGATTTTTTTCGCTTCTTGAAATTGAAAGCTTGTAATAAAATGTAACATTGTAGTCCGTTCTGTTTTGATGGTTTTATAAAATATTCAAAACTATAAAGTTGTAGCTACGGTCCGGATTAGCTAACACAGATGAATATATCAGTCATGAAGTGGATGACATAGAAAGGGAGGGGTAGATTATAAAGGTTCGATAAGCACCTAAAATAAATAACTTTTTCTATAAATTCCTCGGGTAGTGTTTTAAAAATTACACCAAAACTATTTAATAATAGTAATGATATAGAGAGAGTTCTTTCTTTAAATCATCAAAAACAATAAAGTGGGAATACTTGGTGAATGAGGAAAAACAAATGACTTAAGTTATTAACATGGAAGCAGCTTGACACTGAGACCACACTTTACATACCCATTGGCACTTAGCCTCCATTACCTTGAGTTGTTCTCCTTCAGCTTCTCGAATTGAGATTTGGCCGAATTAGACAGTTTTGTTGTTTATATCTATTGTGTTATTCTGCTTATAACACACTAAATGAGCTATAAATTTGCAGTTTTCAATTCTGCATGTTATGGTACCAACACCACGTCTCTACGATGACAATTAACGAAGTTATTATCATCGTAATATCGAACATTGACCTTCCAAGGTCATACGAGATTCGGGAAGGTCGAGTGTCCAACACAAGGGTTTATCCTTCACATATCTACAGCTTAGAGAAAACTAATGAAAAAACATTAAAGAGGTTCAGAAAAACTGTGTAACAACTGTTTAAAATAAACTTACCCTACTGGATAAGATTCCTCGATCTAGTAACATTTCCTACAAGGCTCAAGATACCAAATTTTGGTTACACATTTATAGAGGTTACACATTTTCTTGTAGTATTGTGGGACTGGGAATGTAAAACACTAATATTATTCTTATTTATAACTAAGGAATGTAACTTTAACTTGTTTATTACACATTAGAAGTACGACCGCTTTGATTTATCAATTTAATTTCTACTTTGGTTTATATCGTTAGCTGATTTACAACCCAACTATTTCCAAGATAAACACGTATTGTTACATTTCAAATGGTTGTGTGACTTACCGCACTTCGTGTCTATTGTCACATTGTTTGTCATTGTCACAATAATCTTGATGCACGTTCAGTCCCCAGTGGTAGAGCTGCTGGAAGACAACTCCATAAGACTCCTTGAGATAACGCACAAGTGTCTGTTGAATTTATTATGTACATGTCATATTATTCACAGAAACACTGTGTAAATCACATTTTGATTCAGAGGGCAGTTCTTTCGCATCTTATCATTCGACACTTTAATAGAAGTTGGTAGGCCATCATGTTACTAACTCAAGCTCATCATATGTGTAAAACAGTTGTTACACAGGTTTTCTGTACCTCATAATTGTGTATATCACTCTTTATTGACATCGGTTAGGCCTAACTGGCATCGTAGATGTGTACATTAAAAAGTCTCTACTCGCTACGCTCGGAGTGTCTAGGCCCTGTTGAGGCTAGAAGCAATAAACATGTGAAGGAATCTTCACTCTCGTCGGTGACTCTGTCTTGTCGGGTCACATTTTATCGTATAATGGTAGGGTTGGTAACAATACATGCAAAATTAAATCTTCAAATATTAATCAACTTTAGTGTGTGGTAGTTTGAATATCACACGAGATATGAACAAAAAACTGTTTTAAATAGCTGTTATTTTGACATTTATTTTCGAATTTTTAAATTTAATAGGGTTCTATATGAGCACGCTAAAGTCCTCTATTCCAAAATTCATGCCGGTAAATTCTATTAATTTTTATGGCTGACGGCGATGGACAGACGGCTTGTCGAGGAGTCACTATTTTGGGTTCCCGAGGTCATGAAACGTGAAAATCAGTAAAAAAAACGGATGCCGAAATTTTTTTGCGATTACCAAACTTACTACGAATATTGCATCAAAAAGAATGATCAGTTGTTGTTGTTGTTGTTTTACATCGTAGTAAGAATTTTTTGAACAAATTTTTATTCATATCTGAACATAAATATAATAATGATACTCCCCCTAATACAACACAAAATATTTCGATTACCCGCATAAACGTACAGAATATGATCTAAAAATCCTTCTCTATTAATAAAACAGCCTTGTGGGATTCGGCGAATAGTAGCACCCCACACGCAATACGTGTAATAATAAAATATTTTATTTTCATCCTTTTTGTCTGCGATAAGGTGGGTGGCCTACGAAATTGAAAATCGTGTCAATAGAATCGTGGTCGATTGGTTAATAAATTCTACTTTTCCTGCTTCATTTTTAAGTTCGAGTTATAAGTGTACTTCTTATATTTATTTTATTTTAATTCATAGAAATCTACCTCGCTATTTTACCCCTTAAATTAGTTTTAATTAGTAACTAAATTACTGTTTTCCGACGCCGAAAATGTTTGATTCACACCATTTCATCAAAATCCTTAAGTCGTTTTAAAGATAAAATTTACAAACTTACAAGAATTGCTAGTTTTTTTTATTTTATATAGAAATTACATACTAGTTTATTATGTACCACCCCCCCCCCATTATTTTCTGTGTCTGACACTATTTGAAGGCCTGTGCGGCTTTATCTAGTGCCAAGTGTCCCAATGATTAATAGCATTTATTGATACCCATCTGGAAAACAACGACACCCCTGAATGTTGAAAATTACCTAATCTAAAGGAGGAAAGGAGAATATCCACCATCAGCAGAACCACCACCCCACGAGTCCACCCTCCACTACATGAGTGACGGAGTGAAGCTCCGCTAGAGCTCCCATGCCCCGCGGTACCATTTTTAGCTATACTGATTTCTCAGCTTCGCTCCGATGCCCAGAATGGTCGCGGGCCCGTGATCGTAAACAGACCACCATTTACGACCACTACGGTTTCGGATTTCCTTCATGCTCCGCCTGGGACTTGACGGCACACTCCAGGTCACCTGGTTTTCCGTACCCACTCACACACTTATACCGGACTTTCATTCCGTGTAACGTCGAGGTGCTCCTCTGCCGCTCTCATCAGTATCAACAGCTCTGGCCATAGAGCTTTATTGACCAGGCTACTCCCATCTCCGGTAACCGGTTAATCTCTTTTTAAATCTTCAAGAAGCAGACATTTCTTCACCACATGCTGCGCATACTGGATTAGACTACACCGACATCGCCTACCATCTCTTAGTCCTAGCATTCTTAGCTTTTCCGCAATGAACCCATGTCCTGTCAAGAATTGCGTAACCCGGGCTTCCAGCCTCAGAAACTTAGCAGCCATTCTCTTCTTAACTGATGGGAACCACAGTAAGTTTATTATGTACCGCATTACATCGCTCTAATGATTAGATCAAAATTTTCGTCCAATTCATTTAGTATAAACCTTACTTTTACTCGCCATTCAATTTTCGCTGTAATAATGAAAGCAGAAATGTCACATAAAATAGGTTATGTAAAATCTATCAAATTGCTGTCACTGAAGTAATTAATTACAGACGACTAAATATTACGCAATAAAGTGGATATCGATTAGTATACCTTATCGATCACACCGACTACGCATGTGTACCCTAATACAACTTTTGGCATAATAGGAATATTATAAAATAATATAAAATACCTAACTTGTATTTTTTCATCAAAGACAGGTTAGGTTAGGTTAGGATCTATTATATTAATATAACTACACTATTATTTACATGAAATACTGTTTACATATATACTAGATTAAAAAAACTGTCATATTTTAATAGAAACTCTAATGATTCATATGAAGTTCAATGCGCATGCGCCTTACGATATTAATTGTATTTTAGATATTATATCGCAGGGTGTCGTTTACTTCGTTGATTAAATATAGTCAAAGTCTCGTTGATTAAAACAGTTTTGTAAATTGATATTTAAATATAACGGTTAAAATTGTTATGTTAACAAGTAGTTCCTTTTAAAGTAGGCTTTAAAAGTGGCCGTTCTAAAAGTGAAAATGAAATAACCGAATTCCCATTGCAACATGTATATGTGAATGTAGTATTTTCATTTTCAATTTTTACTATGAAAAAGTAAATTCTGTTAAGAAATACTATTTCTACTTTTTCAAACAAAGTATATAGTATATGTTTTTACTTAATCTCATGATAGGTAAAGTAAATTTTAACGTTATTTTAAGTAAAGAGGAAAAAGTAATCATCGAAATTATTCAATATGGAACAGAAAGGTAGGTTTTATAATACAAGATATAACTAACTCTCCAAATGAATATCTCCGGTGTCAAAACCTATCTGAATCACTTTCTTACACTAGAAAACTGTTGATTCACAGCGTTTCATCAAAATCCTTCGTCCCATTTTGAACTAAAAATTGAAAAACTAACAAGAATTTATCGTTTATAGTATATAAGTCACACTATCAAACCCATAATAAAATCATCAAATCGACTGTATTTTAACTAATATAATTGCATGCATATCCAATCATTTTTACAGCTTTGAAAGTTAACATGACCCAATCTTACCTAATCTAACCTAACCTATCCAAACTTAACCAAACCTAACCTATTCTATAACCTAACCTAACATACATAACCTAACGTAACCTAACCTGAGCCACGATCTAATCTATCATCCTAATTATATAATTATAATTGGTCGTGAAACCAAAATCTTAATATTCCTATCTTCGTAAATTTAATATTATCTTTAAATTGTGCCTAAATTGTAAATTTATTATAGATTAGTGAAATTTCCATACGATTTCCGTATAATAAGCTATTATTAATAACTTATTCATATAAAATATATGTTATATATATATTTTTACAATACCATAATAATAACTTATTATTATATATCGTTAATAAATTGAAATTATCAGATAAAATTGCAGAAAGGCAATATTAAAATTGTAAAATATGCTAAATCATTTTGTTTAATACTGATAGCTATATTATCATCGCCGTAGGCATTGAAAAACCATCAAAAATACACGCATTCCAAATAGGACAAGATCTATTCTATCAAATGGTATAGTCAAATATGTGACATTCTTCTGCGACACACTATGCATTGTTGAATTGGAAGTATTTGATACAACGATTTGACGATTGGATTTAATCGTGTGTCTTGACCTTCTAACAATGTATTGACGTCACTTCTTAGATCATGAATATCGAAAATCAACGATTATGTTATAATTCTAAATACAGTATTTTCGCTGGATATTTAAAGATATTTGATGGGTTGATTTTTCAACAACAGTTTTTATGTTACAGGACGTTTTTGTACTCGTGACTTAACTCAATCTTTATAAATATCAGTTGATCCATAAATGAGGGCTAGGAAAAAACGAATGAGTAGTTATGAGTACGAATGAACACTTATTAATGCGAATGGAAAACAAATGAGGGCCTTATCTACGAGTGTTTCTCGAAGAGGACGCTATTTTTGAATTAATATGCCGGACAGATGGAACACTACAAACTTTACACTTTAAAGTTATGTTACATAGATATGCAAAAAAAAGTATCCTAGTGTTTTATTTTTTTATGGTCAATCAAAACGAAAAGTCGGAATAACAAAATAACAGCGCGTTTCCATCAAAATGATTTTATTTCCATAAACATTACAATTGTTAATTTGCAGTTAAAAGAAAAATAACAACTATAAATTATTAACGATCCAAATTAGACCTTTATTCGAATCCATCTGTAGTCCGTCATTAATTATCCCACTGATGGCAACGATGCAATTAAAAGTTATAAAGCGCTTTTGGAAATTGTTGAGTGAAGTTATCCATATGTACGGGATATTAATTCAAAAATAGTGACCTCTTCCTAAGCAACCGGTATACTGAGGAATATAATGTTTTTAAAACTTTATTTTATTCATATTACCAAAGTGTATACTCATATAAAATACTATTACCCTCAGGGGCTTGCTTTAGTGAGTACGCGCTAGGTAAACCTGAAGAAACCTGGTTGGATCTACACTTTTTTGATGTAGTCTTTGGTTAGATCT
This sequence comes from Aphrophora alni, assembly GCA_963513935.1. Taxonomy (NCBI): domain Eukaryota; kingdom Metazoa; phylum Arthropoda; class Insecta; order Hemiptera; family Aphrophoridae; genus Aphrophora; species Aphrophora alni. The sequence goes on from OY740766.1 coordinate 144,416,229, forward strand.
TTCTCTTTCGTCTTTTCTAACAGGTCTCTCTTGACCAAATCTTGTTCTTTTCAGACCCTGACGCTACTGTGTATTCGAGGGCTAGGAGTCTTTATTTGAGGATTATAGTGATATTTAAAACTTTATTTCATTCATGTTACCAAAGTATATACTCATATAAAATACTATTACCCTCAGGGGCTTGCTTTAGTGAGTACGCGCTTGGTAAACCCGAAGGAACCTAGCTGGATCTACACCTTTTATGATGCAGTCATTGGTTGGACCCTTTTCTTTCATATTTTTTAACAGGTCTCTCGTGACCAAAACTTGTTCTTTTCAGACCCTGACGCTACTGTGTATTCGAGGGCTAGGGTATTTATTTTATAGTCTTTTCCTTTTTTGTAACGAGAAGATGACCAAGAGGTTTTTCAATCAACAAGAAACAAAATAATAAAAAAGTACTGAATAGTTAACTGCCCAACAACAGCAACTACGGAATTTTGAATACCAAAATAAAATAAGAAAACATCAACGCATAAACAAGTTTTATTTTATCTTTATGGCCAATTAATAGAATAATGAGCGTTTGCGTGTAAAGCGTACGTATGCGTGAAGGTATGCCTAAGTGTGTACTTGGAATTATAAAAATATCTAATAAGCACGGAATCCATTATAAAGACAAAAAGGGGTTGACGTGTGTACGCATATTAGAAAAATTGCATTTAATGTCTTTCAGTGACCTGGCGGTAATAAACTACTGCATAGATTATTGAATAAGGTAAAAACCGGACTGTTGAGTACACGCAGAACATAGCGAGAGAGAGAGAGAGAGAGAGAGAGATGCTCAAGTCACGACATGACGTCACTGATAGTCACGACTCAATACGACTGTTATTAAATGCCCCCGTCATTTACATCGCTTTTTACGTTTTCTTTTAATTTAATAGTTGCCTACGCGGTGAATTAAATTGATTTGAGAGTTAGATTCAGTAATGTTTTGCACAGACTACGCGGGCAATATGAGAAAATAATTAACCACAGAAAAAGTTCAACTGATGTTGAGATATTCACAGAAAATAATGTTTACACGGTCGGTTATAAATACTAATTGCAAACAGACATATATTATACAGCACGTAGTTTATTGAATTTAATTAATTGAAAAGAAGGACAGTCATATAAAATACTTTTACCTTAGCTACCCCCCCCCTTCACTCCCTCTAGAAACTATAGGCCAGAGGTCTATAGTTTCCGCCTTAAAACCATTCCACAGATATTTGTTTCTTCTTATAGCTTTTAATTATGTCCAAGTTTTTCCAATGCTTCTAATTTCCGCAGCCTTAATTCCCCTTCAGGATTTCTTTGGACTTTATCTGTTCCTTTTTCCTGTCGGAGGACGTGTTATCCTTGTCCTAAGCGTAAATCATACTTTACGTATTATTCTGGTTTTAAATTTATTTGATGAATTGTTCATATTATTAATCTTGTATTATTAATCATATAATCAGTTGCTTATCGTCCTTTGTGTAGTGAAGGTCTGTATGTGGTGGTTTCATTTGATCACGTTTTTATCAATCTTAGTTTTGACTAATCAGGTGTTGTTTTAGACATGACTTCTTCCATCTTAGATTATAGATTATGTTTCAGTTTCCAAAACGTCCCTAGGCTACCATGCTAAGTTAGATTTTCCTCTTCTATGTTACAGATTTAACACTTGATAACGAGAGTTGATTTATACTTTCGAAACGTCGTGTATTAGTTTTTATATACACAAATGATGGTAAATATCCGACTAAAGCATGTTAATAAAATACAATACGTATATGTGAGAATGCCAACAAGAAAGGTTCATGTGTTTTTAGGAGTAAATTAATTATTTAATTTAGTTGTATTAGAATACCAAAACTATACGCTCATCCGATTAGTTGCGTGATGAGGAAGTAGATTTACATATTTTCATCAAAGATTAGCATTTAATAACATATGTTTGTCCCTGTATTTGAAATATGGAGGTCAGATTCTGTAATTTCGGATGTAGATTCCTTATATTCCATTGTAGAGTGTTCGGTTTCGTACCGGTATAAACAGATTTAAAATCTGCAAAGTGATATCTTTTATTTACAATGTTGAAGATGAGAATCCATTTGCAATGTTGCATTTCAGTAACAATGCAATTTGACTATTAACTCAATTTTTAAATAGTTGAATTAAGGCATGTATATTGACGAAAAAAATACTTATATTCTATTTTGAAAACGGTCACCTAATCATGATAATAAAATTTGCCCAACACAATATAAAAAAACTACATATCGAGTTTTATAAAATTGAAGTTTCAATATTCAATGTTCCTCTGACAAAGCTCTAATCTTTTACATACAACGTACTCTACAGAATGTTGTAGATAAATAATTGCAATGGTATATTGTGCAACGATATTTATTTTCTATGGAGATGTAGTTATTTGTGGATTAAGGATGAAAGTACTGCTACGTAGCTCAGAGAGAAAAATGTTGACAATGTTGCCAATTTTCTCGAGCACGATAAAAGCAATTTTCCCTACAGCTACAATTTTAATAAAGCTAAACCAATATTGTGATGAACAACTTTATTGAACAGGTTCTATTTATCAGGGTACGAACATTTAACGTGTAAAGTTATTTATAGTAGGCCTATATAAAATATTTTTTGTCGTAATTATTAACAGTGATAGTGCTATGTCCACAGCTTTCTTCAATATTTCGATCCATTGAGAATTATGACAGAATTATTTGTTAGGTTATGACAGCAACAAAATTAAATAAAGCTCGCATTTTTAGAATGTAAACAATGGTTTCTTGTCATCTGACAACAACTCATCCATATTCGATTCAACATAAACAGCTAATTTATCAGCTCTAGGGTTGAAGAGTAAAACCCATGTTTTTCTTATATATACTTCTCGTCCTAAGACGGAAAAGTGTCACATATCGGTACCGGGTTATTTGCGACGGAGAGTCTTTTCCAAGTAGAAAGGGTTGACCAGGGTTATATCCGACGATTTTATGTCGTTATGCATTTAGCAACGTAGTAAAAGCATGACTCAAATCTATTATTACAAGAGATAGATTACGATAGATTAGGTTAGGTTAGGTTAGGTTAGATAAGTTAGGTTAGGTTAGGTTAAGTTATATATATAATAAACTGAACTACGTGTTGATCAAATATTAGGGGAACTAAAACCGTCGGAAATGATACAGGCCAACGCCTTCTACCTGAAAATCGTCGGAAATAACACCGTTTTAGGATTCCATCAGAAATAACACGTAACCCAACATATCAGCTCTGTATAGAAGGCGGGAAAACTACTTTTAGTTTTATCTGCAGGAAAAATATTAAAAATAAGAATTTTTGCTGTAATATACCTATTATATGTTGAAAAACAGTGTTTTTTCCCACATAATATACATAGTATACGGAAAGTTATGTGATGAGCTCAAAAATCGATGTATATATCGCGAATAAATCCGTTTTGAAGTCCTTTGAGTGGATAAAAATAGTTTAGTTTATCGTCCGGTGTATGTACTGCCCAATCATAATCGAATTTGTTATGTGAGTATATTAGGCATATCTGGGGATGACTTGTGGGAAGTATCGATACGAGTATCGATTAGCACATGAACACAGAAACTCAAAAACGTTTAAATATTTCAGTTAAGTGTTGTGTATGCATGTTATTCTTAAATGTGGTGTATATGTGTTTTATTTATTTTGAACACATATTAAACCATTGAAGAATAAACAACAATGAAGAGGTTTGATAATGCCTGAATAATAGGCGAAACGTCGTAACCAATGACTGTGAGCAGAGGAAAAAACAAAGGTAATTAAGTTTGTGGTGCTTCAAAGGATGTCTGTGTTGTTAAACCACGGGAAAGGTTCTGTTAATCGTGGTGAATGCAACATTATTCCCTAAAGGTGGTACGAGAATCCATTGAGATTAGTTCATGTATTCATTGTGATAAAGTTCATGTGTGTGTTTTTTATAGAGTTGTTGTGTATAACATTAAGATATAATGTGGATTTCTTTTGTAGTTTGTTTTACTAATTAGAATAATTACAAAGAGGACTTGTTTTGTAAGTTGAACTATTTAATTTATATTGTTATTTATAATAAACAATGAAGCAATATTTAAAAGGTTAACATTTATTTGTATTTCGTTGACTATAAAACAATCTTGTTTATATATATATATATTTTAACACATTTTATTTGGAATGTTTTACCATTTTTAAATATAATCTTTATAGATGTCAGTGAATGTTGTTTGTCTTTAACACTTTCACAAATCTTTGGTCAATTTAGCGTCCCTTTCAGCTAAGCGTATTAACCCAAAATATCAAGAAAAGATCATAAAAGAAATGGCGAGTTTTATTCAAGTTAAAAAGGATATTAACTTTCAATGACAATTAAACTCACCATAGAATTCTAACATGTCGTATTAATAAATAAGACCCTCTTTTTACAAAAGAGACTGGGCACCCAGTCAGTTTGTTTCTTTGGTTGATGGGGAATTCTGACAAATAATTCAATTTCCATTTCTAATTACTTTCTTTATCAATTGAAGTTAACACGCTTTGTTAAAGTTTTGACGTGTAACAACAATAAGACTCATTTTCTTAATTAACCTAAAAAATGTAATTTATAAATCATGGTTAACTATTTTCATAAAAAACAGAAATTATATTTACAGCCTTTAATACTAGGGGAATAAACCGTTTTCCTTCATAGAACAGATTATAAAAATATATTTCATCACTTTATATTATAAGTTTTATGAAACAAGCCCCAAACTTTCCATTGTTTCCCGATGAATACATTAAATCGATCGGATCCTATTCAAATAACAAAGTAAGTGGCCACATATCTCTGCTGGGCCTGCCTCAGTTTATCACGCAACTGTCGAAAGGTCCAAGATGATGAGAGAGGTTAACAGCTGCACAAGTCGCCCTGCGGGGCGTAACCCTGCCACCCACTGTTCCCAGGGTAGTTATGATCAATTATTATGCATAGCTTTAAAAAAAAAATATGCGTTAAATATGATCGAATAAGAAATCAGGGCCATAACTTTTATAACTTGATATAAATTTGGATTCGATTCATACATAATTAAAACAAATTATCATACCAATCCTCCTGATTCCAAGAGGTAGAATTTGAAATTTCACGTATGAATGCCTAAACATTTTGCTAAATAAAATCAATTGTATTTATTAATAATGTTTAAACTTGAAAAACTGTAAATATTAATGATTTCGCATGGTCTTCTTTAAACTAAATGAAATGTTCTATGTTATGTAGATTTTTACTTATCACTCTTCTCATTAGTAATTTAATATATAAAAATTATTATTTAGTATTAGATATATCAAATGATATTATATTATTTGGATCAAATTACTACTGAACATTCATTTGTAATATTACACAATTAAATTTTTTATCTGTTTTATTTATTTAAATAAAAAACAACAGAATATTTAATATACACACACATTCTACTAGCAATACTGAATACAAACACATTCTAAATAAAAACAATAGACTATTAAATATACACATACATTCTACTTAAAATACACTTTACATACTTGACACCAGAACGTTACAATCTGAGGTACTCCAAAACTTTATGAATGTATGCCAGAGAATGAATTCCTGAAACCTCCTAAAGAACTTTTGTTTTCTAAATGTTCAGAAAGACTATTATATAGTTTCCAAACTGATTAGTGGTCTCCAAATACAAAAGTATTGTTTATTTCTTGATACAACCAAGATATCAAGTTATGTCAATGTTTCTGAATGTCAATGAGATTTTATATAACTACACTATGTATCAAATTTATAAGTACCTACGTACTTGTATGATCGCACTATCTGATCGCATATATGATCGCACTATATGTTAGTATCTATATCAAATTTAATAATTTTATCTTAATTTTTGTGAGAGCTTATGTACCGTACAGACGGCAACGATGACAGAAGGACCGTATGTGGAAAATACCATTTCAATAAAAGTGAAGATCGGTTAAAAAACAAAGGTCGAAATTTTCCGTTTGAAACATTTTTTCTCGGTTCCTTTTTATCTAGGATCTACAATCTGCACACATTAATACAAAGGTCGAGTTCGGCAAACAAGCGGATACATAAGAAATAACATAAATTCGTGTCCTATCAGCCTGAGACATGGTGACAATTGTTTATTAGAAAAGAGCGGGTTGAATGTCCACCTTACTTCGTCCTTGGCAACAATCCCATTTTCCTTGGTCCGTTTCCTTTGTGACGAATTGATTCACTGTAATAGAGTCATTCAGACTTTGGTTGTAGAAATATAGAAGTCTATTGTACAGGATTCCGTCACAGCTCTAGACTCTGGGGTCGTGTCACAAAGGTTATCCTGTGTAGGAATTGGGTTACAAAATGTAATATTGGAAAACGTGAACAGGATTGAATTTTCGATCAAAATTCTTAGAAATATTATTATACATCGCCTAACAAAAACAGAACGTAAAATGCTCCTTAACATAAAACAAACAAAAACAAAAAAATAACTTCATTAACAAACCGTTACTATTGATCCGGCCCTCTACACATTGTTCAAAATACCTTTTTTCACTAATCACATTATTTATGTACATATTGAAAAGATAATAAAGACGACTCCTTACCTTCGATTACTCTAACAGCGTCAGGATCGGAAGAGAACAAGAGTTGGTCAAGGGAGATCTAATAGGAAAAAGATCTAACCCAAGGTTAGTGAAGGAAGGTGTATATCCAGCTATGCTACCTCGGGATTGCTACACCATTACTAACTATAAGTGAACCCCTGAAGGATATTATTTGTCTGAAACAAAAATAAGTGATTGTTAAAAACAACTTTACCAACATTTTCCTCATTAAAACTATTATTATTTTTAAAAATTCTCTGATAGTATATATCCTACATATATAGAGTGAAACATGTTAAGAAGTTTTAAATTTACCAATCTACATTTTTGTTTACCAAAAACTACTCAAATACGAAAAACTTCGGGAATAGGTTAAGTTAGGCTAGGTTATGTTATATATTCAATAGTCAATTGCCTGTTTGTCATACGAGTGAAGATGAATGATCTGGCTCTAGCTTTCCTTGGGAGATCAGGGTTTGGTTAGGTTAGGTTAGGTTAGGTTAGGTTAGTTTATGTTATATATTCATAGTCAATTGCCTGTTTGTCATACGAGTGAAGATGAATGATCTCCCTCTAGCTTTCCTTGGGAGATCAGGGTTTGGTTAGGTTAGGTTAGGTTAGGTTAGGTTAGTTTATGTTATATATTCATAGTCAATTGCCTGTTTGTCATACGAGTGAAGATGAATGATCTCCCTCTAGCTTTCCTTGGGAGATCAGGGTTTGGTTAGGTTAGGTTATGTTAGGTTAGGTTAGTTTATATATTCAATAGTCAATTGCCTGTTTGTCATACGAGTGAAGACGAATATTAGCTTTTCTTGGAAGATCAGGGTATGAAATTAGAGGTTCGAAAATAGTTTCGCCATTTATCATTGTAGCATTACATGCAGAATTGGAATCTACAGATTGTTATGTAATTTAATGTGTTTTAGTTTGAATTACAAATGAGATGTAAGCAAAACTACTTAAAAATTCCGCTATTTTCAAATTTTTATTTAAAATTTTCTTAAACTACAACAGGATTTTACATGAATCAAATTGCGTGTTCCTATCTTAAGTTTCATGAACGCTCTCCTGCTAACGTTCAGACAATGACAACGAATGAACGATATGACAAAAATAACTTTTTGACGATCCATATACTTCGTATGTTGAATAAGTATAGGGTACAAACACATTTTTATATATTTCTCACGAATATTAAATGGTTTTAGGATGTCATTTCGTCTTAATTCTCATAGTACGAAGTTGTCGTCTGTACTGAATTTTCCTCAGTCGATAAATCAAAGATCTATAGCATCTTTCGATCTATACCAAGATCTAAGTTATGGACTTAGATTCTGAAAGTAATTGGCGCCGCTGTAAAGGACCATTTTTGTTTTGTCTGATATGTAAGGGTTTCTTTTAATCAGGTGAAATTGTAGACGGCTGCGAAGTTTATTGCTGAAAGACGATACATGTACATATTTCAACTCCGGAAAGAAAACTGTGTATTGAGTCATAAAAACTGATAAATTGGTAAATATATGTAAACAGCATAGTCCAGTACGACTACTGTTAAGAATTAGGATATTTTTAAGTTATTTTTAAGAAGCCATTATGAAAACAATTATTGTGACAGACCTGGAAAAATGACAAAATTGCTTACCTTGCAAGCAAGGCGGACATCATTGATGCTACAATGATATATAAACCCTTGGGTGGGAGGGAACTTGGTCAGTGGGCCAAGATTAATCAAGGGAATGTGTTGCAGGACTTAGTGAATATAGCCAGACGGACTTGGCGAGTAAGAGCTTCCTGGAGAATAATTATTGAATATAGCCAGACGGACTTGGCGAGTAAGAGTTTCCTGGAGAATAATTATTGATTATAGCCAGACGGACTTGGCGAGTAAGAGCTTCCTGGAGAATAATTATTGAATATAGCCACACGGACTTGGCGAGTAAGAGCTTCCTGGAGAATAATGATTGAATATAGCCAGACGGACTTGGCGAGTAAGAGCTTCCTGGAGAATAATGATTGAATATAGCCAGACGGACTTGGCGAGTAAGAGCTTCCTGGAGAATAATTATTGAATATAGCCAGACGGACTTGGCGAGTAAGAGCTTCCTGGAGAATAATTATTGAATATAGCCAGACGGACTTGGCGAGTAAAAGCTTCCTGGAGAATAATTATTGAATACAGCCAGACGGACTTGGCGAGTAAAAGCTTCCTGGAGAATAATTATTGAATATAGCCAGACGGACTTGGCGAGTAAGAGCTTCCTGGAGAATAATTATTGAATATAGCCAGACGGACTTGGCGAGTAAAAGCTTCCTACGAGAATCGAGACTTCAGACGAGCATCCATAAGAGTAACAAGCATGGTGAGCAAACTTCGTCTATAAACCTTGTAATTATTTCAGAGACAAGTCAAAATATAACGTAAAATCAGATCTGTGAGTTACAACAATTAGAGTCATTCTGGTAATTAAGAAAATTAAAATATTTGTAATTAGTATATAAGAGAACTAAAAGAAATAGTAAAGTTGTATTAAATAATAAAGAACCATTAATTAGATAACTGAAACAATGATTTTTGAGCATAAAGAACTAAGGCAGTTTAGAAGAACCAATCCTAACACTACATAAGCAGTTTAACTCAATCACGACAAAGTAAATAATACATCTACAGTTTTTCAATCAACATCTCGAATTAATTCTTTCAATGTTCTAGAAGTGGTAAAACTCGGAACTAGCATCCATAGGGTTTTCTGGCCGTTTTGTAAATACGAATAAGCGTCAATATATTCAACAAATGGAAAACAAATTGATGAGCACCTGCATGGTACAAACAATGTAAAAAATATGAAATTGTAATTGTACAAGTAGGGTAAGTCTGTTTAAAACAGATATTACAGAAGTTACTTTAGATGTCTTTATAGGCCTCGTGACGTGAATATATTCAAAAAGTCTCCACTCGCTTCGCTAGTGTCAGTGTCTCGGCTCTGGTAGGCCTCGAGCTGTGGATATTTGAAGGAACCTCCACCCCCTACACTCGTGACTCTGCCCTATCCTATCCTGCTTCTATACGTATATCACATTTTCTTGAGAGGTCGGGGTAAGTTATATTTTTGACAATAACTTCGCTATTTGTCACCGTAGAGATGTCAAAGCGTGGAGAATTGAAATTTTCAAAATTTTATTAAATTTAGGGTCTTATAAGTTGAATAACACACAAGATATTAAAAAAAAAAAGTTTTAATTGTCCGCTTTTTCGACTTTTTAAATTCTATTTTCTAAATGTCAATAGCGTTCTATAGTCTTCTATACTTTCATGTTCTTATCTCAATTTGTGGACGCTACGTGCTTACATAAAGACAACATGACGACGTACGGCGTGTCGAAAATGACTTTTTTGTAGCCTGAGAAATGAAACGTGGAAATTTGTCAATTTTTTGGTGAAAACCAAGCTTACGTTGTATACTGGGTAACACACACAAACTCTTTGTTACCAAATGACGATGTTTTAATAACTAAGTCATCTTCTTCAGTTGTTACATTTAGATAAACTTTCTTATCTGTAGGATTCTATTGTTTGAGTATTGATAAGGTGAAACGGCGAAGCCAAAACTGATTTAGAAGATGTTTCAACACGAAAGTACAGAAATAATCGGCACACAAGTTAACACCTAGACATCTAGTACTACTTTGGGTTCAAAGAGATTCGATGTTTCATTTGATTAAGTGCTGATGATGTAGGCAAAAACAATGAATTTTAATAACTTTCAACTAAAGCAAATCATTCATTAATAAGGAGTCACTCAATCAAACGCATGTCATATACATACGATAAACCACTTAATGGGTTTAAATATAATGCCTGTAGAAAAAAAATCGTTCATTTTCACATTAATTATTTACAAGACAATTAACTGTTAGCTTCCAGCAGATTATATCAAGGTAATCTAACCTAACATTTTTCTAATTCTTTGCGGATGTATACATTTACCATCACGTGAGTTTATAAAAATGATTTTTTTAGTAATCATGGTACTTACCCAGCCCTATACAATGTAATACGAGCAGATCCTCTAAACATAATGCCCAAAAGTTTCTTTGGCCTTGTAGGAACCAATGTTAAATTGGTAGATCAAAAGATCTTACCCAATAGGGAGAGTTTGCATAAAACACTTGGTGAATCTCTGTTTTTTGCATAAAACTGTTTTATAACCTCTTAATTGTGTATATCATTACTTTCTTGACATAGGTTAGGTCCAAACGAGCTTCGTAGAAAACGTCCCCAATCACTTCACTCGTGTGAGTGTCTTAGTCTTTGAAAGCCTCACAGCTGTTCAAATGTGAAGAAGCCTCCGTGACTCAATCCTGCCGGATCTCGTAACAAATATCACATTTGCGTCGACTTGGCCGTTGTGACCCTAGTAGATGTATATATATTAAAAAGGATTCAACAAGATTCACTCGTGTCATTTTGCCATACTTCCCGAGGCTGTAGTATGTGAAGGAGCTACGCTTATATCACAATATCACGGATCTAATTTACACTTTCGACAATTACTTCTCTATCGGTACATAGAGGTGAGGTTGGTACAGTTACATGCATAAATGAAATCTGTAAATGTGTCTAATTTAGTGTACTAAGTTTAATAATATACGAGATATGAACAAAAAATTATTTTAAAAAACCGCCATTAAAATGTTTCTATGTTTATTTTTTTCGAATTTCATTGAAACACACTATACCTTTGTCTCTTTCGTGATTACGTTATGTTTGTAATTCTTGTACTCCGTGTAGGTATATAGTTATTTCCAATGTTTAAATGATATGGTATACAATATTTTTGACACTTGTTATACATATAAATTTTACTAACAACATAAGAAAAATGAAATGAAGTGAAACGTACATTTTGACAAGTAAAAACCTTTCTGTATGGTTGTCTAAGAACATGTCTCACACAGTAATCCTGACAGCCACGTATTGAGTTTATCCTTCTGTAGTAGGATTATGACGATGAGACTAACTCGGATAATCACCACTTGGAGTCGCTGTCCCACCCTAACCTCTTCGATTTTACAATACAAACCACGTTAAAAAACCCTGTGTTTATAGTCAGGGCAATAATCTGATCCAGAGAGACTCTACATGGATTGACTTATGTGATAGCTCATTTCGTTCGCTAGAATGTATATATCAAAGTTGAAAAGTGTTTATTGAGGGGCAACTTAATAATTTGTTACTTATAAACAATTAGAACTCTGGGCGATTGAACAAAACTTGAAAAAATAATGGAATATCTTATAAATTGATGCCATTTTTGGACTTAATGTCATTTTCTATGTTTTTTCTAGTTTTATGTCAAAAAGTGGGAGCGGTAGGATTGTGTCAAAAATGTTTTGTGCATAAAATTTGAGTCTTTAAAAAATACTGAATTACAGTAATTCTGAGAGGCACGTATTGAGTTCATCCTTCTGTAGTAGGCTTATTAAAATGATGAGACTAAGTGAAGTAATCACCACTTGGAGTCAATGTATCACCCGAACCTCTTCGATTTCAAATTATATAAGTTAAACACCCTTGTGTATAGTTGTCTAGAGACATGTGTAACACAGTCCTTCGATAATAGGCTTATGTCGATGATGAGACTAACTCTGATAATCACCATTTGGAGTCGCAGTCTCACCCTAATCTCTTCGATTGCAGATTATACATCACGTTAAAAAAATTAATTTAATTACACAATTTATTGGCGCTTCCGATTATTGGTTGTAATCTATTCCAGTTCCATGAACAGCAGACTTCGTAAACCAAGCAAAGGAGGAGAATGAAGAGGGTTCAAATAAAGTGATGAATATTTTATGTTATGTTTTTGCCAACTTATCTTGATTTGTGTGGTAGTAATCTACGTTACTGTTCGAAATAGAAAAATCCTTTACAGAGGAGACTGTTCTGTTTTGACTAAACTGTTCATTCGCTACAGTTCAACTTATCTGAAATCAATCTTGACAGAAATTACTGTAATAAATTACGACATGAAATGTCCACCAGTATAAGGGTGTAATTTGACACCATTATTATTTTCTCCTATTTATGTAGTATAGAGAAGGTTATGTAATGATTCATAAAACTAGTTTCACGGAAAGATCTGTTTTGAGGTTCTATGATTTCAAACCGATGGCAACGATACCTGTCTGTCTGTAGTCAATCAATGTGTATAGTACTCTACAGCCCAAACTAATGCACCGATTCTATTTAAATTTATTAAAAGGAGATATTTTGATAATATATGGAGATTTTGTTTTTGGTAGTCGCACTAAAGCAAAATTAAAGAAAATAAAATATTGATTAATTGGCTTTAACGATTTTGATAACATATTAATAAAGCGTAGCTTTTAAGTACAAAATATATTGGTCGCTATCTCTCCAAAAATAACTTGAGATTTTTGATGAAATTTAGGACAGTAACAAAAATGTATTGATCGTTATTTCCATCACTCAAAATGTCGGTTCAGCAATTATTGGTGAAAAAACAATAGTTTGTTTAAAAAAAATAAAATATATGTCTCTGTTACAAGAGGTAAATTTCATGTAATCGTTCAAAAAATATATTTCACTATACTTTTGGTGAAATATGAATTTCAATAATCCAAAACATTTTATCCTAAGTTCAAATAGTTGGCATCAATACAAAACAATTAAATTTTTTAATGTAAATTTACATGTGTTAATTTTTTTAATTTTGTTTACCTGCTTATGTAAGCATGAGAAAGTTCGTTCACCGATTCTTTGTTTTAATGTGACAGTTCTTGCGCTAATATATTTGTTACGTTTGGAATCAACGCATTTCCAGTTTTTCTGAACGTCATCTTATATGGCTAATAAGTAACTCTCACTCCATAATCACAGGGACTTGTACTGTCCATTTTAGTTTTTATGCAATCATTTAAACAGTTGCCCTAACTTAGTGTAACCCCAATTAACAAAAGAAATGCCATTCAATTATAGCAACAACAGTAGACTTCTTATCGATAAGAAAGAGATAGAGCAAGTCAACGAGTTCTACCTTGAAACGGGTAGAGATAGCTGGAGGAGCATCACATGATGTGAAGAGCTGGATAAGAAAGCAAGTCCCACAATTGTGCCCCCATGGGGCGATCATATACAATCTACAGGAAGACAAAATTGAGGATTCTTATTAGTAATCTCAAGTTCTTATTATTAAACTAAGCCAAAATCTGAAAAATTACTACCAAGATTACGTGTAAACTGCAAATCTTCATAAATAAATGTCTACGAAACATCATGGTAGTGTGGTGGCCCAAAGTAATTTCCAATAAAAACCTTAGAACAATCAGAAATGAGCAACCAATAGACCAGCATATTAAAAGAATAACTGACCGAAACGTCCATACTCTCAGGCATCCACAGGATAATATTACAAGGCAATCGCTGAGATGAAACCCCGAAGAGAGTAGGAAAAGAAGAAGGGCAAGAATAACGTGGCGAAGAACTATTGAAAGGGAATTGGACTGCAACCGGCAGAACGTGGACTGAGACAGAGATCCTCACAAAGATAGACTTAAACGAAGGACATTTGTAGAAGCACTATACTCCATACAGGATTAAGATATCATTATCCTTGATATGAGTTTCCATACGATTGTATGAAAGTCCTACGTTTGATGATGTATTAATTTAATTTAAATTAATGGCTTGTTTTCATCTCGAAAAACCCGAGAGGGTGCCCGTCCTTCATTCAGATACAGGGAGAATATTTTTTTAACATTTTGTTGTATAAAAAGCTAGAAACTAAATTGTCTAGATTTGTCTCACATCTTTTCTTCACAACTAATATTTCATAAAATTCATTCTGTGCACCATAGGGCAGTGTATTGAGACCTTTTCTATACTTAATATAAAGGATAGTTAATCACTGATAGCAACGAAACAAAAAGGTATCATAAACGCTTTTAAAAAATTGCCGAGGTATCAACAGTAATTACTCGTTAATCAACCTCATCATCTGTTACTACAGGGTGAAAATAAAATTTTCATTCAAAAAGCAGCATAGACTATAATTGCAAACAGTCAAGTCTGGCAATCTTGGAGCCTAGTCGATGAAGTGGCTGCCACAACCTATCCAGCAGTTGGGAATATCTCGATGTAAAATTGCTTTGGCCACATTAGCATAATGAAAAGGAACTCCATCCTGTTGAAGAGTCACTCATCTCCTGATTATCATAAGGAACTATGTAATCAGTTAATATAGATGTGTGTCTGTATCCAGTCATTATCTGATGGGATATGTCATACGATAAAACACCATGTATGGATGACGGCACTCGAAACGGTTATACACTTTGATTTTCAAGTCTTCTTCATGTAAGATATGTTTTAATAAATACAATCATGCTGTTTACAGATCTTGTTTGGTAACATGTAGCTTCATCTGAGAATAGAATTCCTTCATTCCACTCGGCATCTTTGTCAGGCTTTTCAATTACCTTCGAACAAAATTTCACTCTTCTGTCAGGGTCATCCTTCAGCATTCCATGAATTAAAGGTGTTTTATATCTAATTTATTTTGTTTTTCTTGGCATACCTTTGAAATGACGACTTTAGAATCCCGGTAGCGGATGCAACTTTTCTAAGTGACTTAGGCCTGTTGGAGATTTCATTAAGCTAGCTTTTTATTTTCTACGTTAGAAAATATATTGTATTTCTTGGAAACTGATCCAGCTTCTACTAACATATTTTTACATTTATTAATTTATTTTCGTAATGGAGGAATCACTTTTGGGTAGGTTCATTGAAAACACCTAATAGTTTCATATTCATTTTCAAAACTAGCCCAAGAACAACATTTCTCTTTTGTTCAATTAAAAAATTCATTGTTTCGAGGTTAGGTATCACACATAAACTGATTGAACACAATTACATTCATTGTTGTGTGTTAACAAAACAACAGCTGATCAAGATTCAACAGATGGCAATGAACATTTTAATTAGATTGCATCTTTGGAGAAAGTGGTTGTACACAGAAAATTAAAGTTTTCTTCTTATTCAGACATTTTTTTTTATTGACCCTAAAAAAAATCGAGGGTAATTTTTTTATATATCTATGTAACATAACTGTAAAGTGTCAAGTTTGTAGATTGTTTTATATGTTAATTCAAAAATAACTACCTCTTCGTGGGCCATCCTGTATGTAGCGGACTTACCGAAATAAAAAAGTATAAAAATTGATCAATTTACAGATAACGATGTAATTCTTAGTATAGGAACATGTTATACATAAGCGCAATAATTTCTGTTTAGAGATTGTCAAATGGAATAAACAATGAAAAGTTCAAATAAATCCACATTAATCAAAATTTGTTACATTTACATATAAAAGGAACATTTTTCACCATCAAGTAAGATTAGAAAGGAGTACAAATCCCAATGGTAGAATCAGTAAGGTAGCTCGGGCAAATATTCGAAAGCAAAGAAACAAGGAATCTTCGCATTGCCAGCACTGTCAAAACCATACGCAACCGGATCCATCTCCTGAAACATATTATCGAATCTTTTCTACTCTTCCACTCCAATACAAGATACTAATCTATTTACACTGACCAAACTAGTCTGGCAATACGGACGTTCAATCTGGGGATTTGTTTCTAGCTCTCAAGTAAGAAGAATTCAAAACTATTTCTTCATTACTATAGCAGATACTCCTTGTATATGTGAAACTTCACATTGCATCATTTTGAATTTTAACTTCCGGAAGTGACATCAGTTCTTCACTCTAGTTACGCTAGGTTATTTTATCTATTATTCAGCGCCAAAATCCAATACTCCAGCAAATCCCAGAGAACCTACTACCCGACCCACAACGTAGAAGATATTCTGACCTCTGACTTCTGTATTAAAACTTTCACAACATGTGAGTATTGTGATACATGTCGCAGTTTGTAAGTTACAAGTTATGGTGTAAATTCAATGTGTTTTAAGTTATAAACTTCACCCCTTCTCAAGTGACACTGATTGAGTATTCAGCCCAACGGTAACTTCTAGCAAAAAATATTTCTAAATGACCTTATTGAGTCCTACTCCCCTTCACAGAAGCTAAGCACTAAGCAAGAAAAGTATTCTGACCGTATCTCCAAATATACTGGTTTGGGAGTTATTCGTTAAATAATGAAAATAAACCAATGAATATCAACTTGAAGTTTGAATCTTTCAAAACAGGTGTAAATAATATCGACAAAGTGTTGCTGATGTGCTAAAATCATCCTGACAACATATATGAAAATAAACATTAGAGAGAAAATTAAAATAATAATAATAAATTGTTTTTAAGTATTTTGATAGTTTACTTAGGAATCTTGTAAATCATGTGTGACCCCATAATATTTTCTGAGAGATTTCAAATTACGATTAGTGAGAATGAATGTTGTTTTATTTTATATTTACTGCGTTATGGGTGTGAGACAGTGCAAGTGAGTTTAAAACTATATACTATAAAACTATATTGATGCAAGTATATGTAATCGTATAACTGAGAATTATCTGAATGGTTTGTCTTGAAAGGTTATAATATAGTATTATAGTTAGTTCCTAATAAGAATAAGATACATCTACATTATACTGTAAGTTCATTAATTTTTATGATATATTTTATTTCATAAGACATTTATGTTATATTTTGTTTAATTTTTTGAAATTTTTTTTTTTTTTTTCCTTTATATTTCTGTGTACTTGTATTTTATTAATATAAAAACGATGTATTTTAAAAATTATTATTTGTTAATTGAGCACGTTCCTCTTCAGGTTTGTATTTCTTTAGTTTTTTATTTTCCTTTTTCTCTTTGTAGGAAATCCCTAAGTATTGATTGTGGGATTACTATTAATTTCACTTAAATTTATTTGTGTATTTTCAGATTGTATTTGTAGTGGAATAAATATTATAATCATAATTATTATTAGGAACCTTAATTTTGGTTCATAAATTTAACCTATATTTATGAAAATCAAAAATTTACTTTCTTATAGTAAAAATTTGTAAAAGATCTTCAATTTTGTTAGAGCGATATCAATAGATGATTTTAATTTTTAATCGACAGCTTCCAATAAAAATAGTTGCATTATGGGATTACCAATAGGTTTTGTTCTGGTTCATAAGTACTATATATGAAGAAAATTGTATCCAAAGCGTAAGTGCAAAATTCAAATTTTGAGTTATTCGAAAAACGTAAAAAATTATTTTTGAGATATGGTTTGATAACGCACGTAGAAAATTTATTTAAAAAATCTGTCTACTCTTTACACATTACTGAAAAAAGACATATAAACAGTAGCTGTCGTTATGAAAATAGTATATTTCATCACTAGGACCAAAAGTAAAGCTTTTCGATATAAACTCAGTTTAACAAATAACCTCACTTTTGATTAGTTTACTTTAAATTATTTTTGTTTAAATCAATAAAAGTTCATATTATTTGATTGTTAAAGTTTAAAACTATGGTTTTTTCCATAAGAACAAATTATTAATATAAAGTCAGATTTTTTAATTACAGATGTTTATAAATTCTTCAATACAGATTATCATTGGGTTAATGGTAGAAACTTTCCCTTTCCTTATGTTCCATATTTTTTAAATTTTGGCGGAAACAAAAACACCAGCCTATTAAATAATTATAGATGTATTTTATCATATGAGGGGAACACTTAACAGTAGCATACGTTGTGAATACTTGAAACTAAGAAGTAAGCTCGGCATCGTATACAATGAAATAACTTCCCGCGTTCCTCTACCGTCTTCGATTGTGAAGTTAAACAAAAGGGAATAGAATTAATCAATAAACTCGATAGTCCTTGAAGTTTACCCCCCGCCATTTTAGTAATTTGATTTCCTACATTTGTCAGTGTAGACGACCTCGTGTGAGAAGGCAACAATTAAAGAGGTAAAGGTGTTGAGTAGAGGGCGGGGGATACAACATATGCCAGATAGACCGAAGGATTGTCATTGTCTGATTGATAACGGGGTCTGTTTTGTTTCCGACTTTTTTTGTCTCCTCCAAATATATCATTAACCAAGTCGGCAGATGCTGTTATAGATGGGTCGTTTCTTCGGCCGTCCTATTACTGGTTGATAGATCTAATCTACTGGAATCTGGAGCGTTAGAAGTACTGAAGAAAACAACGCAGTATAAAATTATACCTTTTTTTGAGTGAAGGGTTATAACCTTATGATATAGGTCTTTATGAACAACTACACAATTTTTCTCAACAAAATATAATTGGGTTGTGGAAAATTAAACTATTTAAAAAATATTACAGCTTATGTACTACACAGTTGTAATACAAATATAGCACGGCAATATTTTGGAATCTGACTTTAGAGGTAAAAATAATTAATAAAAAGTATGTAAATATGTAAACGTACCAGAAAACCAAGACTTTATTTTGTACATTTTTAAATGGCAGATGTAAAAATGTTCAATGTTAAATATCTATAAACTTATTGACATTACAAAATATTTACAAGAGACAAAATTTTTCCTCTTTTAACCATAAACAAAGAGAGTTTTTAATGGTTCTGTAGGTTTAAAGGACAACCAAATTATCAACGAAAAAGTAAAACATAATAACATTAACCCATTTTATTTAATCATTTCAAAATGGCTGTCATTTAAAATGTTTAACATCAAAATATCTTGAAAACCGTTAAATATTTCAAAAAAATGTACAAGAAACAAAACGTTTTCTCCATAAACAAAGAGAATTTTTAATGTTTCTGTAGGTCAAAGGACAACCAAATTATCAACGAAAAAGTAAAACATAATAACATTAACCCATTTTCTTTAATCATTTCAAAATGGCTGTCATTTAAAATGTTTAACATTAAATATCTTGAAAACCGTTAAGTTTTAAAAAATGTACAAGAAACAAAACGCTTTCCCTTTTAACGAACAATAAATATTATTTTAGAATTTCTTCTGTACGTCAAAGGATAATCAAGTTATCGTCAAATAAATGAAAACAATTTCATAGTAGTTACTACAATACTCAAGATAGCCTGGAACAAAATTTTACTGAGAGTTCTGTAATTTTTTAATTTAATTCTGAACAGACTTCAGTTTTTAAAGTCTATAAATCCTAAATACGAAATTTTAAAAATCGGGTTAGTATATCACCCCTTTTGAAATTTAAATAAATCGAACTGTATGTGTCAAAATAGTGTCAATTTTAAACAGTTTTTTGTTCACATCTCGTAACTATTCCATTTATAACATATGAAACTATATATATAATTTTTTAATCTGATTGTAGGGGTACAAATCCCATCTCTCTACGATGACTAATAGTTTCGAAGGCTGTGTCACTGACTTTGTATGTGTACAGTTTCGACGCCCGTCAAGGTCAAGGCAATGACACGAGCGTAGCGAGTGGAGACTCTTTAACATATACACAATTACAAACTTCAACATGAAGGACGTAGTAATTACAAGGTTTAAAAAAACACCTGTGTAAAAATTGTTTTAAAACAAACTTACCCTACTGAATAAGACTCCTTGATCTACCAACCTTCAAGACCGAAAATACCATTTTTTGCGCATTACATTTTTAGAGGTTTTGCTTATGTTACATTGTATGCAGGGGCTGAGCGAGTACCATGACGGCGTCCATTAACTTGTTTGTTATTTGTGCTTTGTTATGGAATGTGTTACTGATTGTGTTTGTCTGTATTTATGAGAGATGAACATTACAATAAATAATCAAACACTGATAATAAACAACAGTTGTGATTGTTTTCAGGAAAGGTCACACGGAGGGATGATTACATTAGGAGTTTTGTTTTGATTGCAGAGATGAAATGTGTTCTTGTGTTTAACACATTCAGTGCTGATTTTATGTTTAAAATTACACTTGTACTAATTTGACGGTTATATAGTTACTTATTTTACCATTTAGATATGATTCTTTTAAAGGTTTACAAATTGTAGATTGGGGATAAAAAAAAAGTGAGCCATGACGAAACGCCTGGTAGATGTGAAATATCAGAATTCATTTTTATGAAAAGTATGCAAAAGAAAAAATGGTATTTGAAGGAAATAATAATGAAAATAAAGAAATGTTTGCAGTTCGATGAGTAATAGGAACAGCACGATTATAGATATTGTGTTTCAAAACGTAGGCACCTGCTTCTTTTTAGCGACTGTACCAGTATTTCCTCACAAAAATGAGCCATACACGCGTAATTGCATTTTCTACATTTCGTTCTATATCAGGGTTGTCCAACTGGCGGGCCGCGATGTCGTTTTGTGCAGCCCGCGAGAGCTTATTAGATAAAAAAAAAATCAGAAAACTACTTTGAAACGTTTTCCATTTGAAGGAGATTTTATAATGTAATATAAACAAACTTATACCAAATACGCTGATTTGTAATTTAATTAAGAAATTAATATCAATATTAATAGTTGAAATTAATAGAAAAATTAATATTAATTTAATTAGTCTGGGAACCCTATATATGGCACGCAACCACTTTCAATGTTTAATTTAGGGCCTTGAGGCTTTGTAAGTTGGACACCCTCACAAATTCTATATGAACCAATTTTCCAACTCCACTTAAAATCATACATAATAAAAACTACATAACCCAAAACTACATAATAAAATAAATTGTCAAGTGTCATAATTGTACTTAGCACCATCATACAATATAAGCAGATCTTGTATATGTGATTTCCTCGGCCGTTTTGGAAATGTTATATTGTATTGGTAAATAAGGAGTTATACAGTAACGTAAGTTTATTGAAATAGTTTTCTGAACACCGTACGTATAATACGACCCTAGCGAGCATCGTGAATGTGTAGATATTAAAACGTCTCCACTTGCTTCGCTCGGATCAGTGTCCCAGCACTTAACGAGCCTCGAAGCTCTACATATATGTAGGAGCTTCAACTGGCAACAAATAATATTTTCACCTGTATATACTTATACGTAATATGTCAAATACTTTCATTCTAAAGTGTCAAACATTGTATAATGTCATAGACGTGATGTGGACTCTCTCTCTCTCTCTCTCTCTCTCTCTCTCTCTCTCTCTCTCTCTCTCTCTCTCTCTCTCTCTCTCTCTCTCTCTCTCTCTCTCTCTCTCTCTCTCTCTCTCTCTCTCTCTCTCTCTCTCTCTCTCTCTCTCTCTCTCTCTCTCTCTCTCTCTCTCTCTCTCTCGTGATCATCTTTCTACATACTGTAATTTATTATCGGAGATGTTAAAATATATTATTAACTCTCTGTGGTACTAAAGTAAAGTGGTCGTGTTTAGTTACTCCTAAAAAATCTGTTCAGTTTTATTTTAAAAAACTTTTTATTTTACTTAGTTATTAAATTATTAGTAATCAAATTTCAAGGCTTATATGTAATTAAATATTATTATTCTGTATAATTTTAAACGGGTCTATTTGAAAATGAGAGTTTATGAGATTAGACATACAAATCTGAATGAACTGAAAAAAAAATACGACTAGCAATACTGCAAATTAGTGACGAAATTAAAAGTACACAAGTTTTATACTAAACAAGAACCTCCGATGTCCTCTATGATTAACGTTGTTTAGATAAATAGTTTTACCACGGATTATAGTTGATTTGTTTTTTTCTTACAGTGTTTTATTATACACTAAATAAAAAATAATAATAATATAAGATTTTGAAAAATTATTTTTGGAACAATCTGTGTACAAAAATAATATTTAGTTGCAACATCAGTAACTAATGTAAACACCTTTTCAAAGATTTGTCACTAAAATGTGTTTCCTCAATTATGTAATTATACAATAATCCTGTAAAATTGTATTCGTCAAACTTAGTATCTGAGTAAAATGAAAAGATCTTGCTTAACCAAAACAAAGGGCCGTTTTAGGAGTAACAAGAGTGAAAACAGTCATATGTTTACTTTTCAAAAAAGGGGAGAAATGCGGTTTATATTTTTCCGAACAACCTGTATTAGAAACCTAAGTTTTTTCACATTCTGTAGACAGCCCCAATCAAGAGCTTGCCATTGATGTGTCTATCACATTCCCACGCCAACTGGAAGGCGAGATATACGCGGACTGTATGCCCAACCCTTTATACAAATATTACCCATATTCACAATATCTTAAATGAATATGACCTAATAATATAATTAATACTAATATTTGTATTATATAGTATTAGTAATGTACTAAGTACATTGCTTACACATTTTTTTCCATGGACTGTTATGAGTTTAACATTAAAGTTTTTTTAAATCACAAAACGAACTGAATATCCACAAACCTTTTTAATTATTACTAATTTATTACTAAATAAATTATACCCCTCAAATAGCAAAAGAAAGTAAATTATATTTTCATTTTATAATATACAAATTTCCCTGGGATTAAAAGAATAATTTTCATTTTGTAATATTATTCTGTTATATGTTTTGCCAGCAAGACGTAACAATTCTAAATATGTACAAAGGACAGTTCTGTTCTCTACAAAATTTGATTCCCACATCTTTTTGGCCGTAACAAGCACTGAATTCTGAATTCAATACGTTATCAATATCCAAACGTATTAAATTATTTGAATTTTTCTTTTTTTAATAAATCTTTTTTGGATTTATAACGACAGAATGATTTTGTCATCCAAATATTTTTTACGATAATCCTTTTCAGCATACATTTAAGGTAACCCAATTGTGTGAAGCATCTTGATTTGTGATGGAGATATCACAATACTGGCAAACTGTCGTTATCCATTTTAACATTTCTTTACTTCCCTAGATTCACTCTTCCAGTCTAAATCTCACAAAGCATCAGTTATATTTCGAGTGAACAATGTGTTTATGTAAGTCAGTTGTACTCTTTCTAGCATCTCTACATAGCAGATATTTTAGATAACTTTAGATGAATCCATTCATTCAAAATCAAATAAATTACAACTCACATCATTGAGTTCAGTTTGTTGGATTAAAAGAACAATTTACTAGATATCATCGTGTGAAAATTCTTGGGGTAAAATTTTGCGGTTCCTTTGAAATTATCTAATTTGTTATTTCTAGTCGGAAAATCCTTTTAAATCCGAAACTCCACTAAAAGCTTTATAAAACTCGTAAAACTCATCCACCTAGAATGAAGTCCATTAAGCTTTGCAAGCCTGTTCATAATCGACGTAATCATTTCGACTTTAGGCTCGTTCCGGTCCCTTTCCGCGGTCAATCGTTAACAATACAGATCTTGTATGTTAATAGCGAGGTAGAATAGGGTATTATAAGATCATGCCCTCAAAACCTCAAGAACATCGGCCTTTACTTTTCACCTGGTCTAATTCTGAACCACCTTGAAAGGTTTATTAAATCTAGGGTCTTTCAAGGAGTCGTTTAAAATGGGCTCAGCGTTCCGTTCGAATGGATTTTCGGCCTAAGGTTGTTTGCAACAGTTTTAAAGAAGGGTAGAGACTATAGAAGGCATGTGGTGCTTTACCTAAGCTAACAGCTTGAGGTCTCCAGCTGCCCTCAATACATCACTACAGGGGTAAACCATGATAGGACCGTATCATGCTGGTATTAACATCTTCGTAAGGGAAAAAATTGAATGCATATGTATCGAGTTGAATCTAAACCATCCCTTCATGGATTGGAATATTTTCATTGGACGAATGAGGAATTAGTTTATTTTGAAATTGTAGATAAATTAACTTACGTTCTTATGAGAGTAGTTATGAAATAAGACGTATTAAATATAAATAAATATAACACACAACGAACGTATGAATTTAGATAATATTGAAGTTCATACGCGATTTTGTACTTAGGTGTTTATTGCTGTTACATTATATACAATTTTTTTTTTAAATAACATCTAATCAAAATATAAATTATATATCTCACCATTTTCAATTACGAGTGAAATGATGAAAACATCGCACTTGTGATATGTCAACAAAAAACAAATAAAAGGGTAAAGAGTATCCTAATACGACTTGGGGTCTGTAGACATGTATGAACAGTTATTTTTATAACGTCGAAGTCTTTTAAGCTGCTTAGAGCCAACATATTAATTTCTTTTCAAATAAACATACATATTCCTAATCTGAATAACTTCTAGTTTTATTTGATACCCCATACATAATATTTCATAAGAACTTGTTTATTTTTTGTTATCGCTATATTTGTACAGGATGATAAACAAACGTGAACACAATTCTCACAAAAAAAAATACGCCTAAGTATAAGACGCGTTTCAACGACAAGGTCCTCTTCAGTGATATATTAGCTACACTAATCAAACTAATCAATCTATAACTACACTAATCTATAACTACACTATAACTACACTATAGCTACACTAATCAAACTATAACTGATAAATCAGTTATAGTTTGATTAGTGTAGCTAATGTATCACTGAAGAGGACGACTTTGTCGTTGAAAAGCGTCTGATACTTAGGCGTATTTTTTGTGAGAATTGTGTTCACGTTTGTTTATTATCGTGTATAATTTTTCTCATAAGTCAAGCTCAACATTTAATATACCGCTATATTTGTCTTATATTTGGGACAATACGAAAAATATAAATGCAACGTTTGAGATATGTAGTCTTGACTGTGTAAATTGGTGCTACTTACAGACAGACATATATGAGCGTAAAATTATAAGGATCCTTGGTTTTACTTAAGGACCCAAATAAAGAAAAATGAATGGAAATGCAATCCATCTTTTAATGGCTATTGCATTTTTTGTCTCACATCTCATAAAATCTTATTTTAAAATTTATACTCAACGCATTTCTCATTGTGTGGTTAAATTAAGTTGTATTCGTCTTACAAAAAACTGTAACATACACACTCGAATTTAATTCCAAATCAATTTTTTTCCCCTCAGAATCGTAAGTCATGCCGTTTCAAGTAAGCCGTGGGGAGGGGGATACCCCCCCCCACAGTGTCAGATAAAGTGTCAGATATCATATCTGACACTTTAAATTTGACCTGACACCAACATATTATTTTTTTCGTCAAATTACATATTCGTAATCATCATAACTTCTAGTTTTATTTGATACTCCACAGATAATATTAAGAAAAAAGATTTCAAATTGCCCCTTAACTACTCCAATGTCATTTTTTTGTTAGCGCTATATTTTTCCTACATGTGGGACAATATAAAGAATATTAATGAAAAGTTTGATATGTATAAAATTTATCGTCTTGTCTGTGTAGAATGATTGCGATTTACAGAGGGACAGACACGCACGTGAAATTATAAGAGTTTTTAGGTTTTACCGACTGATCTTAGAAACAGAAAATAACATTTGTCAACTTCCAAAATAAGTAAGAAAGAAGTAATGTAATTTTTTATTGTTGAGTATTTCCTAGTATAAATACTATACTATAGACATATCCCTTTTATTAAGCTTTTCTGCAATTTTCTTGTAAAACACTTGTTGATAGATGTTCGAATATGTAATTAAAGCATAAGCTTATTTTAAACTCATGACGTCAATCAGGTTTCATTTTCGTTTTACCTGAACGTAATTTTCTTTGACTTACAACCTGACACACTTGTTTTGAACGTATAAGTCTTCACATTACACAAAAACAGTTCCGATAACTTTCGAATGAGAAGATGAAAAACACAATTATTCTAAGAGCCTACATTATTGGAAAACTTTATCAAAAACGTTGAAGTCAATTTAGAGGAAATCATACTTAGGAATTATTTTATTACTGTTACAGCTAATTTTAAAATGATAAAAAACGAAAATTCTCCAGTTAAGTCCAAATAATGCACAGATCAAAATTTGACCAAAACTAATCTTTGTTTCGGCTCCAGGGAACTGCACAGTCAACAGATGACGGACGTCTTTCTGATGTCTATTGACTCTGTAGCTCGAATGAGTAAACACATTTCATAAACTTTGTATCTGTCCATATTATAGCAATATCTCGACTCTGTTTTTTGTTTAGTTTTGTAGGCAAGTGTGTTACGTTTTGTACCGATTATTTAAGTTATTCTAGAATTTTGATTATTAAGTTCAAGACTTTAAATAAAAATTCAAATATATGCGTACACAAAATATATATTTTTTAATCAAACGGGGGAAGTTTCTCATTTACAACTTAAGAAAAAAACAAATTTAATGATTTAAGAGATATACTTAAGTATTATTTCGCTAATCCCTGGGGTTTTTACGTGCCCAGACGTATTTTGTGGTGCAGACATTTCTCAATTATTAAACTTTCCTCCTCCTCACCCACTCTTGCAACCCACTATAGTAATATACAGTATAAAGCATCATTCAAATTCAGTACAGTATTTTTTTTTAATTCGAGTCATGCAGCTTAATAGCTGAAGTGAATTGATATTAATTTATTTAGTTTTTAATTAACATTTATCCTAATATCTCGAAATATAATAGAACTTCAAGGGTATGTAAGGATTCAAACGTTTTTATTTAAACTCAAAAAATACCATGTTCCATGCACTGAAATTTAAAATCGGCTGTAAAACTGAGTTCCGATTTTGATTTCACGACAAGGAATTTCTACGTCTAATTAAATGGAATTAAAAATTAGTGAAAATCTGTGTATAATTTCTATCACTAGAGCTGAAATTTTTAAAAACACATTGTTAAATTTAACTTTCTTTTTTTAGTAAATAACCCATCCAAACTATGTAAAAAGGAATGTATTTGACAAAAACGGATAATAATGCGTCTCGTTAAAAACTAATATACACTTTGTATAAAAAAGTTGTTAGTTCTTTCCTATAGCCATTATTGAACCACACAACCACATTTTTAGAATATTTTTCAAGGAACAAAAATGTTATTGGAAATAACAATAATAGATCCACAATCAACTGTGTAATCACTTCTATCTAAAACAGTTTAATAAATCAGTACTAAAATATAAATTATTAATAATTTGTTTCAAAGTGAACAAGCTGCGTAGTAAACTGTCCACACACGCACTAAATCAAGGCATTGTGTTGTGAAAACTTTAACAGGCGGGTAGAAGAGGAGTCTGTCTGACTCATCTCCCTAGTGTATTGTTTTAATATTTTATTTAATGTATGCACAAACTTTCCTTGTTTGTACATTTCCACTTATTATTGCGTATGCTATTATTGTTTAAATAATTACACACACATTGTAAATCCATTGTATTGAATTTCTCACAGATTGTATTGTTTATGATTACAAAACATTGATAATATGGTATAATTTAAATAAATAGAAATGGAATGAAGTAAAAGCTATCATATTATAAATATCTTTAAATACTTTATTAACCAACAATACCATTCACATTTTGATCTATTGTCATTTAATTTTAAAATACAGCAGGTGAAAACTTTAATTTTTCCATTTTAATTATTATTGACAGTTATTATATACTGTACATGACAAACTACAGTGTGCTCAAAATTATTGCATACGTTATATTTTGTATTTGAAATTTAAAGATCATGTTTCAGAATTCTAGAAACCAATTTCTGTATTTAAAATTAACACTTTTCGAAATTATAATATTTTGTTTTTATTCCTCACTGACTGGATTGTATCACTGGCTGACATGCAGTTCCCCCGGCGGTTGAAGGAATTTATTAGAGTCGATAATACTGCCCCCCAAAAATGTCTGCAGTTCCTCCGGCGGTCACTCACAAACTAACCTAACCTATCCTAACCTAACCTAACCTAACCTGAAGTAATTCTTTATCTTCATTACTAAATATACGAATACTGTTTAGAGCGTCATGAACTTCCGATATATTCTTCTGTACAAGTTATTTTTTATTATATTACATATTCTGTACATGATTTTTAATTTTTTATAAAATCGGCACACGCAAATAGAGTGGCGCCTCAAGTTCATGGCACCGCAGATGAAAAGATCTAAAACCTACCACAAATAACTGGCAGCAGTTGGTCTAATTAGAAAGTAGTACTTAGTTTCAAAAAATATATGCATTTTTACTAGGACATAAAACAATGATTTGTTGACTGTAAGTAAGTACGATAACAGTCACAAAAATTACAATATAAAAACGCTATTTGGGAGTATAAAATTCAAATGAAATTCAAAAAATCGCATATTAAACAGTTTTTGTTCATATCTCGTGTATTCAACTCATAACACACTGAGTTAATTAAAAATTTGTAGATTTATATTTTGCATATAACGGTACCAACCCCATATTTCTACGATGACAAATAGTGAAGTGTTTTTGACTCCGACCTCCCAACAAATTCTCGTATAGTTACGAGATCCTGAAAGCCCGAGTTGCCGACACGAGTGCAGCGAGTGAATATACGTACAACTTCGGAGACCAATAGAACCGAACCAATGAAACGAGCAAAGCTAGTCAAAACCTTCCTTTATATACACCAACAAAGCCCGAAATGCACAACCAGACGTCAAGAAGGTACATAAATACAAGGTTCAGAAAACCTTTGAAACAGTTGTTTTAAACAAATATATCCTACTGGAGTAATACGCCTTGATCTAAAGAGCGTTTTCCTCTATTCAAGAATATCTTGATGATAATTTCTAACTCCTGGGAACTTTTTCTTTAATTTTTTCGATAAATGAGATCTTGGAGAAAATAAATTTGGAATTATTTTTCCATAGATTACATAGGTATTGATATGTTTGTTCTAGACTGTTTTTTTTTTTTTTTTTTTTTTTTTTTTTCTTTTTTCGCTAGTAAGTTTGTGATTAATGTAATAAGTAATGATAATGATTTGTAATAATTGTTATAATAATGTAATTTGATTTAATAACATTAACTCTTCACCTCTTTTTCACCAGTAGCGTCTAGTTTTGTAAAAATGTTATGTGAAATAAATTATTTCTATTTCAATTTAACATTTCCTACAAGGCCCGAAAATAATACCTTTTGGTATTACATTAAGAGGATCTGCTTGTACTACAATGTATGATGGGGCTGAGTAAGTACAATGATAGGTACTTACTATCAACTCTATTTTATTTTGTATTATTACTATTTTCAAATCATCATCTGACACAATCTCAAAGTTTCCTGTTTTCGATTTGTGATGGAAAGAAGAGTAAAGTTTATTTTGTAAATAATAGAAACCGGTCAAAAGACACTGAGACATACTGACACGGAAAACTACTTCAGTATAAATGTATTATTAACGAAGCCATGCCTCTGCACGCCCATCTACTTTGTTTGTGATTCCAAAATAATTTGTTATTAACACACAAACAATACACTATTTTTATTAAATTATGAAACATCTATTTAAAAAAATAATTGAAAAGAAGAAACAATAAGAAAACATTGTACATTCCAAAAATTAAATAAAAATATTGGTATAATATAACATTTCACTTTTCTTTTACATGTTACAAAGTGTACTGTAATTATAGTAATCCAAAAAATTCGACCTCTATTTTTGACCGATTTTCACATTTTGTGGCCTCAGATAAAATGATTTTTCGACATGGTATCCGTCCGTCGTCGTTGTAGTATGTCCGTAAGCATGATAGCCGCCACATAAATTAAGAAGGAAACATGAAATTTTGTACAGAGGACTGTAATGTGCCCATATAAAAACCTATTGAATTCAAGAAAAATCGATTTGAAAATGTAAAAATGACGACCATTTTAAATAGTTTTATTCATACATCGTACCTAAATACCTTCGCTAAAGAACTCTTCTACACCCACCCAACATACAGAAATGGGGATGATCTCATTGGAAAGGTTAGGATCTGAGGATCAATGGTATATATAGAACGTGACCGTGTGATCTAACTTACGGTCACACGGGCACTTTTGAGGAGTTTTTAATTGGTTTTTAGATACAACCCCTAATTCATACGGTTTGTTTTAAATATAAAAAATCGCCAAAATTTGCAAACAAAAAAAATGAAATAACAACTTAAGTTGTATGTAAAATAATAAAATCATGTTAAAACACCTTACAAATGATTTCACATTGGTAGATGTTATACGTAACCTATCTTAGTGCACTGAAAAATCCCTCCATGCTCACTTAACCTACAAAAATGGAGATGGTCTCTCGTTGAAAAATTTAAGGTTTGAAGATTAATATTTTATATATTTTTATATAAAACATAACCTACTGTTCAAGGGCATTTTTACGGAGTTTTTTTAGTTGATTTTTGGCAACTATCATTAAAAAAGAGAAATGCAAAAACCGCAACACTGGGAAATGGGGTCTACGTTGCCTTGGGACTTTTTTTTTAACGCTTCCAAAATAACCGACATATTGAGACTTTTGTACCTAGTAACTCATAAATGACGATTTTTTATCTCCTTTTTAGGGTTTTGGACATCGACTGGTTTCTTTATTTCGGCACTTTAGCATAGACTGTTAGCACAAACTAACCTAACCTCTCCGACTCTCATCATATTTCATCCATGGCAGATTATTATTATTATTATTATTTTCAATATCTCAGCAGGAAGGTTTAGCCTTTATACAGGACCTTTTGTGTTTGCGAATACCGTTAATTAGAAAAAAAAAAAAAAAAAAAAAAAAAAAAATACAATGTTAAGGTTTTACATATTAAAATTACTTTTCATGGTCTGCTCGGAGGAACTATTCTCAGAATGAAATCCAATATTAAGACTATTAACAAAATATTTATCTGTCAATATATGTATTTATTATTCTGGTATGCAACAATATATTACGAGTTGGTAGTTTGGGGGAGGCTATGTTTCTCCTATCCGCCTTAGGGTTAACCCAAATGGAAAATTTAAATTTATTAATTTACCTTATTTCACCTTAATATCTCACCAATCTAGAAAAATTAAATCTTCATTTGTTTTTTGTCCATTCTCTGCAGTGTAACCATTACAGTTTTCAATATCGCATCTGAGGATAGCCTCCAATAGGCTAGCTATCCAATAGCCTAGATCCTTTTTTTAAAAGGCGGATCTTCCCATGGAAATTCAAAAAAAAATTCCATTATTTATTTTTTAAATATCAAATATTCCCCTCAGATCTCATAATATTATTTAAATTTTTTACATTTATTTTATTTAGGTTACTTGAAATACTTTTGCCTATACTTTTTTTCTTTTTTTTTTTTTTTTACTTTTCCCCACATAAATCTACTGTGTCCGACTAGGCTTTACGGGAAACCGATTTCGACTCCTTTAAAAAATGTATATTATTAAATTGTTAAGTTTATTAACGTTACATGGTTGTTGAATTGTGTTCTACTATTATTGTTACATTTCTTATTAATTTTTTAAAATACATCATATTACTAGTGGATAAAAGATTTTTGTGATTTTTTAAAACTCTTGATAACCATTAGTAGCCTATTATTTTCTTAGGAAGTAACCTGCTTAGTTTTAATATATTTGTTATTTTATACTATGCTTTATTTTTTACCAACACATAATATGAACGAAAGATTTTATTTAGATATAATGAGTGTTATATTTGTCAGTATTTAATATGTTTGTTATTTATTGTTATAATTTAATTTTACATTAATTTTGCTTTATATATTATTAATTTAATACTATTTACGTTTTTAAATTAAATATTACATTATATTATATAATACTGTATTATAATTAATTCCGATATTATAAATGAATTTAACTTGTATTACGTTCTGTATTTAAAACTTATGTACCTTATAATCCACCCCCCCCCCTAAGATATTCAAATAAATATGAGTATTTTAAAAAATTTAGACAAATTGATTTGGTACTAACCCGATCATACAATGTAATACAAACAGATCCAACAAATGTAATGCCCAAAAGTTTATTTCTTAGGCAGTGTAGCAAATATCAAATTGTAATGGTAAGGGAGATTTGTTTTAAACAGTTTTCTAAATCTCGCTTTGTATATCACTACTTTCTTGACGTCGGCTAGAAACAGGCCCCGTAAATTTGAATGTATTATAAAATCTCCATTCGCTTCGCTCTTGCCAGTGTCTCGGACCTTGCGAGCCTGGAAGCTGTACCTATATGAAGGAGCTACGCTCATGTCAGTGGCGCTGGCGAATTGTAACCTATATGAATACTTCTTGGGAGGTCAAGATTCGTAATTAAACTTTTGACAATAAATTCGCTATTTGTCTTTACGGAGAAGTGAGGTGGGTACCAAACACACGAGATATAAACAAAAAACTGTTTAAAATTACCGCTATTTAAACATTCAATTCGATTCTATATGAGTCTCTAGTAGCAAATTTCTTGTTTATATTATAATTTGTGTAACCGCACTTGGTGTTTACGTACAGACGATAACGATGACGGACGGACGGTAAGTCGAAATCACGTTTTCAGTTTCCTCAAACATGAAAAGTGAAAATTATTTTTTAAAAAAAACAAAGGTTTAAATTTTTTACTATTACCCAACTTGCACTAGATAGATAATATTTCGTATAATCGTTGATTTTCCTCCAATAATACGAAAAGTAAACTATCATAAAATTTAATTTAATTTAAAGAGAACAAACAACCTGGATATAAAAAATAATAGTCTATTTTACCTACTTTTCACGAAGTGGTTAGATTTCTTATAGTTAGGATATACTGGAATATATAGCACTTATATAAACAATGCGTCAAATAATTAATGAATATTGTTTCAGCCTCCAGCAAACTGTTTATTTTAATTCAGCCTAAGGTAAATTATTAATGTGCTGCTGTACGCTAACCACACGGTTAAAAACCGAGAATACACGAAAGTTTGTACACTAAACCACACGTAAGCCCTTGAAATAGGCCTTTCACATTTCCCTTTTAACTCCTTTCCCGGGTATAGGGGTTTTATAAGGTAGGATTTATTTTGTTTATTTTGACACTTTGACTCGAGAAAAGTTATTTTCGTGATTAAAAATTCAGATAAAGAATATTTAAGGGTATTTTTAAATTCGTGTTTATATATATTTAATTAAGATGTCAATGAACTTTATATGCATTATTTTTTTTTTTTAAACAACTCTTTCAGTATTTCGTCTTTTTAATATCTTCATCAGATAAATTACATTTGAACAATATCAATTCGATATAAATATGAATTAATCAAAAAAACTTGAATATATAATTTTACCACAACATAAATACAAATAAATAATAGATAAACATGAAATATTTCAATTGCACAGAACTGATTCTCAACACCAAGAAGCTAATTTTCTCCGTCATAAAGATGACAGAAGGAGGTTGAATACCAAGTTGAATATATGGAACCAGATCGGGAATGCAGTCTGCATGGCAACTAAAGTGATTGCGGTACTGAGCCTGCTGATGGAAAACAAGAGGCTCCACGGGGAGTATATGACGTCTGCTGATGGAAAACAAGAGGCTCCAAGGCGAGTATATGACGTCTGCTGATGGAAAATATAAGAGGCTTCACGGCGAGCATATGACGTCTTCTGATGGAAAACATAAGAGGCTCAACGGCGAGTATATGACGTCTGCTGATGGAAAACATAAGAGGCTCCATGGCGAGTATAAGTCGTCTGCTGATGGAAAACATAAGAGGCTCCACGGCGAGTATAAGACGTCTGCTGATGGAAAACATAAGAGGCTCCACGGCGAGTATAAGACGTCTGCTGATGGAAAAGAAAAGAGGCTCCACTGCGAGTATAAGACGTCTGCTGACGGAAAACATAAGAGGCTCCACGGCGAGTATAAGACGTCTGCTGATGGAAAACATAACAGGCTCCACAGCGAGTATAAGACGTCTGCTGATGGAAAACATAAGAGACTCCACGGCGAGTATAAGACGTCTGCTGATGGAAAACTTAAGAGTCTCCACGGCGAGTATATGACTTCTGCTGATGGAAAACATAAGAGGCTCCAAGGCGAGTATATGACGTCTGCTGATGGAAAACATAAGAGGCTCCAAGGCGAGTCTATGACGTCTGCTGAAGGAAAACATAAGAGGCTCCGAGGCGAGTATAAGACGTCTGCTGATGGAAAACATAATAGGCTCCACAGCGAGTATAAGACGTCTGCTGATGGAAAACATAACAGGCTCCACAGCGAGTATAAGACGTCTGCTGATGGAAAACATAAGAGGCTCCAAGGCGAGTAAATGACGTCTTCTGATGGAAAACATAAGAGGCTCCACGGCGAGTATAAGACGTCTGCTGATGGAAAACATAACAGGCTCCACAGCGAGTATAAGACGTCTGCTGATGGAAAACATAAGAGACTCCACGACGAGTATAAGACATCTGCTGATGGAAAACTTAAGAGTCTCCACAGCGAGTATAAGACGTCTGCTGATGGAAAACATAACAGGCTCCACAGCGAGTATAAGACATCTGCTGATGGAAAACTTAAGAGTCTCCACAGCGAGTATAAGACGTCTGCTGATGGATGTTAAGAATTGCATTCTACTCTATAGATGAGCGATATGATCAAAAACTTTGAAGTGTGCAAAATACATTAAAAAACGACTACAAAGCAAAGAAAAGCATCACTGCAAATCTCTTATAGAACCGTATATATTCCAATTATTTGGTTATCAAGAAGTAATTCCGTTAGCTCTACTGCATGTAAAGGGACAACATGTGTGTCATGTGGCTGAAGACGATTTTAGGTGTACCGGCGACGAAGAAGGAAGCTAGAACGAACACTATGAAACACTATGAACCGTTCTCAGAACTAATGGAACGATGAAACCTGAGGAAGATGGACGAAAAGACTGTTCCGTGATCTCCGTTAGTGCATCGTGAGAAGACACGTTGAGGTGAATTATTTTCTAACGCAGTTGCTTACCGCTCTTGAGCTAAGTATCGGAACAGGATGGGTAAAATATGGAGTTCGGCTTGCCAGTACAGGGACGCTAATCAGATCGACGAGGAACATATTTTCTACCAGTGTAGACTACATCAGAATGACAGAAGTTCCTGAAAAAGTTGGCAACATCACTCTGGACAACATTCCTGGAAAGGTGCTCGAACACGAGACGTCCTGGAACTTGGTGGCTCTCCCAGGTAAGAATAGAGATATATAATTTGTTAATACATTTGGAAAGTTGTAAAAATACAAAGGAAAATTAAAAAAAGAAATATCTTAGAAAAGATAAAATAAAACACGAAGTACTTCCTTGAAGAAATTCTGACCAGCGGTTTCAGGTTGGGAGTGACGCCACCTGAATGAAGAGAGGGATTATGTAGTGGGAGAGTTTCGCACTCTTGGTGGTCGGGACCGAAAGACGTGTGCATTTTCTATCTTAAAAAAGAAAACGTCTGATGCTGCTATTTTAAAAACAAAATAGAGGTTACAGTAATTAAATTTTGTTCAGTAATTTGTATATACATAAAATTAATTTATAATGCTGCAGACGATTTTGAATAATTTTCGACAGCTAATCTTAAACCATATACGAATACAACTCCGGTCCAAAACGTCAGGTTCCTTGGTTTAAAATAAGTACAAATTATACATATTTTTTTTATGTGACTGTTATCAATTTAATGATAGAGGACTATGTTGTGTATGTTTTAAAATGGCTGGGTGAAATTTTTAATGCGGAGTATGAAAAACTTTTATAAGAGACCAAAAGTTTTTTTGTAATGATTTATAAAATGAGTTTTGTAAATTTGAACTCCTCGAAAATCATATGTATATTAAAGTAAAATCGATTAATTCTTTTTTTACAATAAGTTAACCTCAACATAGAATTTGAAACTAAATAGCTTAAAAGTTAAAGAAAGAAAGAAAGAAATACTATACTGCTTGATAAATCATTTCGTTACAAGATTCAATTTTAGGAAGTGAAAGAAGCCCAAACAAAAATCTAATTTTCTCTCCCTCCAACAATTTTCATTTCTCCATTTTGTCAATCACGAGATTCATGTACTCAACCAAGTGCTCATTTCCTTCAGCCTAATCTATAACAATTAAGTCTCATCAACACTGTATTGGTCGCTTCTTAACCTTTATTAAATTCACTTATCTGCTTGAACTAGTTTTCTATTTTCTTTGGAAATATAAAGTACATTCATTACTTTTCTTGTAGACGTTTCTTGCAGATTCTGATTTTATTAAAAGCAGCATGGTTTAAATATCTCCAGGGTATTTATGTTGCAATTTAATAAACTTTGAATTTTATTTATATGTTTTATACTTGTTTGCTTATTGATATTAGAAAAGAATATTTGAAATAAACAGTTGATGTTACATTGAGTGTTTAATTAATACCACCGACAGGGTTTGTAATGATTTGATGTAAAAATAATGGATGGAAATAAAAGTTTAAAAATGCAATTAATGTGGTTTATTGGAGAGTTATTTCAATATTAGTTCATCATTATAGCTACTCTGAGTGGTTACTTTAAATTAACTTCTGCATGAAATACAGTTTCAAAACTTACTTGTGGATTGTATGCTTTAGTACTTCCGTACTCATACAAATTTTAAAGTTGTTTACCTCTTAAAATATAGTTTTATTGATTTTTAGAATGTTGTCTGTCTGTCTAACACCTATGTTATTATTTGCAAAACAAACGAGTGGATCGATTTTGATAAAATTTGTTGTGTCTATGCAAAATGTAGAAAGGTTTTTTTAAAATTCTTTGCTACTCAAAATTTGTTTACTTGTTCAAAAGACATAATGCCCATTTTCAAAAAA
This sequence comes from Aphrophora alni, assembly GCA_963513935.1. Taxonomy (NCBI): domain Eukaryota; kingdom Metazoa; phylum Arthropoda; class Insecta; order Hemiptera; family Aphrophoridae; genus Aphrophora; species Aphrophora alni. Next base: position 144,453,552 of record OY740766.1, read on the forward strand.
ATAGTTTAAAAGATTTTTTAAATTTTGCTAAAATGTAGCTTCAAAGGACTTAAATCAAGTTCTTTTATTACTGAAAATATCGGTTATTGAGTTATCAGTTAAAAACTATAAAATGGCCATAGAGCAGTTATAAAAGATGTAATTGACTAAACCGATTTCGTTCCAAGCCATCGTAAAAAATTGAAAGTAAAAATAGTAACCGTGCACCCGTTATTCAAAATTGACTTTCAATCAAATACGTTTATAATAGCACAAGCAAAGGAAGTTTATATTTATTTAAATATGTAAGTTGATTGGATATAATCTTAAGATTAGGAGTGGTAAGATAAAAAATGTGACGATATAAATATAAATAGCTATTGTGATTGACTAAATAATTAAAATTAAAGAGAATCTTGTAAAACTGAACCACTAAGTTTTGAGCGTAAAGATCCCAGTCCTAATAAAAGTAACTTCCTAACACAACCTATATACACACAAAAGCTTATGAAGTAACTAGCCTATTACAAGAAGCTATTAGGTCGATCAGCTTTAATCATTCAACACATAACAATAAACTTATAAATAACAAGTTTTATCTTATGAGAACGAGAGTTATGGATACAACTAAGCCACCATATCTATAACTAAAAATGGAAAAAAAAATCCAATTTAAACGAACGAAAATATAGGCCAAGTTTAAATAGTAAATGTGTTTTATTTTACGCAACAAAAAAATCCTCTTTACAAAAACAGGGCATAATCAATTAACATAAAACCAATTAATCGAAACAAAAACTTAACAAAAACATTTTTAATTTCACAGGTTTATTCTGGAGATCCAACTTCCTGCACCGTTGTTGAATGAATGTTTTTTTTCACTATTCTTTATATGATAAGATGAGGTGTAAGAAAAGAGACACACTAGTCCTCGAATAGACAAATAGCGTCAGGTTCTGAAGAGAAGAAGATTTGGTTAAGAGATGAAGGGAAGAAGAAAAAGATAGAGATCTAATTCTGTATAAATAAACATGTAGATCGAGCCTAAGTACCTGGGGATATCGACACCTAGACTAATATATATATATATATATATATATATATGAACACCGGAGGGAAGTAGTATATATCACAAGCATTTTGTGTGTAATAAATGCAAAACAAATTTGGAAATCTATATTACTTCAAGTATTCCTTACATTGAAATTTCAATTTCAAATATTTATATTGTATGATTTCTTGTTCTTATATTATTGTCGAAGATTATTTTAAGAAGATATTATTGACAAAATAAGTATAAATTATCGGTTTTTCATCCGATATATCGACAAGGCCATTTTGAAACATAAACTTTTTTTTTTCAATCTTACCTGAAAGTATACGTTACGTAAAAGTTTCAGTTTATAAAATAATAAAATCATTGAATAGAGATGGTCAACAAAACTAACCTAACCTAATTATTTATCGCTCGGAGGGAAGCGTGACTGGTTTTAAGATAAAATCTCAGTTATCTCTGCGGGTCCAAACACCCCCACCAAGGTGTCAAGGTGTCGGAGTCAAATTAACGACGTATTGTGAAAAGGCGATGTGTGTGTGGCCGAAACAATGGGCAAAGAGCGCCTATTGTTGGGAAAACAAACATTTCGGACCGATTTAAAAAAAATCAACAATAGCCTGCAAACTGTGGTAGCGCACAGTCACAAGAAATATAGGCACTCTCGGTGATTTATCGATTTAGAGTATCGATTCTGCTTTAGATACGATTAGAAGGATAGTTAAGTAATCACTTATGGGTTTCAACATATTTAATTGTTGAAATAAAGGTACTGTATTGGAGGGAACAGTATTGTCACTATTTGAATAAGAAAATTATACAGTATGGAGGAATTCATTTTTATAATTTAGATAAAATTATATGTAAAACGTGTTTCAATGGTCACATGGAACCGGACTTGCTGACGATATTGCAGAAAGGCTGTTTAAACAAACCCAACTAATATATTGTGTCCCTCAAGGATCAATTCTCGGACCGATGTTATTTTTTTACTTTATTATCACCAATATGTGTGTATAGAATTCAGTTTGCAAATAATACAACTGAGTTTTCAAGGATATTTTGTTGAAAATTTAGAGGAACAGGTCAGTACTTTCCTGAAAACAACTTGACAGTAAATTGGAGCAAAATATAATGCATGTATTTTAACATAAAACGTAGCACAAATCAGACATCAAATATAATGTTAGGTGAAAATGTATCTGTAGAATTGGAAGTTTTCAAGAATTGTTATTGATAATAAATTGAACTGGAATGACCAAATAGACAGTATTCGGTAAAATAAGTACACCAAGGAATTATATCTTAAGACTTCAACAGCTTTTATGGGTCAATATATATCGATCTATACTATAGAATTCTTCTTTGGGGAAATACATCAGTTCAGTGTTGTTCTGCAAAAGAAAAGTGCTAAGTTTATAGGATGATGTGATAGTAAATATGTGGGAGTAAATGTAAATAATGGTGGCAAATATATGGGTATTTTTGGATAAGGAATTAAACTGTAAAAAAACATCAATATGAATAATATATAACCTAAATTAAACTTTGTCATCAGACTTAAAGATTTCTACCCAGTATATGTATTAAGATCTTTTTCTTCTTCTTCTTTTTCTTAGTTCATAATAGAATAGAGTATGATATTGTTCGTTGGGGGGAGATTATAATAACATTTTGAAAAATAAATTCTCTTGAAACTTTTTTATTCATGATAGAAATTACTAAAGGTATATTAACCTATGTTTAAAGTATGAAGATATTTTACACACAAAAGTGGTAAACTACGAATTTAAATCCGTATTATGTAACCAAAAAGTGATTTTTTTTTTATATCACTGTCAGATGTTTTACTAAATTCATCACACATCTCACTTTTAAATGATTTATTTTTGGGGCAGGCTGCACATTAAAGCGATGCGATGTTCATCGTACGATCACTGAGATGATCAACTTTTATCATAAGACAATTTTCCTGCACATACAATCTGTCATCAAGAGACATTTTCCGAAATTCGTGAAATTTTTGCCTAAAGATCCTATGATTATTTCAAGAACAATAAAAGGAGAATAAAGAAGTAATGGATATATCTGTATAATTTAATGAATGTGCAAGAGAACTTTCAAGACGAAGAACAATTTAAACAATTGTATAGAATGTGCTCTGGAAATTCCTTCCTTATTGCAACTCCTTCACCTTTCTTTAAAAGTTCCCGGTTTAACCTCCCATTTTTATTGCCCATCGAGCCCTCCTATTTTAAATTTTTCATTGAACAAGTAATATTATATTTTGCGTACAAGCATCATTTGAACGACAAAGGTAATGAAAACTAAATTTTAAATACTTAAATCTTCAGTAATGTTTGCGCCTCTAGACATCTTACCATTTTGAATTATTGTACAATACTGAGCTAAGAGATCGCTACATGTATTTTACGAAAAATATAGTCATCGTACTAGTGTATGCCACTGCAAAACTGTTTGAAGTGCACTCGCAATTCAGATTTTATAATCGTATATCTCTTACGACCGCAAAAAATGTATTGCGTCGCTCTGGTGTGCAGCTCGCATAAAGGGTGGTTTATGAAACATAAGTACTTTATTTTGAGTTATTCAAAGATTGGACCTGCATTAGTTAGTGTTTTTAGAGCCCGAGGCTATTTGGCCTCATGTCACTGCGGCTCAATTGGATAGTGGATCTGCATTAAAACAGCATGAAAGAAATGTACAACAGTAAGTGATAGTTACATTAATGACCCTGTTAAGATATTCTGCCAAAATTGGAATTCTGAGGTACTGTATTATGAACATAATAGCCTACTTAAAATAGTTGTTTAACTACATGTAAATTCATATATTTCAATTATTTTTAATGACCACAATATTCACAAAAAGCGATTGATATCGTTCCACCCGGTTTTGAAATATGTAACATTCCATCACTAAGGAAGAAACGATATCTTATGATATCCATCACTACTATGGATATGGTTTTCAACCATTACTAGAGTCATTGTGAAAGTAATTTATAGTTTAAAAGCAACAAACAAATTTCGAAAATTAAACCTTCAAATGTCATTCAAGACAAATCTACTGAGCTCCATTGATTGGCTTAAATTTACCATGGCGGTCATTCAAGACCACTCTCAATTGACAAATCACTCACTTAAATTTGTTTCACCTAAAATTTGTACATTTATCTTCAGCAGTTTTTCCGTTCTCACACTACGTAATCTAGGGAAAGTTATGTGATAATGAAAAAAGTAGTATAGAATAGTTTGTTTTTAGATGTAATTTATCCAAAAAAGTGGTTTGTTGGCTGTAGACCATTATACAAATTTGGAATTTAGATCAAATTTTGTATGTAGGTATAATTTTGCCATATCTCGAGGGCTTTGACATTCATTTCAATAATTCAAAATTTAGGGTGGCTACTAAAAATGTAAACATTTTATTTTCTTACAATCGACCTAAACTTTTTTTAAATTTGTTTTTTAGGATTAAAGTCAATTTTCACAAATAAATTTTTAATAAGATTAACTTCATTTAACTAATGATTTTAGTCTTTCAATGTTTCTATTAGAAGCTTAGTTTTCATTCTAAGTCCTAAACATTCTATAATTTTATCAACTTTTAAAAGCAAACCTCCTAAAAGTGACATTTCTTTTAAAATAAAATGTACTTTCTTTTGAATCGCATGCATATGTGATACATACTGTACGGAAATGACTTGATTATTTTTGAACGAATAGCAAAATTGAAACAAGAATTCGGTTACCCTTATAATAAAATAGAACTAACTTTTGGTATAGAAACCATTTTCCCCACCCCAAAAGTCTATATAACAAACTTTGCTAATATATATATATACATTTATTTTTTTACAAACTTAAAAATTTTATTTTAAATTACTAATAAAAAGGAACCATTTATGAGATAGTTGCTCTTATAATTTGTTGAATATATAGGCTCTTAGAACCAAGATTAAGCTGCCAAGAAAATAAAGAGAATAAAGTTAATCTAAATCCATTTTAAAAAATGGATTAGTGCAATTACAATTTGTTCGATTTATTTTTTGGACTTCAGGTTCCGAATTTACACATCAAGTTATCATTTAATAAATTTGTAATTCGTTTAACTAATTTTATTTAATGATTTTAGTGTTCTTCTATTCTTTTAATTTTGTCGGTTGGGAATCTTAGTTTTAGTTCAAGGACTAAATTTTTTAATTTCAACATCTGAGATCCACTAGCTACTAAACGGTAACATATTTTAAAAAGTATAAAGTATAAATCATCTTAAAATGTGATGTTATATTCAGAAAAATATGCATTTGATAATATTGACATACGCTTAGGAGAGGCTCAGTTTTGACTAAGAGAGATTGGGTTGTATCATTCAATTTATAACATAACATACGGCAATGTGAGGCTCAAGATGTAGGTTAAACTGTTGTAGTTTTGTGGGTTCATGTTCAGAATGCGCTAGTGTAGTATAGTAATCGAAGATTGTATGTTAGCATCCTTGAAGTTACCATAAGTGAACTGTTAGACGGCAGCGCTAGAGTCTCTAATTTTTAAGCTTCATAGCATACCATGGTGCAATCAAATTATTATGTAAAAACAATGGTTGTATACAAATAGTAAAAACCCAGTCTTGTTTCTCACCTACCAATCGCTTAAAAGTATGTAACCGCTTCAATATTTTTCTAACTTTTAGTGCATGTGTGTTAAAATTCAGTATAATATTTATTTTGATGTCTACGTCAATAAAATAAAAATCTGCAGTGTACGAAATAATTTGAAACTTTAGAACAACGAAATAATGTAAATTAAAAATTATATTGAGTTTTTAACCATTAGTCTAGTAATTTTGGAAAAAGTGCGGCAAAAAAATAACAGGACCTTTTCTCACAGAAGACTTGGAATGCTGAGATCTACGCTCAGGCCAAAGGTGGGCCATTATTAAGACTGTGCAAAAATTTAAAAATTGTTTTCTTCAGTTTTAATGGAATAACTTGTTAAGATCGAACTTTATAGAAAAATATTTCCAGAGAAAGTTGTCGTAAATAATATTTTCTACAAACTGTAACCATTGCAGCGTGATTTTTTTTTTAAATTTGTGATCCGCCATGTTGAAACGACTATTTAAAAAATGGGTGTACATAAACCTTTGTACAGATTGTTAAATTCTTCCCACTCTGTCTAAGGAAAATGTAGCTCTACTACAGAAGAATATAGAATTTCAGTTCGATATCTTTTAAAGCTTCCTCAGCAGCTAAGTTTAGTAAGTACGTGCTGGAGAACCTCGCTGGACCTACATCCTTTTACATGTAGTCTTGGGTTAGATCCCTCTCTTTAATCTTTAAGTCTCTCTTGTACTCTTCCGATCCTGACGCTATTAGAGGTTTTCATTTTATGTTCTCTTCTTTTTTGTTTTTATAAGGCGATGATGATCGAAAAGTTTTAGCCTTAAAAAACTAATTCGCCCCTTAAATAATTGTTACTTTTATGAAATAACTTGTTATGGTGGTATTTTATAAAAACGTTTCCAATTGCTTGCTTGATTAAAGCATTTAGTATTTCCAAACCAGGAAATATTAAAGAGAGGGATCTAACTCAGGACTACATAAAACAAGGTGTATATCCAACTAACGTACCTCAGAGTCGTCTCTGCCATACTTACTATAGTTAGCACCTTAGAGTGTTTTAAGGTCTCCTGAGTTGAAAAAAGTCTGTTTTGGAATGATGTCTGTCTGTCTTACATCTGTCTGTGTACACTCGTAATTGCTCAGCCATGAATAATTATTCTACTAGGCATAACAAATACATTGCAAAACAAAGAACTTGTATTATTTTCAATGATTATCTCCTTTTTTATTTCAATTTATTTTATTCTACTAGCCATAAGAAATACATTGCAAAACAAAAAAGTTGTATTATTTTCAAAGATTATCTCCTTTTTTTGTTTCAATTTATTTTATTCTACTAGCCATAACAAATACATTGAAAAAAAGTAGTATTTTTTTCAAAGATTATCTCCTTTTTTATTTCAATATATTTTATTCTACTAGCCATTACAAATACATTACAAAACAAAGAACTTGTATTATTTTCAATGATTATCTCCTTTTTTATTTCAATTTATTTTATTCTACTAGCCATAACAAATACATTGAAAAAAAAAGTTGTATTATTTTCAAAGATTATCTCCTTTTTTGTTTCAATTTATTTTATTCTACTAGCCATAACAAATACATTGAAAAAAAAGTTGTATTATTTTCAAAGATTGTCTCCTTTTTTGTACCAATTTATTTTATTCTACTAGCCATAAGAAATACATTGAAAAAAAAAGTTGTATTATTTTCAAAGATTATCTTCTTTTTTGTTTCAAACTATTTAATTCTACTAGCCATAACAAATACTTTACGAAACAAAAATCTTGTATTATTTTCAAAGATTACGTGCTGACCTCTCCTTTTTCTCAGAGTAGCCATGTTTCATAAAGAACACGATCATAAAAAAAAGGTTTCTCGTACACTTGAGTCAAGTAGTTCCATTAAAAACAACGCTTCTCTTTATTAATATAATAAGACCGTAGACTCCACCCTCTTTAATGTTAACACCCTTCTGATAATGCACCCCATCCATTAGTCGTGATACCTTCCAGTTCCAGTCGAGATGTTATCGTAAACAGACGCTACTGTGAGTGTCCTGTTAGACAGAGACAGGTCCTCGAGTGCTTTGGCGACAGTGACTTGGTTTTTGGGGGTGTGCGAAATTACGGCGCCTGCCCTTGTCCTCGCGTTGTTCAATATTAGTGGCCTTTTGGTAAAATGAGACGAACAAATTATAAACGGTGACAAAACAGTGGGTAAACATAATCTCTCAACATGTTTGTCTACACTGTTATATTTAAGCAAAATCTGTTAAAATGTTTACGCTATACAGTAATTCAATACAAACATTTGTCATTTTGAAAAAAAAAAATAATAATAAAAAAAAAAGTTCCTTTCACTTTCTTAAATTTAACTTTAGAGAAAGTTACTTCATGGATACCAAAATTGAATTCGTTTTGAGGCTCCCGAGTCCAAATTCTTTTTGTGGAATGATGTCTCTCGTCTTTTCAGTGTATAGAGTCCAAATGTGGGCATATTTTGGTCATATCTAACGACTTTTTCCTTTTTTTTTAATTTGAGAGTAGCTGCATTAAAATCACAAAATTACGTTTTTCTATAAATCTTCCCTAACGATTTTAATTAAATTTTCCTTAACTGTGTGCAACATTTAAGAATCGAGACCAAACGTATTGGTCTACATATTAACCTAACATCTTTGTTGTGATTCCTGCAATGGCTATCTTTATCTTATTATTGTCAGATTTTAGTATTATTAACCTAACCTAACCTAAACTAACGTGCTTATGGTAATTCTTGCAATCGCTATCCTAATCTTATTATTTATATATTGTCAGATTTTAGTAATATTATATAAATAATAACCTAACCTAACTTGTTTTGGTGCTTCTTGCAACCACTAATCTAATCTTATTACTGTTATTTGTCAAAGTATAGTAGTATTATATAAATTATGACATATAACCTAACCTTTTTGTGGTAATTCTTGCAATCGCTATCCTAATCTTATTATTGTTATTGTCAGATTTTAGTATTATTATAGAAATAATAATCTAACCTAACCTATTTGTGGTGATTCTTGCAATCGCTATCATAATCTTATTATTATTATGCTGTCAGATTTTAGTATTATTATTTAAATAATAACCTAACCTAACTTGTTTTGGTGCTTCTTGCAACCACTAATCTAATCTTATTACTGTTATTTGTCAAAGTATAGTAGTATTATATAAATTATGACATATAACCTAACCTCTTTGTGGTAATTCTTTCAATAGCTATCCTAATCTTATTATTGTTATTGTCAGATTTTAGTATTATTATAGAAATAATAATCTAACCTAACCTATTTGTGGTGATTCTTGCAATCGCTATCATAATCTTATTATTATTATGTTGTCAGATTTTAGAATTATTATATAAATAATAACCTAACCTAACTTGTTTTGGTGCTTCTTGCAACCACTAATCTAATCTTATTACTGTTATTTGTCAAAGTATAGTATTATTATATAAATTATGACATATAACCTAACCTCTTTGTGGTGATTCTTTCAATCGCTATCCTAATCTTATTGTTGTTATTGTCAGATTTTAGTATTATTATATAAATAATAATCTAACCTAACCTATTTGTGGTCATTCTTGCAATCGCTATCATAATCTTATTATTATTATGCTGTCAGATTTTAGTATTATTATTTAAATAATAACCTAACCTAAACTAACTTGGTTTGGTGATTCTTGAAACCACTAATCTACTTTTGTTATTGTTATATTCTCCGATTTTAGTATTATATAAATAAAACCTAACCTTTTTGTGGTGATTCTTTTAACCAATAATCTAATCCTATTATTGTTATATTGTCCGATTTTAGTATTATATTAAATAATAACTTAACCTAGTCTAACATCCGCCCCTCTCGAGCCTCGGTTTCTATTTACCGGCTGGCATTCGCTCCGTTCCTCCAAATTTTGAGTTATCAACAACAACAAAAGTCTTGAAATTTGGAGAAACAAGTACAGGCACTAATTGATTAAAGTCTGTTCACTTTTTGCGTAGTAAAGCAGTGCAGAGACGGAAGATAAAATTAATTTCCAAAACCTTTTTTTTAGGCTAAGGGGACTTCAAAAGGTATAAAAGATTTTGATTTTTGACATGACTAAATATAGTTATGAGAAATTATCAGTTAATTTACAAATAACATAAGTAATAAGATATGTTGTTTTGTCTTGTTCTACCATATTATAATTATCATATATAATAATTGGATCATACATTTGTGAAAGGTGTAAATATGACAAGCTAATTCTGTCCAATCAGAAGGTTGCCTCTACTTTATACAAACTGTAACATATTCATAGGATTTAGAGAATAGAGAGTTGGTTTCCTTTCAGAATTGCTTTTATCAAAGCTCTATTATCAATAATCAAGTTACTTTTTCCACAACCCTCCCACCCGTCCACTTGTTGAATAAGTTAAGTCTTAAAATATATTTTGGTTGACAAGGAACAATCAGCTTGTCAAATGTTAAAGGTCGTAAAGTACTCTATTAGGACGATTTTTATAAACTTGAAGCGTAAAACAATTTATTGGTTAGGAATGATTGCCTTTAAACTTTTCGTAGTAGAAAAATTTGGTGATCTGAATTATTTATCGTGGTTTCGATTGTTGAATTTTTCAGCCGTTAAGAAAAACAATTTTAGGAATATTGGTCTGTGTTTTCTATTTGTTTGTGCATTCTGCTTTTAAAGTTATTTGTCAATAATGAATTGTTTCCGACTTTCGAGCATTTTGTGTTTAAAAACCGAATCCTAGGAAGTATATAAGATATTGAGTGAAGATTTGGTATTTCCCATTATTTATATAACCATTATTTATATCAGTATACTAGAGAACCAAGACTTTATTTTCTACATTTTCAAAATAATGCACGTGTAATATATTTAATGTGGACTATCTCGAAAAGAAACGGTTTTCGTCTTTTAACGACAAAAAAACGCCTTTCTTTTCTTTCAAAAATGTTATTGTAGCTCAAAAGATAATCAAGTTATAAACACAATCCTAAAAGTTTAATTTCCTTGTAATTGTCTGTAACACTCAAGAATAGACTAAAAACAAAACATTTATGAATTCCGATAATTTCTACGTCTAGATCTTATAGGCCTTAAGAATCAATAAATAAATACATTGTTTTAAATTCCTATTTGTATTTTATTTGTTTTTGTTTTTTATGGCTGTCTTCACATCGATTAATTACGATTTTCTAATTTTAAAAAAAATTCCAATTAAACTTTCTAATTGCGTTTTTATACTTAATTTTTGGGGTTTTAATTAGAAACGTCCGCGGTTATTTGGTTGCAACTTTCCCAATAAATGGAGAGGTTTTGTTGAATGGCTTATAGAGGAGAAAAAGTATACGACTAAATATAAATAGGCTTACATAGAAAAACATGTTTCATGTATATTGCATGGGCGTCATCACCAGTTCATTATTGGGGGGACATATGTCGGGGGTCTGGGGGTATGGAAATTTTTTTAAATTAAACTTCTCAAAACATCGTTTTTATGCATTTATTTATGCGTTTGTAACAGAAATGTAATGTTAAAAACCCTAGTAAAGACAAAGCCCGATGTTTACCTTTTAAGGTTTTAAGTAAATCATTCGTTTTTAACAAAAATATTTTTACATCTCAAATATTGGAGGGACGCGCCCCCCCTGTCCCCCCGGCGATGACGCCCATGTTATATTGACACGGTTTGTATATTTTGATAACATTTTCTGTGCAACCTACAGCTAAATGCTTTCAAATGCTTTCCAACGCACTTTATAGCGTCCTTTTCCATCAATTAGAAGCAGAGGAAAAATATTACCTGACCCTGGATATACATCTTTTGTTTCCGTGGCGATGTTAATTTTAATATAATAAGTTTTCTAGATGAGTATTTGAGAAAGTTAGTGCAATTTTTTTTTACCGTTTTCTCATCCACATTTTACTTACCATAATATACTGTTAAAACGTTTTCCTATTCTATATAAGACAGATGTATTTATGAAATAAATATTTTAGACGCATATTGATTGCGACATATTTTGTATTGTATTTTTAACAACGAATTGCGAAATAATTAGCACAGATTATTGTACCAGAGCAAATAAATTTTAGTACAATTTAGTCTTTATGTGTGGACTTTCAATCGTATGTCCTAACTCGACTGCATACGAGTTAGAGTAAATATTTACACAAACTTTGGTAGTTAGATTGGATTTATGTTTGAACACAGTTCAGACCCTTCAAATCTTTTTTGCAGTTAAATCGATTTGATGTTTGAATACAGTATATGAAGGTATTAAACTGCTCTGGTTGATTGAAAATCTGCATAATGGGATGTATTAGAGCTGGCAATATATCCTCCAGCATAGTTAGAACATGTGGTAATAAATTATTGTTTGATTATTGTTACGGGAAAAGTTAATTTGAATAGTAAATAATTTTTCAATCATTGTAATCGAGTGTTCAATACCAAAATGAAATTAATGTTATATTGAAATGTAATTCAAATTAGATTCTTCACTCGCAACTTTAAAAAAAAAAACAATTACCTGTCCGAAAATTGTTTTTGTTATCAATGTTTTCTAAAAAAATGAACAAATGAACTAAAATGAAGACCTCTAGCTAGACTTCTTATTATTTTAAATTTAACTATGTACTACAAGTAATGAATTATTTACAATTTATAGTGAATGTAACGAAGCACAATGAAGAAAAAAGATGCAATAAACTTTTAATATATTTTTTTTTTTAACAATTAAAATTTCAACATTAACAAAATATACTTTTGATTCACTGTAAAATAATTTCACAATAAGTTTAACAATTTTATCATTTCCACTTGCATTATTAAAACTAAACTTTTTGTGTTATTATGTCGTTGATTTATACGCGCATTACCAATCATTTTTGAAACTTGTATTTCCAAGATTTAATTATCTCATATTTTTGCAGACAAGAAAACCTAATTTTAGACAGGATGTTACCGAATGAATCCAGTAGCAGCAAATTTATTAAGAAAACACTAAATCTTATTTCACAATCCTCCCCAGATATAAAAGCAAAACCAAGAATTTTGTTTGGTTTGACCGATTTGTAAGGGAGGTGCCATGAAGAGGCGACGACCCTTGTCAACCTCCCCTCTGATATGTCACCCCATATTGTCACCTTGACTTGTACCTATTTTGATTGTTATTTCAACTTGTGGAACATTCTCTTCAGGTCAGGTCAGATTAACTTCTTAGCATCGAACAATAGAACTGTTAGAGAGACAAAGATAGATTTCCTGCCCGTTAAAATACGTCTCCTTACACTGGAGCTACAATATTATGTTAACTATATCACAGGAAAGTCAATTCCCTTTCTATAAGTGTCGTTTTTAAGATAAGATTTTCATAACAAAATTTACAAGTTTGATTCATATTTCTAGTTAATTGAAACAACATTTTTTAATAAACAAACTGGAATCGAAATAAAATGTTTGAATGTATAATAAACAAAACAAAAATATAAAAGGGTTGTTGATATAAGTGTGCCAGCTCTTTTAATTGTAAAGTATTGCATATTTAAAAAAATCAAATGATACTTAAACTTTTAATATTGTCTTATAAGTCGGTTTTAAATTTTGATAACGTCAGTCATTTTCCCAATATGGTGGCCTACTTTAAAATTAGCTATAAAAATACCTATGTTTCAATATGTAGACTTTTTTAATCTTATATGTTTTTCGATACATCCAACTGTTTAGAAGCTACAGTCTCAAAATAATTTAAAACAATATTTTCGGTGTTTTCAGAGATTAATTTTCTGTACTTAAAACAGTTGAACAGAGATTAAAATTGAAACGTAGTCAGTGTGTAAGTTAATAAAAATTACTGAGATTTTTAAATCAACAAAATAATTGTTGTTACTTGGCTGGTCTAACAAGTAGCGATAGTTAGTGAGCATATAATCATTTTCCTGATTAACGTTTTATACTAGTAATTTGCAGTTTTTCATAAATCTTATAATTTTTCAATTTACTATTTCAAAATGGCGACATTACAAATATGTTATGGATCCTTGACAATGCCAGATCTAAAATGGTAGTTTTATAACTTGAAATGAATTTCATCCATATAGGTTCAGCGGAACCTTAAAACTAAGAAAAAGCACGATTGACATATTTATTCAACAATATAATGTAAGGCCACAGAGTTTATGACAATTTTTTACTGCTATATATCTAATTCCTTAAAAATTTAACGACACTGTTTTTTGTAAATCTCTCCTTTGAATGACTCACTTGAGTTACTCCCACACTTTCACGCAGTTGCATACACATCTAGTTCAGAGGTTTTGTCCTCTATAATGACCCCCTCGAAATAAATATGTCGATAAAATCTCTATAAAAAATACATTTCTATTGTTTATATTGATATATTTTTTCATGACTATTTACACTTTTATCATTCTTTCGACCAAAATTTTCATGGTTTATTCGTTTCTAACACAAAGTGGTTTGTACTTCTATCGTGTATATTAAGTATGTGATATCTGATTTCCTAAATGTATCTGTTGAACAATGAATATAATGACTGAATAAACAGTAACATTGTATCTGTTGTTAGTGGTTCAATAATTTATTTTCTCCACTATAATCAAGCAAACTATAATCAAAACACAATTTGTTTCTGTTTCTATGAAATATATTCCGAGTTGAGATAGAAACGGAACTTTCTATTTGAATTGCTGTAGTTTCTATTTGTGGAGATGCAATAAAAGTTAAACGCGGTCATGGAAAACTTGTTTATCGGCTGTCTCTAATGTTCTTCGGAAATGAGTTTTGTTTTTGTTTGTTTTTCCTACTTTTATTCTAGCTGAAGACATCTGTTTCAAATAAAGTAATATTGCCTTCTCATTTTCTGACTGATTGTTTTCAGTCTTGTTCTTTATAATGATGAAAGTAACATCATGCATCGTCAAAATAAGGAGGTAATGTCTGCCAAGTAGACACACAAGAGCTTATTAGCTCATGTTTATTTAACCAAATAGTCGTTATATGAGGTGGATCTATAAAACAAAAAATCGATTGTAACAAACATTTAAAAAAAATATTTACCTGGTGTTTCATAGTCTAAGGAATTTAAAAAGTTATTACAGCTCACATAAGTTAGCACTATATTATCACAAAACTTACGAAAGAGTCACTCGTGGAGCAATGTAGAAACTTTTTGGAATTTGAAAAACATTAAATAAAATGGCGGCATTTTTACTTATAAAGTAAGTAGTCACAAAAATTACGACAGGAATGCGAAAGTTTTAAGACTAAAGTGTGCTCACATAAAATACTATTCAGAAAAACGTAGTTGGAAATATCAAAATGGCAGCCATTTAAAACAGTTGTTTGTTCATATCTCGTGTATTATTCAATTTATAATACGATAAAATATGTAAACATTTGCAGATTTCAATTCCATATGCAATGTTACCAACCCTACTTCTCTACGATGATAAATAGTGAAATTATTATCAAAACATATAATTTTAAACCCTGACCTCCCACGAAAATATTCAATATCCGTCAAAGCCGCATAGCGAGTAGAGATTCCTTTGCATATGTAGGCTACAGCTTCGACCTCATTAGGGCCGAGAGACGGACACGAACGACTCTAAGTCCCAGGACGGTTTAATATTTTATTAACCATTACATATAGAGCTACAAAGCTTTGCACATTGTTAAGGGACACCAAAACCTATTTTAGTACGTATACAGTGGACCGCTACCTTTCCAGGGGGACGGCCCACAAGGAGTAAGTAGGAAATATTAAATGAGAGCATAGGTCGAGTTGTACATCGAATTAAAAGCCTTTATGAGTAGAACACAATACCGCAAATCCGACCTCACAAGGGTCAACCTAGCTAAAATTGCGCGGGTTTAAAGTTCATATTAGCTACAACGTCAGTTATGTTAAAAACAACATAATAATGTCTACTTTATGAAATGAAAACATTACAAATTGTACTGGCTCTTTACCTCCAATACCAAACTAAACAAATGCACAATAATTTGGCTGTACTTATGGGTTAAATTAAACTAATATTTTAAAGCCTATTTAGTGTTGTTTGGTAAACTCAAAATGACATTCACACATGATGTAAGTCAAGATTTAAAAATCTAAACTTATATCCTTAATAGATGATTCCATACGAAATTGCAAATGTAATAATATGTAACCGTTTAGGAGATGGTCGCACAACATATAGAGATTTACAATTGACAGCCCTACAACCAAAAAATATTTGAAAAATAAAATTTAAATCAAGCCAATCTGTGTTATAATTTCGTAAAATGATCATTTTGTTTGTATAATTGGATAATGAACCCTCTTAAAAACTAAACTAAATCATTTTCAAAAATTGTAGCTGTTCAAAAAAAGTGAAACGATGTTTCATGGGTGTTTTTTTAATTTCAAATTTTGTGATTAGAAGTTCAGTTTATGTCATACGTCTGAAAATTCAAATTTAAACCATATTTTATAACCGCTATTTTCGCTATTTTAATTTATTTTTTTATCATAAAACCTCACGGTCTTCATCGTCTTATAAAAAAAGAAGAAACGAACATAAAAAATAATCACCCCTACCCCTCGAATACTCTAATAGCGTCAAAGTCGAAAAAACAAGAATTGGTCAAGAGAGACCGAAAGGAAAGATGAAAGAGAGGTATCTAACTCAAGACTACATAAAAAGTTGTACATACAGTAAGGTCCCTTAGGAATTGCCAAGCCCGTACTAAGTTAAGTGAGGTACTAAGAGGAATAAATCTTAAAAAGTAATAAAAAATGTAGATTAAATTAAAAATTTGTTTACACCCTCTAAGGGCTCCGTTTTGACGGTGCAAAATTGAGTTGTACACAAAAATGTAGTTTAATTTCTGATGTCATTCATTGAAACGTCATTAGATCGTTTCTATATTGTCTTATTAAAAAAAAACTATAATGCTTAATAAGGTCTTAAATTCCTTGAAATGTGACTCCACTTTTGAAAATCCATAAACTACTCACCATAAGTTGAAATGCGCAGGATTTTTATAACCTCATTTTGATGCTGAAGAAACAAACTATCCTGTGGGTCTTCAGGGATATTCTTCCTTCTGCCTGTAACAAAATTATATTTCACTAAACAGTAAACAAAAATTTACTCTGTACCTTAATTCAAACAACTTTTATGCAATTATTATTAAATATTTGGGCCTCACTCAGCATATCATTGCACTACTGAACTAAATTATGTAAAGACTACCATTAATATTACATACAGAATTAAAATGAGAATATTTTAATTTATTTGTTTTCCAAATTCAATTACAAAAAACTTATTCAAATAACTATTATGAAATTTTTTGTTGGATTTTAAATATTACTGTTTTTATACTGATACACAATAGTCTACAGAGGTTGTGACATTTGCCCGGGGATGAATTTAGTGAAACTTTCACGTAGATTTTCTACCCTAAACTTTTCCCACTGTGCTACGTTTATAGTGTTATTAAAATTGAAAAACCTAAATGCAAATTATATAATGCATAGTTGGTTAGTAGGGAGTTGCATTTTTATTGTCGTCATTCCAGGCAGGTGACTGAGTCCTATCTGTTACACCCCTAAAACGGATTCGTGCAAATGTTCCAATCCTAAGTGATCTACATTAAATCTCAAATTCTTATCTCAGTTTGTGTAGCCGTTATTGTACTTAAATACACACAAGATTTTCAAAATGTATGGACAACTCAATGTTAAAAACGTAGGATTTTTTTCCCAATTTTTCTTAATGACGACATTTTTTTGTATAGAAAAGAGTTTAAAGAAACATAAAATTTCAAGTCCCAGTCTGATTATTGAGTCCGCTGTCGAACTGACGGCAACAATGACAAATGGACTGTAAATAACATTTTCTGATTCCTCGAATCAAGAAGTTTTATATATCAGCAAAAAAGACCGTCAAATTGTTTTCAGATTACTCTATGCCTAAGTATACAGAGTAATAAAAACATTACAATGGCACATAAAAGTCAAACAAATAAATAATAATAATGTACAAAACCTGACTAATAAAATCATCAGTTGTGTGACGTAATGCTTCCCAATTGGCGTAACTAAACTCATTAAACCTAACCACAGATTGAAACTGAAAGCACGTGTTGCACTTCCGGGAGCCAGAGCACAGATTAGTCGCACCCATGTGTTTTGAGATTTTTTGCTGTTATGCCACATGTGTAGACGGGTCCGATATTACCCGGTTTATTTCGAGGCAAACATATGTTTAGAATTAATGTTCTAAGATCAAGAAATAATGACGTGGCAAGTAGATAGGTCCGTTTGGGTAGAATAATAAATGTTTATCCCAAATCAAATTCCAACATAAATAGGTTTTAACATAAATTAGGATAACCCGTTTCTATTCTAATTAAATGGTGCAAAACACTGCACAAACTTTTTCATTCACCTATTCCCAAAACTTAATTTAAAAAAAACACAACTATTCGTCACCAAAAATGTTAGTTCGGTATTTGTCAGTCAAAAAGTGAAAATTAACTTTTTTTAAGTTAATTATTTAAGATTAAAAATTTAAATAGAGCCTAAACTTTTGTGCCATTAAAACGTCCTTCAGGGTAAGGCGTATTTGTTTAAAATTTTTGCTGTCAAGATTAATTATATATATATATATATATATATATATATATAACAATTTCTGAACCATAAAAATTTTCACATTTCACCAAACCAGTGAAATTTGAGAAATTAAGTATTTTTAAAAGCTCCCTCCACGTACTATTTTTGGTTCCTAACTGACGATTCCCAAAACAATATTTTTTGAAAGTGACCAATGAGTTTTGATTGGGTCCTTAGAGGCTTCTAAGTTTTATCAAAATTGTTTTGCCCAATTTTGAGAAAACATAATTTTTAGTTTTAGTTTTGAGCTATCCCCATAGTTAGTTATAGGAAAAATTAAAGAAAACCCTAGAAATATGATACAAATATGTCCACAGACCGCATTTTCGTGAAAAATTCATAGCTTTCTGTATACTACGTATATGTGAGAAAGTAAAAAGTACAAAACTGTAAAAGACAAATATTAAAAGAAAACGTTTACTTAAAATACAACAATAGTTGTAAAAACTGGGTCTACGCAAGTTTTTATCTAAGGCTCATAAACTCTTTTTTTTTTAATTGTCTAAAATGTTCAATGAGAGAATTAATAAAAATTATTTTTATTTTTCTACATTTAAATTTGAATAGTATTGCTTTGATAATTTGTATATACGAAACTTTCATCTTTTAAATTTGTTTTTTATCAGAAACCAACGAAATAATAATTTTACAAATTTCGATCCATCATCTTCATCCAATAACAGAGAGCACAAATAGAGATATAAAGGACAAATTATACGCCATTTTGCAGCAAAACATGTTGTAACATTATCTAGACTTGAACAAAGGATAAAGGACATGCCATTTAGTACGTGTTACTGAAATGTAAACCGTAGTGTTCATAAATCCTGTTGAGAAGTAGGCTCAAGACACACTTACGGCCTTTGTCCACTCTATAGGGTGTGTCAAGGAAGGATGGGCAGTCACGTGACGCCATCTCTCAGACGTTTCTTTCATAAAAATCAAAAAAAAAAAAAGGTCGAAGAAAAAACAAGTCAAATGTCATTAGTGGGTGACAAACCAAGCTATTTATAGGAAGAAGGTCCCTGACATCTAGAGAGCAAGTGTTACAAAGAACTAAAAATAACTTTTCGTTAATAGACATTAAAATGGTGGTTTTCATTTTTAACGGTACAAAGAATGTTTTACGTATTTTCTTTCATCCTATACAAAGGCTGTTATGAACCTGCGAAAATAATAAACCTATATTTTATAGGCACGTCGAACAATACAAACACATCACGTGATTTGTTCCAATTAAAAACTTTAGGGTCATTAATTTAGAAGTAAACCATTATATTTACGAAGCATGAATATAGGTTCTGACATTTTGCCTCTTTATCTTCAAAATTCGAAGAAATTGTTATAAGAAAACATACTTAATATTTCAAAATTAAGTTATAGGTTGACAATAGTTTATTTGTTTTTTAAACGTAGAACAAAATAAAGTACATTTATTTATTTGAAATTTAACGGGATTTAATTTTTTTTTTAACTTTAAATTAAGCCAAATTCTATATATTCTATAAGTTTCAAAATTGTGACTAAAAAAAATCTTTAAAACAATAACAAATCGGTCACTCTATGAAAAAAAAATACATAAAAATAAAATATAAAGTGAATTTAAGTAAATTAAATAAACAATAAATGATAAGATGATAATAATAATAATAATAATAACAATAATTGGGTAATAACCCAACGCATTCATTGTTTCCTTTACCCTAAGTTAACTTCTTCTCTATTTCATATTTTGTGTATCAGAAAATTCGATTACTGCGGCGGATGCACAAAACGACATCTTCATGTTATCGAGCGACCAATTGAGTTCCTTCCTGCTAAAATATTACGCCATATGTAGTCAAAGGGAAATCAAAAAGCTAGTGGCTGCACTTGCCGGTGGCTAATTCTGCCTCGCCTCCCCTAAAGCTTCGCACCCCTTTATAAATAGTTCATGAATGTTAATTCACTTATGCATCGAGTCTGTACACAATTGTCTGGAAGAGAAATTAATTATGTGTCCCTCGTCTCCCTTTGTGCCCGAAGGAAAGTTTAAACAAAGTTTTGAAATTCTTCTACCCTCTGAAACAATACCCCCCCCCCTTTTCTATGTATGAAGGGAGAATGGATTAAATGACTTAGAGGGACAAATCGACACTTCAGAAACATTCACTTTCCTTGCCACTCGTTTTCCCATTGTAAGTTATTGCTTTCTTTTCTTTCTATAATCATCAAACTTTTAAAATGCACACGATTTGCTCATTTCTTTGACAGTTTTGTTAGTTAATTATGGTTGAAAAAAACTTATAATTTGCTGCCTACTGGATGTTTGAATAATTTCAATTACAACTTTCAAGTTATTGTTTGCAGGGATGTATAAGAATCCGATTATAGAAATTTATTTACATAAAAACCGTTGTCAAACTCTAAACCCAGCACCTTAAAGAAACATACATTTTAAAATTTTGTAAAACAAACAAACTACGTATGCACAAATCTCTGTTTTGATCAAATTCAGCGCTTTAAATATAAAACAATCACTTCAAATTATTGAGCAAAACTTTTGTAAAATTGGTAAGTAATGGAACAATACCATTACCACAACAAGAAATCTCGCAACGATGACAATATTTCAATGACTAAGTTTGTGCCGTATATTTTATACATATAAAAAAAAAAATTCATACATTTATAAACCAAAACTAATGATTCCGTAAGACTCCCGTTACAAAACAACATTCGGATGCCCTTACACAGATGAATAGTGTCCATAACTTTCAAATGGCTCATTAATTTTCACTACTCAAACCATAACCGAGTTGAATTCTCCAACACATCTTCCAGACATAATAGGAGACGATCACTTTTTATCCTCCACCAGTTATGAGTTAACGCGATATGTAATCATTTCGTTGGACACCAATCTCACATCAACTTTTATATTTTGAGACAATTGGACCACCCGTAATTCAGTTTGGGTGTGTCAAAACTGTCTCAGTTAGAGGAGGGACATAATTGAGAAAATCTTTTAGTCTGTTCCCAAATACGAAAAACGTCATTTTGTTTTCTCTTGTTGTGTAAGGCCTCTCGGTCATCATCACCTTGTAAGAAAAATATGAAGAGATCACAAAATAAAGACCTCTAGCTCTCAAATATTCTAATAACGTCAAGATCGGAAGAGAACAAAAGTTGGTTAAGACCGACCTGATAATAAAGATGAAAGACCAAAGACAACATGATAAAAGTATAGATCCAGGGTCTCTTAGGGTCTCCAAGATCGTGAGCCCCTGAGGGTCGCAAAACGTCAAGAACTCTTGAAATAGCAACAACAAATCTTATGCACTACAACACTTTCCTTATTACATAATTGAAAATTTAAAAACTCTGAACAAAATGTGCAGAAACTCTCATGCACAATATTACTGTCCGTCTTGTGTTTTCGTTTCTCGCTATTATGTGCATACCAACACGTTTCACACAAATATACTAAAAATTTAATTATTGCAACTTGTTCAATGGGTATCCTAACCTAAATTCACGAGCAAAGTTAAAGAAAGAATTCGAAACACACCTAATAAAAAATAAGTACAAAAACACAACGACAAAAAGAAACGAACCATCAAAATTTTAAAAAACAACAATACAAACTAAAAATAAACTGAATATATCCAGTATTTGGCCTAAAGAAATACATTTGACGTTAGAAATAACAAAACCGCTAGCAATTTGATCGTCGTTGCCACAAACGATGCTAATCTAAACAAATTGTAATTTAGTTATTGTTATTTAACAAACAGTGTAACTAGAAAACAAAAAATCAAAAATTTTAATAATTGGTTTGAAAACTATTAACTACGTTCTCTTAGAGGTTATATTCAAATAAAAATATATTTTGTGAAAATATCAGAGATCATTCAATAATATTTATAACTTGAAACTAAGTAAACAAGACGATAATCCACGGCAGAGCGATAAGTATCTTATTATAAACGATATAAATAAACTTTGAATTGAGCTGAAACCAAAACTAGGGATATAAATGTAATAAAGCTATATTCAACATTACAATAAAAGTAAAATACATTAAAACTATTTATATATGAAAAAAATTTTATAACAAACTTTCAAATAATATTAATATAACAACTATAAACAAACTAATAAACTATAACAACAATCTTAATAGGCCCAAGGTTTAGACTCTGCTTAACTAAATATACTTAATTACAAATTTGAGTTTTATTCTCATTCTCGTTTATCATATTTAATTAGAAATTTTTTTAAAAAAGGAAAGAATTCATGTTGTTATCATTATATATTTAATTGAAAATTGACATTTAACATTCTATTCATTGGTTACAAATATTTTGATTTAAAATGTAAAAGAAAAAAATAAATTTCGTTCACGTTGCAGCTGATTTTATTTTTGTTTAATATTGTTTTTATTTAGAAAGGTTTTACGTATTGAATTATTTTATATCCTATATAAAATAGATAAATATTAAATCTGTCCTGCAGTACAGCTGTGCAACCTAACAGGAGTTAAACAGACTAAAAGCGATCATAAATAAATGTTTGTTTTGCCAATAATATAGCAACTAGTAATTTCAATTTGTATTATCTACAAACTATACGAATTTTTTTTTTGTTTATCGTTGTAATTGATAAATTTCGTAATTGTAAAAGAAATTTCGTTCCCGTTGTAGTTGATTTTATTTTTGTTAATATTGTTTTTTTTAGATAGGTTTTACGTATTACATTATTTTACACCCTAAAATAGATAAATATTAAATCTGTCCTGCAGTACAGCTATGTGACCTAACA
Source organism: Aphrophora alni (assembly GCA_963513935.1). NCBI lineage: Eukaryota > Metazoa > Arthropoda > Insecta > Hemiptera > Aphrophoridae > Aphrophora > Aphrophora alni. The sequence goes on from OY740766.1 coordinate 144,476,785, forward strand.
GGAGTTAAACAGACTAAAACGGTCATAAATAATGTCTGTTTTGCCAATAATATAGCAACTAGTAATTTCAATTTGTATTATCTACTAACTATACTAATATTTGCTTCTTTTTTTGTTTTTTTGTTTATAGTTTTGATTAGAAAAAGGTTTCGTCCATGTATTAATTACAGATGACGGAGGGAATTATTTTCATCATCATGCATACGTAGAGGCAAAGTAATACATTATATTCTTAGTACAATATGGTTTAGTTTTAACTAATCTCCAAAGGATAGCGTAGTTAAGCCTTCAATCTTTGTAATTACCATAGCGGGACTATAATATATTCTAATAGCTTTCAACGCCCTGGGCGTGAGGGACTATAAAACACTTTAGGAACAAAAGATGTCGCTACAATCGAGACATCCAGACCTATAATTGCCTCCAAACACAAGTATTTAGGTTTTATTGTGACGTTTAATGTAGTTTTACTGACATGTTTATGAATTCGTTTTACTGTTGTCATACATTATTCATTGATGAAAGTGGATGAATTTTGAAGTAACAAATGAAGTATATCAATCCATAGATACATTTGTTTACTACTCCCCCATCCCACCATACACACATGTAAATAATAACAATTATTATTTGCTGAATGTATATCATTTAAATTACAACACTCGTCACTAATTTGACCCATCACTCAAAAATCTAAAAACATAATTTCATTCTACTTGAAATAAGTGAGAAATCACAAACCTTATTTCTTTAAACTTTTATAAAAACAGTTGGTGAAAATTGTGATAATATATGTTTAAAGGGTGGGGTTTTAGAAATACCAGATCATAAGTAGTGAGAAGATAGCCTAGAATACCAAATTGGAAATAAATCAGTCACACAGTTGTTCGTTACACAAACAAACTTCATTTAACATCTGGATTTACCTAAGTATCATTCAATAAAATATCGTTTCGACTGAGCAGAGATACAACCGAATGTGTTCTCTGAATTGTACATACAGAAAATATTAATCAACCGAAAATTAACCTTGCATTATTTTACAGAAAATCTGCTAAAAATTTGTAACAAAAAAAATCTGTTAAAAGTTTTAAAAGAAATTTGTGTAAATATAGCTAACACAGTATAAGAAAAGTTTGGTAATTGAAACAAAATAATTTCCATGTTTTCACTGATCGAAATTAGAAGAAAGATTCGAAAAAAAGGGTTTTTAACCGTTCGTCGTTTAATATTTATCGTTTAAATTTATCGTGTGCGTGTTTCCCTTAAAGCAATTACATTTAACATTAACATAATTGTTACGAACGATTCTTCTGACCTCCTGTAAAATTTAGAAAAATTCAACGTAAAATTTTAAAACATAAATTGTTAGTTTCCATGATAGGGGTTGGTTGGTAAAGTGATGGCATTATTAATTTTCTTATCTTAACCTAAAGGCGAAAAACCAGTGGTTATTAACAAAACTAGAACATAAAATTCTCCTCAACACAAAACCAACTCCCCCCCCAATTAAAAAAATAATTAATAAGAAAAGAGAGTCGACTACTCGAGGGTCGGAAGAGAACAAAATTTGGTTAATAGAGAGACCTGATAAAAAGATAAAAGAGACTAAATGAAACCCAAGACTCAAGACTGTCAATAGAGTTCCTTTGGTATTTCTGAAATGTGCAAATTTCAACAAAAATTAATCAAAAATCCCCCCTTTTGTTTAAAGGTATCCCCCTTGGTTATCATCGTTTTATAAAAAAGAATATGAATTCACTCCTCACCTCCTACATTTAGCCCTCGAATAACGTCAGCATCGGAAGAGAACAATTATTGGTTAAGCGTGACCTGATCGGAAAGATAAAAGAAAGAAATCAACTCAAAACTACGTATAAAAAGATGTAGATTGGGCCCTCAGGATTGCTAAGCCCGTATTCAGTTAAGAAAGTTGTATTCAAAGTGATTAATATACGCAAAGGTGAGTATCTTAAAAAATGGAACAGATAAGTCACCAAATACATCAGTTGACATACAATAATGAAATTCAAAAACTTCCAACTGGATTCTAAAATCTACTGCAAATAAACCGAACTATTAAAATCGTATCTCCAGATGTTGAGCTTGACTTGTGAGATGGTATACTTGATAAAATAAAACTTACACAAATAGTACGTTTTATATTCAAACGCGTTTCAACGATAAAGTCACCATCTTCAGCGATACAAAAGCTACAAAACATAAAACTAAAATTGAACTGAGTTTTATTTAATCAAGACTTAATTATTAATAATTTTTCTACATATTTAATGACTAATTTTGTACAATAATATACAACACCTCTCGTAAAAATGTCTCAAGCAATATTTCAACTTTGAATTAGAGTAAACAATACACTACAAAATTAAAACGATTGCTTTTTAAATGCGTTTTCTTATTTTACTACTTGTATAAATATTAAACGTTAATCAAAAACCTCGAAAAATACTTGACAACTTTTCGTCTATTAATTATGTAAGACTTAAAAATTAGAGAGTATTCAAACGTCTCATTAAAAGCTGAAACTGAGTGATGATTAGTGTGTAATTATCATTAACTTCTTCGCTCTGCTGACTTATTTATGCGTAACGAAGCTCAGTTTAGTTTTTAAACGATTAAAATTGGTGTAACAATAAAAATGTATTGTATTCCCTTAACTCTTTAAAATAATTGAAAATAAATGGGAAAAAATAACAAGTACGACAATACTTTTTGTGGCTGTATCATGTAATTGAATCTGTAAATACAAATTTTGTACTAATATTCTCATTTATTAATTTTTACTAGTAAATATATTTTAGATAGAAAATAGATGGTACTATCGGGTGTTCACTTGCCAATCCCGAGGTCCTAGCTGGATCTACACCTTGCTGCATATAGCCTTGGGTTAGATCCTTCTCTTTCATCTTTCCTGTCAGATCTCTTTTCAACAACTCTTTTTCTCGACGTTATTAAAGTAAATTCATCTTTTTTTTTTTTATTAGGTGATGATGATCGAGTGGTTCTTTGCCTTTAAGCAACGAAAAAAAAATGTTTCATAATATGATTTGAAGTTCAGTAATTAGAGGCTGGCTTTAAGTGTTGTCATCTACCGGTCAACACTGAATAACTACAAGGACAGCATGCCCTATGCACGTTACAACTTCTACCACACTACCGCATTCTGAATTGAACCCACAAAACTACAACTGTGCGACTCACATAAAGAAGTCTCATGGCATCCTGAAAAGTTGTACAATTTCGAAAACGAAAAAAGTATTTCATTTCAGAATCCTCTGCAGAAATTATTTTAGAGGTATTTTTATTTATTAAGGCTCGTTTTGGCCTCTAGTTCAAAGTTAAGGAGGTTTGGTTTTACTCTCTTGTATTCGTATTTGTTTATTTTACCAATCACAAAGCGAATTAGTTAACAATTAAATATGGAAAAAAAACGATATATACGGGAAAAGTTGTATAGAGTTTTAACTTTTTTTTTTAACCCGTTATTCTAGTTTTAAAATTGGCCGATTTACGGCTATTTTAGGTTTTGCTCTTGAAGGTGTAGTTCAGAAAATACGATATAAGGACTTTTGAAGATAATTTCATTACCTTTGATTTGCGACTCTACCGCGTATCAATATATTTTGATTTGACCACGTTATGGCATTTTGTTTATCAAAAAATTAAAATCAAGAACAAACAGACCTCCTTAAATTTAAAGTAGAGGCTAAAACGAGTGTTTAAAAAACTGTCAAATTCCGTTTTGATGCAAAGATTACGAGGACTGTAATATAAACAATAATGTCTAAATTACCACTAAAATAAGTTCCAAAAATGAAACAAATGAAGCTTGTGTTCTCTAGTTGTTCAAATCATATTTACAACAACCATTCTTTCACTAAACGTGAGGCTATAACTCTTCTCTTATAACGTTCCACAAGTTCAATTTGTTTAACCTTAAAGCTTGCCTATTGTTCGCCCACACTCTTTTCAATAACTTTGCAATTTGCTTCAAACCAACGCATTCGGGATTCACAGATCTTAGGAAACTTTCATTTAGCAATCGCCCACACTCGGGAGTTTCCTCTACCGCCTTCGGAAACTCACGAACCAAAAAATACTAAGTCTAAACCGTAGGATTAAAGATAGTTAATATTTTAATTTTAAACTGTTATTGATAAGATCAGTTTTACACTTATCTCCCGGTCTAATGTTTTTAAGAAATATATCTTGGTTGTTAGTAAAAAAAATGAAATACTAAACAGCCAATACATTCTTCCCTGTTTTTGATAACGTAAACTCAAATTTGTACATGAGTATGATAGTTAGGATTTCAACGTTTAAAATGCTAACATCTTTTTCAAAAAAAAATATGTAAATGCAACAGAATTCTTTACCGCCAAGTTAAAAACTAGTTTTAACGGAACATATTATAATGCTCACGTAACTTGTAATTATTTCACTCTTTTGCCAGTCCCCTCAAAGTTAATAAAATTGATAAAAAACTAAATAAATAACCAAACAACAATAAAGTAGGGTGGTCGTGTATGGATTTCAGACGAATATTTTAAATTAGAAGATATTTTGTATTTAGAACAAATAAATAATCAGAGTTACATTTTAGTAGTAAAATTCACTTGTAATAGTAAAACCAGAAGGAAAATTTATATAAGTTTTATAAAAATTGCGTAACATAAAGTTGTGTTAGGTCAAAATTTAAAAAAAATAGTAAACGTGTCATATAAAATTGTCTTATGTACTCATTCGATAGTTATGTATTTAATTTCCTTAAAAAAAAATGTTTATTTTTAATTGTTATGAAGTTACAAGTACTTTTGACTCCTCATTTTAAATATATCTACAATATGGAGAGTACAAAAATGTATGTTTACCTAATAGAAAATTTGTTACGTTTCAAACGGTTACCAAAAACCGATTAAATTTTAAACAGCAAAATAATACAACAACAAATCTCTAAAGTATAATTACCAAAGTAAAAAGAATAAAATTTCACACAATGTCTTTTTGTCATCTGTTACAAATTAATTATTAGACTTATTTTTCATATTATGTTTACATCACAGCTCAAAACGATTGAGTAAAATTTTTTTAAACAATTGAGTCAAAAAGTGGAATTTTACTACAAACTTTTTGAAAATTTCCCCAAAAAGTTTATTTTAGCGAATATATTTCAATAAAAAATAATTAAAAAAAACAACGAAAATTTAAAAACTTTCTGTCAGTTGACTCCAACACCTATCATTCTGATTTAGTACCATTGGCAGTTATGAGCACCTTAACAAAAACAGAGCACAAAATGGTCCTTAACAAAAAACCACAACTTATTTCAAATTTAAAAGATAAGGTATAATAAGATAAACATCTAGCCCTTGATAGTGTCAGGATAGGGAAGATAATAATTCCCGTTGATCAAGAGAGACCAGATAGGGAAGATGAAAGAGAGGGATCTAACCCAAGAATATATTAAGAAACGTGTAACTCCAGCTAGGATAGCTCAGGATTGCTACACCGGTACTCACAATAAGTGAGCTCTTGAGACGTTTGTACTTAATGCAAATAATAGTTTTTTTTTCCTTTCGGTTATGCCTCCGAATTGCTAAATACACTTATATATGCGCCTTATGTCACCTGATGATGCTGCATTGATCAGCAAAACAGTAGTTGTGAGAAACACAACTAGACTATTAGAAAGACGGATTTAACAGATTAATACGCCATAGTAATTCGTTTTATTACTTACAAAAAAGACAAATAAAATAAATTGTTTCTCTTGTCACTAAATAATAGAAATATTATAGAAGTTGGTCCGAAAATATGATAACATAAATCATTTATCACTTGTGTTTCACAAATAGAAATTTTGCTTTGTTAATTTGATTCCAAAAATTGTTTTGTAGATTTTTATACACAGGTTTACAAATTAATTGTTTAAATCTAGAGACACCGCTAATTATTAGTATAAATGCATGTTATTTTGATTGTATTCCAACATATTACTAAGGTTGACTTGTACTGTTATGCGCGTGTTGGCAATGACAACAATTACAAGAACAGTTTTGTAGATACTCCCTCCTAGTCAGTGATACCTCGTTGAATATAACATTGAACTTTCTCAGTTAGTAATTACACATGCTCCAATGCTTCGCTGCGCTCGTCCTTATGTCTTAAAACCAACAATGTACAATACGGTATATTAAATCTGTCTTATATACTCATTAAAATAATAAACATTTAGTTGTAGGGCATAACTGCAGATAGTGGTTTACTGTTTTATATCATTGGAGCTTCCTTGATGAAGTTGAAAAATGTAACGTTGCATCTCGAAAACTGTTTGACCAATCGTCACTTTTTTAGAGAGAGAGAGAGAGAGAGAGAGAGAGAGAGAGAGAGAGAGAGAGAGAGAGAGAGAGAGAGAGAGAGAGAGAGAGAGAGAGAGAGAGAGAGAGAGAGAGAGAGAGAGAGAGAGAGAGAGAGAGAGAGAGAGAGAGAGAGAGAGAGAGAGAGAGAGAGAGAGAGAGAGAGAGAGGAGAGAGGAGAGAGAGAGAGAGAGAGAGAGAGAGAGAGAGAGAGAGAGAGAGAGAGAGAGAGAGAGAGAGAGAGAGAGAGAGAGAGAGAGAGAGAGAGAGAGAGAGAGAGAGAGAGAGAGAGAGAGAGAGAGAGAGAGAGAGAGAGAGAGAGAGAGAGAGAGAGAGAGAGAGAGAGAGGAGAGAGAGAGAGAGAGAGAGAGAGAGAGAGAGAGAGAGAGAGAGAGAGAGAGAGAGAGAGAGAGAGAGAGAGAGAGAGAGGCGAGAGGGAGGAGGGGAGAGGGGAGGGAGGGGAGGGAGGGATAGTGAAAAGGGAGTGGAAAAACCTTCCCACGGCCGAGACCCTGTAGGCAAGTGTGATTTTTACGAAACGAAAAATAACCACTCTCTTTTACACGCGTTAAACCACGTCTGCTTAATGCAGAATTTCGACGTAGTGCCTCTCTTACGCTCAGTTGAGTTTCAGCTTGTTTGGACTTTTATGCTTCTAGTGTAAGTTGTTATCAAGTCTTCTTTTTCGTTTCGTATGTATTTGGAAAATACTGGCACCCTTTTTAACCCAGGAGCATCGTCTGTACAACCGTGATGTAGAACCTAATCTCTACTTACAGAACCCATTTCTCAGCCTCCCATATTGCGCACTCGAAGAGGTCTAGTCTTTAAGGTATCTCCGTACGTACACTCAGGGCTACTCACTTTCCCGATCTCGTGGTGGTAAGATCTAAAATAATCAAGTCCTGTGAGTAGCTGCATGGCGAAGACCCCTATTGTTCCAAATCCTCACGTGGTCTAGCTGCTTATATCCGGTATAAATCAGTTCTGTGTGTTCTGCTTTCCAACGTCTCTCCCTTTTTGTAAGAATAAAGAAACTTTTGCAATTTGTCCTTATTAAATAAAATAAACATTTTTATACATCGTACATACATAACACATAGTTTCATATGGGAGCTGACTGTAGCGTACATACATGACACAAAGTTATAGACATCATTACAGAAGATGCAGTTGTTTATAGTTTGTTTTAGACAATTGAAAGCCACGTCGATTGTTAACAATAAACTATTATAGTTTTTTAATGCAAGAAATATGAAACCAGCTGATTAATTAATGACGTTTATGATAAAATTCTAGTGGAGTGAAAAAGTTTAACGAAGGTGCAAAAAAGTGAATGATTAAGAACAGAGAGCTCGGGCCGTCTGTCATCAATAATGATTTGTTGCAACTTTTAAATGTAAAACTTTGTGAGAACAAACTGTTTATGATTTCATCACTTACTTGTGAACTTCCATAAATTTTAAGAACTGTTCTGATTGAAATGGTCACATCATTGAAATTATCACAAGTTACTCTCAAGCTCGGTGCCAAACATGCTTATTGCTGAACACACCAAAAAGCCTTTGGCAGTATTGATGTGGTATTGACGAACGATTTGTTCAATTTGAACGAATCAGCAAGGTGACTTATGACTCGTCTTCAAACTAAATCGACTTGTTTGGAGAACTGAACAGAGAGCGAGTGTGTGTTGACCTTGAATAAAGTTGAATCATTCGTTTGGAGAGATTCAGAAAGCTACTGATTAAAATTCTTTTCGATTCTAACTATGCTATGAATCCTTATTTTTTTTTAGTTGCTCTTAGAAAGAAACAACTAAATTTATTTTATTCCAAACATTACCGTTTATTTTATTTAATTGGGCTGTTTTAATTTTTTTTTAAAGGAAAAATTTTATATCTCGGAAACAAAGCAAGAGAGGATGGTGCTTACTATGGTCAATATTGTTGTAAATTAAGTGTACTATCACCCAGATTGTTGGCACATTATTCACCATTCTTCCTGTGTATATATATCAGGGTATAAGTACACTTTGATATCTTGAGAACAGTAAGAAATCTAAACTTTAAAGTTGATGTATGGCAGTTAAAGTATATTAGCTTTCAGTTGTTGTAATTTTTAATTTTAGGCGGTTATCTTAAAACCGCCATCGTCAAACTAACTTCAATATTTTAAATTGTAAAGAGATGGCGTGACCTATCATTTACCTTTGCTTTTGTGTTACAAAACATTAGCAATTCATTTTTCTTTGTTACGATATTGGTCGAGTTGTTAAGTAACAAATTAGACTGAGTGAACTGTAGAGATCACAATAACGAAAAAACAGTAATGTTACGATTAAAACAGTTTGCATTATAACTGTTCAAACTGGGACAGTTTGGTAATTACCTAAGCTTTTGTGAAATGCATTCAGCGCTTTACCAATAGTATCCTGGTTAAACTCAAAAATATCTTGTCTGATTCTTTCTTTCAAGTCCTCAACTATGTTAACAAGAGGGGGCAGATCAGGAGATCGTTCAACGACCCGTATATTAGTCAACAATTTAAGAAAATGTGAAGATATACTTTAGAGGAAGTACTTGGGCGTCGAGTAAATTTTTGTGTAAACAATTAAATAATACATGCTTCCGTAATCGTGGGTAATTAAATTTATGCACACAAAACCCGATTTCCACGAGAGAAAAGCTACGTATACATAGAACCATCAAGCTACATAACACCAGCTTACGTTCGTGTTCTCAATATTTTTCAATAAATAACCACACTTAAAAATTTTCTTAATATATATTTATCAGTGTCTCCTACAAATTATGATGTTACAGAATTATTTGTGGATGGTAACATTATTAAGGAATATTATCCTAAGTATTAAACAGTTTCAAATACAGTCAGACTAAAGGGGTAAATCAGTCAACCAAATGATTGTATCGATAGATCTAGTCTAGATTGTTTTCCAGATCAAACTCTATAATTGATACAACGTACTTTGACTTCTCCGGATAAATCCCACGACACGCCCCGGGACAAAGTGATTTCTTCCCCAAATTAAGGGCTGATCGCGTGAAATTGTTTAGTCACCCCTCCTCCCTCTTCTCCCGCTTGAAATAGATTAGGGAGACTGTCACGGACGGAATCGTTTTATGTTTTTTTTTAATCTATAGAATGCAGCACGCAACCATGATTTTCTACAGATGGTTCACACAAGAGTGAAAGAAATATTACATTTTGGTAGTGTTTTGATGACAGCTGTTGTGTTTTATTCTGTTTCTTTTACAACTCAACTGTAAAGAACAATCAACAACTTGGACACTTTTATCCACACAGTGTTGATATGATTCGAATACTCCGAAGATATTTTTAAAAAATAATACATACGACACGTTCCAATCCAAGCAGCTTTTGATTTTTTCATAATAATTTGAGAGGCTATTTTTTCTATTTACCCGTATTTTTATAAAAATATATAATAAAACAAATCAAATAATAAATTTTAATGTTTCTATACTACTCACATTACATTCATAAACTTTTTTTAAATTTATAAGTACTAAAAACATACAACCAGACAAAATATAAACCCAAGTGAAACGGTTTTTGAGAATAATCAAAAAACAATAATATAAAAACAGTATATTTCAAAAATATGTGTGCTAAGATATTCATGACATCAAAATAAATTAAACGTTCTGGAAACGCGTTAATATCGAGTCATTTGTTGGACGGCCATTTTGTTTTTAAATGATAATTTTAGAAATGATTAAGATATTGAGTTTAAATTTAGTACCCATTTCTTTTTTCTACACTTTGCTTTACCATAATATCAAGAATCAAAACTTTATCATATACATTTTCAAAATGGCGGCCGTTTACATTTTTGTAGAGTTATTTAAGAGATATTCAATATTAAACATTTCAAATGGACGCCATTTTTACAATTATATATAAGTTAAGTTTCGATTCTGGTAAAACGTAGCGTGAAAAATATTTATACCAAATTTCGCCTTGAAATCTTAATACTTTCTACAGTATTAATTATTTTAAAAAAAAAAAACACACAAAAAGGCCGACAGAAAGAAGCGTAGCCCTTTCAAATATATATTTTTATATGATAAATTACTTTCCAAAATAATATTAAAATATTTTCAAGAATAAACATCTAGTATATTATCTGCTTGAACGGTTTCATATTATAAAAAGTTCTAAGAATAAAGCATCTATTACTTGCTTACACAGTTTCAAATTTTAAAAAGAACAAGAATAAAATCGTCTGACATGTGATTTTATATCGTATCCAGTTTAAACAATACAGGCACGCATTTGAAAATTTCGACTTATATCCCAAAGATTTGGGCTGTGTAGAAAAGTTCAATCTGCCCAATAGGTGTGATTCACTATCTTGTTTTTCTCAGTTCTAATCTAATCTATTAGTTTTAAAAGTTTGAAAAAGACACCCTATTCTACGAATACTATAATAGCGTCAGGGTCGGGAAAGAGAGCTAAAGTTAGAGAGACCAGACAAAAAAGTTGAAAGAGAGGGATCTAATCCAAGACTACATGTAACAGGTTGATGACCGCCGTTATGGTACTTACCTAGCCTTATCATAAAATATAAGCAAATATAATTCCCAAAACTTGATTTCTTGCGCCTTGTAGTAAATGTTAAATTGTATTGATAAGTCAAGGGGGTCTTATCCATTAGAGTAAGTTGGTTTAAAACAGTTATATTATAAATCCCGTGTATACCACTGGCAATAACTGCCTCGGAGATGTCTCTACTCGCTTCGCTCGCGTCTCAGCAGCTACGAGCCTGTAAATATAAGTGAAGTTTACACTCGCTACGCTTGTTTAGGTGACTCATCCCAACCGGATCTCGTAATTATTTAAATAATATATCACATTTTGATTGGCGATCAGGATTCGAAATTACATTTTAAACCATAACTTCTCTATTTGTCAGCGTATAGAATTGGAGTTGATACCATTTACATGCAGAATTGAAATGTACAAATTTTTATTTAATTTACTGTTTTATAAATCGTATAACACAAGATATTTACGAAAAAACTTTTATTCGCCGCAAATTTAGACTTTATCAATTCGATTGTTTGATTTCAATAGGATTTTACATGATCACAGTCTATTACTAAATTGTATGTTCCCATCTTAATATTTGTGACCGCTATCGTACTTACGTACATAGGACAACGATTACGGATAGACGGCATGTCGACAACTTGCTCTATACTTCGTATGCTGGGTAAGGAAAAAGGTGTAAATCCAGCACGGGTCTTTAGGGATTGTAATACCTGTATTCGCAATAATGAGCAACTAAGGAGAAAACTAATAAATAGGATTTTTATTTCTGTACTTCAAAGTGGTTTGCTTCAACCATCCGATAATGTTACCCATTTTGTTGCAATACTGCGTACAAATTAGCATTACAATTTTTAATATAATTTCAACTTGAGACACCCATTGAATTTTGTAAAATAGGACAATTTTCCAATTTATGATTGAAGAATAAAAATGAGTAACAAATTTCTAATATCGTTCAACTGCTTATAATAAATAACAGCTGATACATTTAATAAATTTCAGATCAGTTATTCATTACAACACAGTTCCTAGTAGTGCGTCAATACTAGTATGAGGTGCCATTTTTTATTGTGGTACTAATCCATTTACGCAAACTTGGTATGTTGGTATAAACAGATGGATAGTAAGTATCAAAGCAGCCATTGTTGAAAGAAAGTAGCCCGTAAATTCGGTTATTAACTACAAGAGGGTCTGCACCGTCATTCTGCAACAAAAATCAAACAAATGATGACACAAATATTTCGGGCAATTTTACACCGAGCGGACAAACAAAACAGACAAGAAAGCGAGATAATAAAAACATGGTAAAAAAGAGGAACCCATATTGTAAATACCTGTAATCAAACTTGATGTTTTCACTGTCCCTCAATTTATTATGGTCTATGTTAATTTTATAAATAAATGTTTCTTTTGTGTAACAAATTTTTTTAATACTCTCTATTTGCTTAAACTATTATATGCTTACCCAACATGCTCCATAATCTTTACTGCCAGCACAAAACATTCTGTTTGTAAAAGTATACGTTGAGTATATTTTGGCACACCCCTTGGTTCCGATTACTTGTACATCCAACTCCTTGATGTGGTGTGTGTAGAAACTGTCCTGGAAAGCAAATTAATTTGTATTAGAAGTTGTCCGTGTTTCACTGTCTCTTTACATTTAGTACAGGCTGGGCTGCAGCACTTTTCCGATCTCATTCAGATCCTATTTATGATAATTTTTAAAACATGTACTTCATATACATGTAACAATAAGTTATAGCCTACTGCGTAAAAGTTTTCAGAGGTGAAACGATCACAAAATGGCGGCGTTCTCGACTCTGTCTCTCACGTAAGATCACAATCGCCATAAGGTGAAATAAATTATTTGATTCTTTAACTATAATGTATTATAAATTAATGTTCAATATAAACTATAGTTTCTGAGCTGCAACGCGGAACGATACGCTCTGGTTTCGTTATCATCAAGGTGTAAATGCCCTTCAAATTTAAATACGTATTCATATCAACAATGGTTGTACAATTAGAGGATAAACCACCTCTTATCAGTTCATATCTCGTAAAACGAACGTGATATTTTTTAACATACCCTGGGACTAATGTTACGAATGCAGGGAAACTTTTAATTTATTTTTGATAAATCGCTAACATAGTTTGGCAGTATTAGATAGATAAATACTATTTTACAAAAACTGTAAGAAAGATCTGACACCATCGTTTTTATTTGGAGTAGGTAACAAACTGAAAAAACAACGTCATCAATGGAGTTACCATCTGCATAACCTTTGACAGTACATTAGTCCGAAATGCACGAAATAAAAATGTGCTTTACCAAATGGATTACATCACTTCCGGTCAGAATTAAAACTGAGTCTAGAAAAATTTGTCACTAAAAATTCTTGGTGTTAAAGTTCAATTCAAAATGGCGGATTGAAAATGACCGACGTAAGCGATGATCCTTTCAATGTGTCCCTAAGGAAAGGAAACAAATAATTAGATTTTACACACAGTTTTACATATTATAATTAAGTGACACCAAAATTTTGTTTAATATTAGACATAGCATATGCTCAAAATGTACCTAACAAATTATGATCTTGTATATATATAGATACCTACTTTAGTAGAGCCCCAACCGCTGATCACAGCCTTGCTTCCAACTTTCAAACGCTTAGTACCCAATTTGATTGGCTTCAGAGTTTTTCCAAATTTAAATTGTTTCTTCATCTTTATTAGAGCAATGTCGTAATCTTGACTGTAGAAATTGAAATTTTGATTCATGTAAATAGATTCGCAAGCGTATTCTTTGCCTCCAGTCTCGTAATCATTACTGCTTGCTCTTATCGTTACTTCATCAGGGAAGTATCGAACCCTGGAAGTAGAAAAATATGATTATTAATGCAGAAGTTACACAGGTTTACACAGGAGTATGATAGTTGAGGAAAGGAAAAACAAGCTGATGGAACCCAGCCTACATCATACAATGTAATACAAGCAGATCCTATAATTGTAAAGTATAAAAGTTAGTCTCTTGAGCTTTGTAATGATAGATCAAGGTGATTTTTTATCCAGCAGGGTGAGTTTATTTAGAACAGTTGTTACGCAGATGTTCTGAACATCGTAATTGTGAATATTACTACTTTATTGACGTCGGTCTGACCTACCTTGAATATGGGAAGGAGTCTCCAATTGCTACGCTCGTGTTAGTGAATTGGCCCCTGCTGGTTCTCGTAATTACACGAATATCACATTTTCTTGAGAATTTTAGATTCTAAATTATATTTTTTATAAGAATTTCACTATTTATCACCGTACAGAGGTAGGGTAGGTATGTAAAGTTGAAATCTGAAAATTTGTAACTAAGTGCACTATAATATGACATTTTTAATTATATTTTTCTGGATGTTAAAAGTGTTTTATATTAGCATACTGTTGTCGCCTACACCATACTATATATATATATATGTCGTCGAGACGACGACGACAACAACGACGACGACGACGACGACGACGACGACGACGACGACGACTACAACTAAGATGGGATTTATTTCCTGAGGCCATGAAATGTGGAGATCAGTCAAAAACCGGAGGTTAATTTTTGTACGATTTCCAAACTTACCCACCCTATGCTTTGTATACTGGAGATAATATTGAATACATGACAAAGAGACTATTAAACATGCAAAACAACGAATACAACAAAAGAAAATATGCTGGCGTTAAGACACATCTAAAATTACAAGTTATCTCCTTCAAAATAAGACCATCTGGTTACTTATTTACTTACATGTTGTATAATTTGGTCGAAAATGAAGGTATAATTAACAGCAATAATAATTTCCACTTACCCAGAAATACAGGAGGCCGTAGTGAGCACCCATTGATGGTTCAGGACCACACCTGAGCATGTAAATTCTCCTAATACTGTAAGAGACACCTAAAGAAAAAATAAAACATTTCAGAAGAGTAACGAAAGAATTTTGATTGTATTTTTACTAACATTATTAATTACAATCACTTGCGTGTCTTTTCGTGTGTTTGATTTGTTTACACTCATAACTTCTTTTCGTCAATCCTTTGCTTTAGAGGTGCCTTATTGTTTTTCTTCTTTTTAAATTAAATTTTACGATTTGATACGACTTACTTATATTTTGTTTAGAAAAAAAAAGAGAGGGGGACATAATAACAAATAAAATATTCTATTTAATTTACTTTATTTTAATATAAAAAAAGTTGTTAAGTTTATTTTTTAAATGTAAGCAAGCTAATCGAAATGATTTATTTATTTTGCTGTATGTTTTTCTTTTGAAATTAAATTGTTTTTTATATTAATATCCAGATAGAAATAAAATCATATGGAAAGTTAATAATCGTTTCAGTTGGCTGCACTGCTTTAATTTAATTATGTTTCTACAGCTAATTAGTAGTGTGAAATAAAACGTTGATATTTTCTGTACTTCAATTCAGTAAAATTTGTAAATAACACTTTCCATTAATTGTTAACATCTTCTAGAAGGATTCTGTATATTTGTATGTGTCTGAAGGAGCCACAAAATAAATAATTGTTCTTAAAGAAATTTAACTAGTAATTAAATAAAAATTGAAAATTCCATTTACTGACAAATATTTTTTCTGGGATTGAATCAGAATTGTTCAATTGAAAATCGGTCTGACCGTTTCAGTTGAAAGGTTGGTAACGTACGGATACACAGATCTGAAAGAAATATTTATCAATTTTCTGTTTGTTGGTTTTTTTCTTCAACATTTTCACTGTCATCTAATAAATTATAAACAAGCTAGAACATAAAAAGTAAGCCTCATTTCCCGTTCTAAGTACATATCTGCAAATTACAAGAAATAAGTAAAAGAATGACTAATTAAAATTCAGTAGCTCCAAAAACCCGACAAAACTGAGTTTTATCCAATTGCTTAAGATAGAAAAAGATAAATATATTGGTCACCAATAATGAAAATGATGAGCTACGGCCCTCAGGAGTGAGTAAGAGCTTGAAAATGTCGAGGGAACTTAACTAGATCTAACCCTTTTTCACGTAGTCCTGGGTTAGATCCCCTTTATCTTTCCTATCTAGTTTCTCTTGATCAACTCTTGTTATTTTCCTACCCTGAGGGTTTAAAATATTCAATTTATACCTTTTTCTTCTTCTTTTTAAGGCGATGATGACAGAGAAGTTTTTCGCCTTTAAATAACAAAGACAAAAATAAATTGATGAGCTACATAATTATTATGCAACGTTTTGTTTAATTTATGTAAACAAACTTCAGGAGGTTACTTCTTAGTATAAAATAAAGGAAAAGGCGCTTATGTCCAAAAACGCTTAATTTTCCGTCTATCCGGCATTTTATTTTATCTACAAAAAAACATAACTGACTTTGGAAATACCCCTAGATAAGAAATTGAGTTCAGATTTGGTATAAGAATTTTTAATGTTACATTTTAAACAATTACTAAAAACAATTACTTTATTTCGAATATTTTTAAAATGGCGGTAATGATATACGAAAGCCAGAACTTTATGATATCAGTTGTATTGGATAATATTAAAAATATATAAAGTAATTTTTGGTCGTCGTTAATAGAGGAATTTTTCCTTTCTTTCATTTTTGTTTGCAAAGTTAATGGTTTTCGAGATATTTTAACATCAAAAAAATTTTAACAAACGCCATTTTGAAAAAAATAGTTTCTGATTGTTTTCGAACACTTCTAAATCGCAATATAAACCATAAGTATAGGTTATGTATTTCCAAAGATATAATTTTTTTGTTAAAAAACAAAATATCTAATACATAGACGAAAACCTGAAGAATGATTGATAACTAGATGTCAATTCCATCATAATACTGAACTGAATAAAACGATAATAATTCTCAAACAAGTTAATAGATGTCATCATAGTACTTACCCAGCCTAATCATACAACGAGACCTTTAAATGTACTGTCGTTAAGTTGGTGTCTTGGGCCTTGTACCAAATGTTAAATTGTAGTGCTAGATCAAAGAATCTTATACCAGTAAGGTAAATTTGTTACACAGGTTTTCTGAACCTCGTAATTGTGTATATTACCACTTTCTGCATGTGTACGAGTATATATTAAAAAGTCACCACTCGCTTCGCTCGTGTCAGTGTCCAACTCGGTGATACATAAAGAAGCCTAAGATCGCTTGGGCTCCTGTTTGTGACTCGGGTCTGCCGGATCTCGTAACTCTACTAATAAAACATTTTCCTGGGATGTTAGGGTCCGAAATTACTCCCAAGATTTTATATTAAACTTAAATTAAAATGTTCTTATTAAGTCTAATCTCCTATATTTAATTTACTTATTACCAGAGATAGTCTACAACTACAACTAATATTTTTTGATTTTACAACGTAGAAATGTTAATTTAAAAATATACAAATCTTGATAAAAAAAAAAAAAAAAAAAAAAAAAAAAAAACATTGTTATTTGACATTGTTATGTTGGTAACATTAAATACATACTGTAATTGACATCGCCATATTTTTATCTAATTTAGTGTGTTTTAGGTTGA
The DNA here is from genome assembly GCA_963513935.1 of Aphrophora alni. Lineage (NCBI taxonomy): Eukaryota > Metazoa > Arthropoda > Insecta > Hemiptera > Aphrophoridae > Aphrophora > Aphrophora alni. The sequence goes on from OY740766.1 coordinate 144,494,310, forward strand.
ATAATACACGAGATATAAACAAAAACTGTTTAATAACCGTTATTTTTTCATTTTCTTAAAAGTTCTATTGGTACTATATGAGCATACTATAAGTCATGTATACCAAATTTTATGTTTCTAAAATAATATTTGAGGTCGGTAAGGTGCTTATGTGTACTGAGTAGACGACACCGGTAACGACAAACAGAAACAGAAAATCACTTTCTGAGTTTCCTGTGGCCATGAAAAGTCATGAAATAGGGGTTGAAAATTTTGGCCATTACCAATCTTACCATTTACTTCGTATAGTGAGTAAGTAATAACGATATAACGTATTTTAAGATTGTGTCAACTATTTACTAATGTTTGTTACTAAATCTTATAAAATAATAAATATCGGAACTTTCACAATACAATTATAATTTATCGTTTGGATTTCAGCTCGAGTATTCGATAAAATTATCACCAAATCGTAAACGGTATTTCTGAAAAAACAAACTATTTTATAAATTTAACTTTTGGATTGTTTATTTTGTTAGTCTGTGTGAGGGAGCTAGCTGGGTCTATATCTTTTTTTCATGTATAGGCTTTGGCTCTCACCAACTCTTGTTCTTTTCAATCCAGACGCTATAAGAGTATTTGGAGGCTAGTGGTAATTATTTTATGTTATTTTTCCTACAGTTACCTAACAATGTACATGTTCTCTCACTGATTTGAGAAAGCAAAGTGGCCAATTCGCTCATCAGTGAGACAATGTTAACATTGTCTCACTCTAATTACTTTGTCTCACTCCAGAATTGCAACGTGAAGGCTCGAAATAGTGAGCGCGTAACATGCAGACAAGGTCGTATGCGCGCGAAATACGTTGGCAGCACTGGCTGTAAATCAGCTGGTCAGCTGTTGTACTGTTGTATTTGTCACAACACTTCCCGGTCACGGCAGAAGCCACCATTTCATTGATTTGCCATTTGTAAACATTGAAGGTGGTTTTGCTGTCGCAAAATGGACGTTAATGACGATTTTAGTAATAATAGTTCACCAGAAGAATCTTGTACTCCAGAAGAATTAAAAAATGTGGCGAGGAATGTGTCTCTAAATCTTCTTCCAGAGAAATCAAAACATAAATATAAAAAAAGGTATGAATTGTTTACTTCCTGGTGTGAAAGTAAGAATGTAAAAAGCCCAACGGAAAATGTACTTTTAGCATATTTTGCTGAAAATTCAAAAGTTATGAAATCTTCTACTCTTTGGGGCGTTTATTCAATGCTTAAATCCACAATTCAAATCAAACATAACATTAACATTGACATTACTTTCACATTTAATGTCATATTAAAAGTTCACTTCTGTGTAAAAATATGTTACGTTTCTTTACCAATTTATTTGTTTTATGGTAACTGTAGGAAAAATATAATGTGCAACTCGAGTGCAAAGTGCAATCGCCTCACTCGAGAAACCATTCCTCACTCGCCTACGGCTCGTGAGTAAGGATTTCTCCCGAGTGAGGCAATTGCTCACTTTGCTCACTAGTTGCACAAATAACTATTCTTATGCTAGAAGTTATTATTTTATGATATTTTCTTATGCTAGAAGTTATTATTTTATGATATTTTCTTATGCTAGAAGTTATTATTTTATGTTATTTTCTTATGCTAGAAGTTATTATTTTATGATATTTTCTTATGCTAGAAGTTATTATTTTATGATATTTTCTTATGCTAGAAGTTATTATTTTATGATATTTTCTTATGCTAGAAGTTATTATTTTATGATATTTTCTTATGCTAGAAGTTATTATTTTATGTTATTTTCTTATGCTAGAAGTTATTATTTTATGTTATTTTCTTATGCTAGAAATTATTATCTTATGTTATTCCTTTTTCTTATGCTAGAGGTTATTTTTTATGTTAATTTCTTCCTTTCTTATGCTAGAGGTTATTATTTTATGTTATTTTCTTCCTTTTTCTTATGCCAGAGATTATTATTTTATATTATTTTCTTCCTTTTTCTTATGACAGAGGTCATTTTATTTTATTTTCTTCCTTTTTTTATACTAGAGATTATTAGTTTATGTTATTTTATTCTCCTTTTTAATGCTATGGGTTATTATTGTATGTTATTTTCTTCCTATTTCACCTTTAAACAACAAGGGACAAAACAATAAACGTTAATAATTATTATCTCTATAAATAATGACTTACCTGATATGGATGTTTACTGATGCTAGAGTTTCGACCTCCATCAATTTTTAGATTATGAGTCTTCAAACTGTGAACGAATCCTGCTGAAACTGAATTTAGGTCAAGTTTAGTATTTAATCAATGAATAAATTAAAATATACAGTAGTTATAAATAATCCACCCTCTTTTCTCCACTAAATAGGAAACACTAACTAATTTCGTAATGTTGTTTTAAAACCTCTCGGTCATTATCGCTTTAAGAAACAAGTTGATGTGTGCCATCGTGGTACTTATTCAGCCCAATCATACAATACGTAATTTATTTTGTTTCAAGAATCCGGATTGTTTATTGTAAATATATTTTGTATTTTCCATAATTGGTCCGTCTAAATTAATCCTTATTAGAATATTCTTTAGAAAGCAATTTTTTAACAGTATTATAGAGAATCTGTTTGTATTGTATGTATATTTGTATTTACCTTAATTGGTCTGTCTAAAATGATCCCTATTGGAATGAATGGTGTTTAGTTACGTACGTTTCGTCTGCAAAGAGACATCATCAGACTTCTCACTTGTCACAATTATAAAACTACACACAACAAATACACGAACATTTAAACACAATATACAATTTAAAATTCACCACTTTAGTCGTAATTAATGTGTGCAATTTTACAATTGTGACAAGTGAGAAGGCTGATGATGTCTCTTTGTAGACGGAACGTACGTAACTAAACACCATTCATTCCAATAGGGATCATTTTAGACAGACCAATTAAGGTAAATACAAATATACATACAATACAAACAGATTCTCTATAATACTGTTAAAAAATTGCTTTCTTGGATCTTATAATAAACGTTCGATTACGTTGTTAGATCAAGGTTCACTTCGCTCATGTCTGAATATCTGCTCTAACTAGCCTTGAAGCTGTACATATGTTTTAATCGTACATTTATCATAATTTCTGTATATAAAAACTAATTACAATGCTTCGAGAGTATATAGCAACTCTCGTTACAAGTGTTTAAACCTTGAGTATACTCTCGTTAAATCTAGAGCATAAAAGAAAAAAACAACAACTTAGCCTAATAGCCTAGAGTTATGTTGGAGACTAAAACTAAAGATATAACCTAAAAAAAAAAACTGAAGTCTAAAACTAGACCAGAGCAGGCAAAAGACTAAATACAAAAGTGATTAGATAAAACCACCACACATAGGCCTACACTACACAAAAGACTGCAAGCAACCTAGATTGTTACAGGGATGGAAGCAAGACAAAGTTACCCTAACTGTTTAACAACCTTTTGCCACCATTGTCAATAGTATAGTTCTCATCGCGGCATGATTCCCATCTGTGGATTAGGCTGCTAAATTTTAACCTTATTTAAAATAGAAAAAATTTTATCCAGATTTTCAATTAACAGAAACCATAACGGCCTTGTTTCTAAACTGGTTTGGCTGATAGCTTTATAAATGAGGCTTCAATTAGTTTTTTGTTTATATTAGTTTTCCCGGTGTTTTATTTTTGCCTCTTTCAAATTAAGTTTCTGATTTTCTAAACAAATAGGTTCAGCTATTTTCGATTTACCCGTTAGGCGTACTCACTTTTTATTTTTATGTTCGCTAATTTTTATGTTTAGATGTCTTTTTGTCGGCAATATATCGCCTGTCACAATTTAATATTGTAACATACAGTTTTTAGTATCCTGAGTGACAATTTTAGGTTTGGTTTTGACGAGATGTTGCCTAACAGTGTTTTAATTAATTATTAAAAGTTTTATATTTCCTAGCAACACGTCAGAAGTTACCTATGATTCCGGTACACAAGGGATCGTCATGGGTTTATAAATTGTCACTAGACTCCTTCTTTACCTTAGGTATCTTTTTTACTTTTAGAAATTATGGATTGAGGACATCCACTTTTAACAAAGTCAACCCTAATACGATTTAGTTGTAAATTTCGACTCTCGTGATCAGAACAAATATTGTAAGCTCTGTCAAGTAAGAAGTCAACTATTCCTTCCTTATATGGTGGTTAGAGTCTCTAATACTGTCCAATAAAGAATAGTTTAACTTAGAGATGCGATAGATTGGTGTCACTATATGCAGAATTGAAATCGAAGTGTTATAAGAAGAATAACACTCGATATATTTTTTAAAAAACTGTTTCAATGTCCGCCATTTTTATTTTTTATTTGGATTTTTCCGTATTTGAATAGGATTGTATAAAAACACACTATAATACCCTATACCAAATTTCATGTTTCTAAATTAATTATTGTGACCTCCGTCGTGCTTACAAAAACGACGGACGGGTGCCGTATCGAAAATCACTTTTTTTGGTTTTCTAAAGCCACGAAACGTGAATATCAATAAAAACGGAGCTTGAAGTTTGTTGCGCTTACCAAATTTACAGCATATTTCGTATTCGATAAGTTAAATATAAATTGTTTAGTAAGAGCTTCGTGTAGGACATCGAAACACATTCTTGCTGGAATTACTACGGTATATACAGAGTTCCGATTGATTATAGAGTAACAATATTCACAATATTGAGGATGTATTTCGTCTCTCTCTCAGTACAGAATACCAAACTAGCTGTAATATTATCGTAATTTAGTAGCCAAGTGTTACATTGCCGCGTCCTTAAATACAATTTGTTTTCAGATATTAGGATGTATTACCATAGAATAATAATATAATTTAAAAGAGCGTTATAATATTTACAGGGAGGAATATAAAGTCAATTCCTACAGTTTTGTTTAAAACAAATTTCAAAATAGCACATTCGTTCTTCTAGTAACAGAATTTGTGAACTCAATTAGTATTTTTCTTAAACAAAAAGGGACGATTCGATTAACAATAATTGTATCGATGTGTTAAAATTACTACTTACAGCAAATAAGATAAACTATAAAACAAAGATACATTGTGACAGATGTCTTCCTTGGCGCTTAACTGATAGAGGCAATATCTTTCTAACCTGCTTATATTTACAAAAATCGATCAATCTCGAACTTTTGGCATCGCTTTTGGGTAAATTTAATCAGATTAGCTCTGGATTAAGCAGTTATTGAATCATCAGTCATTGACGACAGGCGGTGTGATGTGTTGTTCGCGATAAGATACATCCCAATTTTTAACAAACTTTTCTTATAAAGTTAAATATCAAGCTATACGAAAATCGTGTACAAACGTTAAATTCGTTTCTCTCTCTAACACCCTTCTCTGTCTTAAATGTCTACTCTGTATATTTTTCTTCTTCCTCTTCCTTTCTTTCACACGTTTATTTCATAGTTCTTGCTCATCTCCTCATCCTTCTCTTCTAGCTACTTTCTCTCTCCCCTCTCAGTCTCCCTTTTTCTTACCCTCTCTGTCTCTTCCTCTCTATCATCCCACACTCTCTATCCAACCCTCTCTTCGCTCTGAAATAATGCTAATCTTTCTAACTCCTCTCTCTAGGGTAAAGTGGTAGGAAGAACCAGATGTTTCTAACTATTCTCTTTAATAAAGAGAGTTTTCAATAACTCTCCTTTCTGAGGTTAAGTGGAAGAGAAGACTTAAAGGTCGTATCTTCGATCTTAATAACGGCAATATATAGGTGTATTATCCGTCTCTTCAATATTTCTCTCTTTTCAAGTCTCTTTTGCTTTTCTCTAGTTTCTCTCTCTCTCTCTCTCTCTCCCTCCCTCCCTCGATCCCTCCCTCCCTCCCTCCCTCCCTTACTCTCTCTCTCTCTCTCTCTCTCTCTCTCTCTCTCTCTCTCTCTCTCTCTCTCTCTCTCCCCCCTCCCTCCCTCTCTTTCCAGTTCTAGGTTTCTTTATCATTCCTCACTTCTTTATCTTCTCTCTCTCCCTATCTCTCCTCTCTTTACCTTCTCTCTAATCCTACACCATGGTTTGATCTTTAATTTCTCCGTATTTTCTTCGCATACTCACTCTTTCTTTTTTTATTTCACTCACTTTCCGTCTCTCTATTTCTTTTTTCTTCCAATGTTACCCTAAATATATATATATATATATATATATGGGACTCGACTAAAATTCCTTCATATCGTGCCTAGGAGTCATGAGGACCTTAACATTATTACCATTAGAGAGTTCAAGGCCGTACCTCTGAGTCTCCGTCCAGAAAATACCCCTAAAACTGAATCGGAATTCTATGTTTTGTTTGTTTTGTTCTATTTCATGGTATACAAATACGATCACTTCATTTATCGTTGCTTATTTATGATTATCTAATCATATCAATTCCTTTATTTGGACCTTTTATCAGATCCTCACGGTCGGGGAATTGGATAACTATAATCTTGCCCTACAGATCTCTATGTTCCCAACAACTTTCAGTTGGCATCCTCCCAGAGATTTAAAAAATCAACCAGTTAAAAACCAATAATGCAATGTCCTTCTAACCACAGTTCAAGATACAGAATCCTGTATCTATAATTCTATAAGTTTCTCTGCTCTGGAATTCCCTCAAAGTTATATATCCCTCTGTAAAAAATCATCTGGACAGAATGGTTGTCCGAAAATATGATGATAGGATCCTCACTCGTGGAGAATCTGGTGTCCCTGAAGATTAATCTCTTTCTTCCCTTTGAACATGAATTTTGGTAGACATGTCCTATCTTTCACGGTTTACTTCCTTCTTCCTTATTTGTATAAGTATATTTTAGCAGGGGCCAATATGCAGACCTCTTCAGTCGTGTGATTTTAGCACTTACTTAAAGTTCAAGTCAGCACTTACTGAAAAACTTTAAAACACCAAGCTGTCTTTGCTCGTAAAGAAAGGATTCAATTCTGTTATTTTCCATTTGTTACTAGAACCGTGATCTAGATTTATTTATTAATCGATAAATTACAACAATCACATACCGCCCCCCCCCCCAAACTATATAAGCTGCCTCTAAGGGGAAGAAGTATATTTAAACAAAAATGTTCAAAATATTTTCCCCGTCGTGATTTAAATTGATAAAATGTTCACCAAATAATAAAAGCTGTACCCGAGTATGACTAGGATAACTGATCGACTGTACCTATCAAATCTCAGCCACAAATCCGGAGCTAAAGGGAAAGCTACTTACGAAAATTAGATGGAGGAATAGTTCCAATTTTATACAATCCAAGACTACGTAATAAAGTTGTAGATCCCAGGTGTGTTCTCCCAGGATTGCCAAGACCGAACTCACTATTATGGGCCACTGATGCTGAAATAGTTCTCAATGCAAACAAGGAATAAAGAAGATTCAGAATATTGTCTTTTTGATTGGATTCCCGACTTCGGACATCCAGTTGTACCCAGTCAATGTCCCCTTGATAAAGCCGTTTTCCAAAATTCTAAATACCCGGGTTTCCAGTTTACGAATAGACCACAACCGTAGAAGCCCACTGGAGCTCGATGAAGAACCTTTTCATATCTGGATAACAATAAACAGCTCCTATACTCCGTTTAAAGTTTAGTTTACAGTGTACGACTGCAGTGACTACACCGAATAGTACTAGAGTACTATCTAAAATTTAAGGAAGTAGGATGTGCCATGAACTAAAGCGAGAGAGGGTTGTTTTGTTTTATTTACCCAGTATAAGAAAAAATTTTAAATTATTTATTAAATGATTTTCACGTGTAATGGCCTCAAGAAAATTAAAAAAGTTATTTTCAACATGGCGTCCATCCATCGTCTTTGTCGTATGTACGTAAGCACGTTAACAGCAAGAAAAATTCTATAAGAACATTAACACGGTAGCGGAACATGAAAGTATAGGTGACTATAATGTAGAAGAACCCGATTGAAATTCAGAAAAATCGAATTACAAATGTCGTAATAATGGCATTTCTCCATGTATATTCAACTCTGAATATACTTTTAATAAAATTAGCAGTTATTAATTCTGAATGTAATAGTTTCTCTCAACAAATGTGAGAATGTCAAATAAATTAACTAAATATTGAATTTTTAGTTTCAAAATTGCAGATTCTGTTTAAAGCACCAACCCTCTACAATAACAAATAGCGAAGTTAGTGTCAAACTGTACCCTGACCTTCCAAAATATTCGTATAGTCCGGCAAGATCATCGACACGAGCGAAGCGAATGAAAACCTTTTAATATGTACACATCTACGAGGCTCGTTAGAGCTTAACCAATGTCAAGAACGTAGTTTATAAACAATTAAGAGGTTCAGAAAACTTGTATCAACTGTTTTAAATAAACTTACTCTACTGAATAAGACCTATCAGAATTTAACATTTGCTTGTATTACATTGTATGATGGGGATGAATAAGTCCCATCAACTGGTTTAGGTTTTATTTTCTTTCAGATCTATTTGTTTTTACTGAATGTTTAAAAAGAAAGAAAAAAGGAGAACGCTAATTAAAAAAGAATTGAATTAGAAATGTAACAAAAACTGTAACAAATATTATACTGATTATAATTTCTTCTACACAATTATAATGAGTGTCGGTTGTGGTGAAGCAGATTATTAATTTTTGATCTGGTTTTAAAGTACTAAATGTCCGTAAATTTCAGACATACTTAATTTTAGCATAGGCTTAGTTCCTACATTGGAACTTAAAAATCAGCTGTCTGTTTCTCGAAAGTTGAAAATATTTCAACATTCGTTACCACAAAAACCTTTTAAAATATGAATTATACCTGATTAATCGGAATAATCATAAAATCAATTTGAAGCTAGATTAACCAACAAGATACACAAATAATTATCTCCAAAAATATAAATAATGTAAAATATTTGTAATGTGAGATGTTTGGCATCTCTCTCTCTCTCTCTCTCTCTCTCTCTCTCTCTCTCTCTCTCTCTCTCTCTCTCTCTCTCTCTCTCTCTCTCTCTCTCTCCTTCCACCTCTCTCACTCTCTCCAAGGAAAAAATTATTTAAAAAAGTATGGATTTATGTACAACAACCAACAAATTATTAATGACAACGGTTATGATTAGTTTAGGTTAGATTAGGTTAGGTTAGGTTAGGTAAATAGTACGTCATTTGTATATTTTAACTAAGAAACTTGTATCGCTCAAGTTTATGTAATTTGACGACGTCCTATTTTTATCAGTAGCTGTAATTTGTGACAAGAATATAATATTATATAAATATTTAAATGTTATTGACAGCATTTTTCATTAGAATTATGTTTCGTGAATTATGATTGATGACGGCAGATTAAGAACAAATATTAAGGCCTATCGAAGGTAAAACTTTATTAGCACGTATATAATTACATTACGCAATGCTTGTGAAACATTTTAATTCCAAAATAATCGCACTTTTAAGAAGATAATACATTCAAATTAATCCATATATGGGGAAAAGATATGACATCACAATGTCATCTAAATTAAAAGTTGGAGTGTTGATACAATTGGACCAGATAAGACTTCACTCCTAAACATTCGCCTACGAATCACAGTTTTAAAATTCCACGGTATTCTGCGTCAGCATTTGGACTAGAATCTTATTTTTTTATGGGTTCATTCGAGTAGCATAAAAGATCCAACGATCCCCGTCTTACATTTTTTAAATAATTGAAATGAAAGAATCCATATTTTTAGGATTTTTGTGTTTATAGACTTTACTTATGGTATAATAACTTTTATATCCCTTCCCCAATCTTCTTTGGGAAGCAACTGTCCCCCTACTTTGGTTGTGGTCAACTAAAAATCTGAAATCGTAAGGGGTCCTGATTTATTCGATTTTAAATGTCTAGATGATTTTTTTTTTTCTTTAAAGACAAAAATACTCTTGGTCATCATCGCCTAGCCCAAAATACTCCAAAAACCGTAAGGGTCGGAAAAGAACAATAAGTTGATCAAGAAAAAAACTAGGTTTTTCCTAGTTGACCTGATAGGAAAGATGAAAGAGAGGGATTTAACCAAATAATACTTGAAAAAGGTGTAGATCCAGTTAGGCTAACTCGGGATTTCCATGCACGTCCTCGCTCAAGTGAGCCTCTGAAGGTGTCTATGAATAGATGAAAATGCCTAAAATGAAGTGTAATTCTATTTAGCCATCTAAAAATCTAAAAATAGCAGGCAGATAAATTTTAAAAGAAAATAATTTTTTTTAATTTAAGCGACAGAGCAGTTTGTAATAAAACAATGCTCTGTTTAATGCTCCTTTTTGTGTATTTTACAAAGTACACTGATGAACTTTAAATTAATTAGAGGATCTTTTTCTTGTCTAATTGGGCGGTGTATTACTGGTCAGCTACAAAGATTGTGCAGCCAGATAGATACAGTAAGAGTCTATTTTTAACATGCCAAGAATACCATAAACTTTAGAATCTTCATGACAAGGTTGATTTGAGGGATTGTCTGTCCCTTTTGTCTCGGTCATTTACTGACTGAAACACTTACATTCGAAGATCAAGTAAGTACTCAAGTTCTTATTATGGGTTCCAAATTAACATTTTACATCGTAACTGCTCCAAAAGGAACGTTAAATATCAATAATTTGTTTCTTAAAAACGTATCTGCGTATTTTTTCTTGTTGTTTGTCATCATCGCCAAAGGAAAAAGAAAAGAACGTAAAGTAAACACCCCTTAACCTTAGAACATTCTAATAGCATCAACGTTGGAAGAAAACAAGAATTGGTTAAGAAAGAAAGAGACCTAACTCAAGGCTCGGAATTGCCACTCCCGTACTCACGTACGTAAGCCCGTGAGGGTGTATCCGCTTGTTCTATGAAAATTACGAGCTCTGTTTTTAACTTTGTCCTGCAGTCATTTTTGACTAACTCAAAAAATTAAGTTTTCCATTTGCAATTTTTCTCTACTCACCAAGATCTTTAAAAATATGATGTATCAAACAATCTCTCCCTTCGTCTCTCTTACCATATAAGATATTTAAGTTGACCGCTCCTTCCAATATTTACTATAGAATTTAATTTAGAAAATAACTAAAATTTTCAAAGTTCTCAATTAAGAAAAAATAGATGAAAGGGAAATAATAAGAGTGTAAAATATTGAAGCTAAGTAGAAAAGAGGACCCCTTGGTCCTAACTTCACCTCAAAAATAAAGTTTTATTCTTCACTACGTAATTGAGAAGCTAAAAATCAAGTTGCGTGATATTCCCTTTATGTATTGTATGTTATGGTCACCTGTGAATATATTATGTGCCCGTGATTAAACACTATACAAACAAATAAAATTGAGAACGTAGTACGCCTAACTATATTGTTTATAGAGTTTAACGACCGGCAAGTACAGGGTAAACCTACCCCATCGTCACGTAATAAGGCATTGTTGTTTAAATTAACCCCCTTCACCCCCGCCCCTCGTTCATCGTTAGCGTTGTTATATTGCTTGAATGAAAATGAAAAATGAAAGCCATCTGTTTCATGCAACTAGATATTTAAGTAAACTTGTATGTAAAAAAATATTTTTAAGAGACATGTTTTTGATTATAAGTTGAATTTTTAAATAAAAAATTTAAATGTGTTTTTTTTTAAACTGAATCTATATATTTCGTATGTTTTTTGCTGCCTCTGAGTGTGGGAAGGATTCAAAATTTTTAAATAGGATCTGTGGTCATTAGATACTTTATTATAAAGGAGTTAGTGGGACGAAACTATTGATATATTTTAGAAAAAAGAAAACAAATTAATTTCTAATTACCAAAATAAAGGTTGAATTGAATGTAACTATGGACACTATGGATTATATGAGCCGAAAATTATTAAATAATTTTCCTAAGTTTCTTAAAGAAATTTGTATGTATTTTTATGGATGTTTATTTAAAGGTATTAATTTAAGATTTAAGTTAGTTTAAGACATTCTATTTTGACAATGTTATCAGTTTTATAACTGTACTATTTTGGTAAAATATCATGTTTAACAAATAATAAAATTATCACCATCCAGACCAAAATGGCGGTCAAAAAACGTGAATATATTAGGATAGTTAAAACAATAAAAACAAATACTTCTTAAATTTTTTAATTAATTTTAATTTACAAAAATTTGATGTTAATAATTGTTTTTTTTGTAAAATTCAAAATGAAAAAGTTAGGTAAAAGTCTCAACACTAAGAAAATGGGTCAAACACGTTACGAAAGTATATATATATATATATATATATATATATATATATATATATATATATATATATATATTTACTTTTCATCAGTCAATATTGTTACGACTTTGAAATTATTGAACAGATATAAAAAAATCCCTGTTTAGATCCTCTTAGCATTCAAATCGTATACCGTATTTGTAACTAAGAATAATATATGTTGTCAAATGATATACCATATTTGTAATTGAAAAAATATGTGTTGTCAAATCATATTCTATATTTGTAATTGAAAAATATGTGTTGTCACATCATATTCCATATTAGTAACTGAAATATATATGTTGTAAAATCATATTCTATATTTGCAATTGAAAAAATATGTGTTGTCAAATCATATTCCATATTAGTAACTGAAAAATATATGTTGGAAAATCATATTCTATATTTGTAATTGAAAAATATATGTTGTAAAATCATATTCCACATTTGTAACTAAAAATCTGGCTATCTAATTCGAAAATTTGTAGATGAACTATAATTTTGAATTTTCTTCTGTTCTTTTATACTTTCCTTCATATTTTGTTGGTTTTCTGCCATTTTTTGAACTTTTACAAAAAATTGAACATTGGAAAACAGAGTTTAATCGGAAGTAAAAGTTTCGTCAAGCAAAATTTAAACAATTGTATAGTTTATAACAATCTTGCAAACATCAACATTGTTTTTCTGGTTTTGTCTAGACGTTATTACTAAGCGCACCTCCCCCTCCCCTCCTCTCATTTTTGTATCATTTACTCCTGGAAATGTCCGATGTTTAGCTCTAAAAATGGATATTGCATTAATACTGTAATTTTCAAATCTATCAAATTTGTAAATCACGCCTATAAACAGACCTTGAGTTGTGACTGAGGACACGGTAAAAGAAGGCGTTAAGTTGTTAAAAATCCTGTGATTGTTCAAAGATTTTATAGTGAAATCGTAAAACAGACATCTTACACCAAAGTAGGACATCTTTAATAGCTATTGTACTTGAATAAACAAACATTGTGAATGTTTAAAAGTGGGAAAACATAATGGTGAAAGAAAAGAAGAAATACTGTTGTTTGTGTTCTAACAGTCTGTACAAAACATTAAGAGGACAAGTGACCTTCAGAAAAGATCGGTTAGGGTATCAACTTGTGACGAAGCTAAACGTAAAGTTTTAACAAATTCTACAATGGTTGTGTGATCATAAGTTAGGTAAGGTTGTTTACATGTAAAATAACAAAAACAAATCACAATCAAGAAACGTATATGCTTGGATGTTCCAAGAGTTTCAATTTTCTCACATTTATGAAGTATAGAAAAAATTATTTTACGGGTGAAAATGTATTCCTATTCCGTTTTTGTCTAAATTTAAGTTGAGTTTTTGTGCTTAAGGTTTTTCTTATGCCTGTTAGGCAAATCAAGACGGGGGTGTGTGTAACACATACACAAACAAAACGTTATCAACGTGTTTAGAGGAACTGTGACGGTTCAATAGTCCGAACAACGGTCCGATAACGCAAGCACTGTAAACTGAGCTAAGACACTTCTTATAATTTATCCTGAGTGAATAAAGTGTTTTCTTGGAATAATGCCTATCATCATTGAAATGCTCTACAACCAAAAAGGGTGGACACGCAGTACGGAGTAAGTTTGGTAATACAGTATCTACAAAAATAGACTTTCGTTTTTTGACTAATCTTCAATCATCATAGCCTCAAGAAAATGAAAAATATATTTTCGACACGCCGTCAGTCATCATCGTAGTCGTCTTATGTAGGCGCGATAGCGGCTACAAAAATAAAGATATGAACATGAATAAAGGACTATACTGTGCTCATATACAACCATAGTGAAATTCAGAAAAATCAAATTGATAATGTCAAAATAGCGGTCATTTAAAAATTATTTCCCCCCACGTCTCGTATGTTATTCAACCATACTAAATTAGATGAAAAATTGCAGATTTCAACTCTGCATGTAATGTATCAAACCCATCGTTCGACAATGACAAATAGCGAAGTTATCGTCGAAAATGTAATTTCGAGTCATCACCTCCCAAGAAAATGTGACATCCGTATAGTTACGAAATACGGCATGGCCTGGTAACGGAGAGATATAATCAAGCTGCCATCACAACGCTGACCTCCCAATGAAAACTTAATGAGCTAGGCAGGAGTAATAAAGTAGATCTCCTCTGGGTACCAGGACACATGGAAATAAAGGTGAATTCAGATGATCTTGCGAAGAAGTGTGTATCAACCTCATTCGTAGGACCAGAACCTTTCTGTGGATTTGGAGAATACTACTTCAAGATGAGACTCAAAAGAGATGAAGAAGCCAGAAACGTAACCTAAACTAACCTAACCTACCCCTTAACCTACCCCTTAACCTAACCTAACCTTTCTGTAGATTTGGAAAAAACTACTTCAAGATGAGACTCAAAAGAGATGAAGAAGCCAGAAAAGTAACCTAAACTAACCTAACCTACCCCTTAACCTAACCAAGCCATTCTGTGGACTTCGAGAAAACTACTTCAAGATGAAACTAAAAAAGATGAAGAACCCAGTAAATCAAAACTCTGGAAAGAAACAAAAGGAGACAAGCTAAGGAGATTCACAGGAATTGAGACCGTAAGATATCCAGGCTGAGACCGTACCTAAACTTATGGTACGCGGTACATTCAGAGAACATCTCGGGAAAGTTGGCGTAATGGATAACACGACCTGCAGGGACTCTAAGGAAGGTGAGGGGCTGCGAGGCCGTAGTTATTAAAAGAGCAAAATCTTTGGGAGGACATCAACTAGAAAAAGAAAATCTACCATCTCCAATACCCCTTAAAATCGTACAATTTATGATAGCCACAAGGAATGGAAAGGATGCTGTATCTAAGTATCTCAGGGATAATGAAGGGGGGCACAATAGATCTATAAAGGTAGCAGTGCAGAGGTAACTCCCCTAAAATACAATTCAATACAATCAACATGAGCGTAGCGAGTAGAGTATTCTTCATTATGTACAGCATCGAGGACCACCATAGCCGAGACAATGACACGAGCGAAGCGAAGACATTTTCGGTAAGAGCGTGAATTCAATTAGCAATGCCTTTATTTGAAACAACTGCAATGAGATGGTTTCTCTTTTCAGGCGTTACATAAAAGAGCAAACGAGATGCTCTAACATTACTAAAAAGAATAAAACCGAGAGAAACCCGTAAAAACATTTCATAAAACGACCCTAGTGATTTTGTGCCTGTTGGTTTATGGTTTTATTGCAGACCGCAATACTACAAAGAAATTTATTGTTAAATGGATATACGAGCGTCTGTTAAGTCATAAATTATTGTCTAATAACATACGATGAAGCGGTGACGTATTGCCGGCCATTATCTAAGTTTTACAGATTGTTTAGGACTAGCGCGTCTAATGCTTTAAATCACAATGATTACTTTGTTACAAATAAATGGTGCAGGAACTTTCTCAATAACTTATCCGCAAAACCAAATAAAAACCGACAATAATATTAATCACTATATATTTCGGTTCAGTATTTGTCAGAGTTATTCCGTTAGTTCGCCATTTTGTGTTTTTTTTTTACAAAAAACATATTTTTAGAATAGAGTCCAAATTAATATGCTAGATATTTTTATGTGACCTTTTATCACTGTATAAGTCGTTCGCTATATCAGAAAAACCACTCACAATTTATTAGAGGCATGGAAATATTCTGCTTAGAAGCAATAACATCTTGTACTATTTTAAATTCATGTTTCTCAATTTTTTTTTCCGATTTCCTCTACCATATTAGTGGACTTTTAAATATTATATATGAAAAAATACATATAGTCTACTCTACCAAATTTCACGATCGTATCTCTTTTGTGGCCGCTAATGTGCTTACAAATGACAGCGACACTAGACTGAGTGTAAAATATATCTTTTGAAGTTTCGTGTAGCCATGAAACGTAAAGATCTGTAAAAAAAGGGTCAATTTTTTTTTTAAATTACCAAAACTTACACTATTCTTCGTGTTTTAGTTGCTTAGTAAAATGAGTTACTTGTTAAAAGATTTCATGTTAAGACCATAGGCTACTACACGAACAGAAAAAACGCGACCGAAAAGCGTAGCCATGGATTCTACATAAGGTTACGATTCAAACTACACGAACCGAATCAACGTGTTCGACAGACGTGTGACAACGGAGAGGCGGTTTGTACGCAATACGACGCGAACATTCTGCTAAATGAAAAACGCCTGTCAAACTAAAAAAAAAATTAAATTGTATTTACGTCAAAACAACGACAGAAAGTTTGTGCGTGTTGTGGTGATGTAGGCATCTCGATTTTGAATTTTAAAAACGGAAAGGTTTATCGTGGAAGTATAACAGCGACAACAGCTTTACGAAGTTTCCTGTAAGGAGTACAGTAATAAAAATATAAAGGCACAATGTTCGTTTGAGGCAATAGAGGATGGGGTAATCTTACAACTGAGAAGAAAACGGTTTATTACCATAATCGGTACTTGGGAAAGAGATTAAAAGTGTCTCACTAAATTATCTATGGTAAATAATATAGCAAATTTTTAAGGTAGGCCCGTATCGTTTAGGGAATGCTATTTGCCGTTTGTACGGAAGTATTTCTGCCTCATCTAAATAGTATTTTAAACCTTTAATTAGTAAACGATTATATATAGTAAGAAAATAGTCATAGTAATGTCAGTAGAACAAAAACTCGAACACAAGTACTCACAAAAATTACGTTTCTTGAGATTTTGTGAAAAAAACTTTTTGTGAGATCTTGTGTTCGAGTTTTTGTTCTACATAATATTATCTCACAAGTCAAGCTCAATATTTATTTTGATAAGCATGTTTTTGGTTCCAAGTCACAATTTAAATAAAATATTTAATTACCTTAGGTCACCTATAGACACGACAGAGCACACAATGTCAGACAAGCTCATATAATGTGTTTTTATTGTTTTTATTTTTGTGTCAGTGTATGTTCTTGTGTTAAATGTGTTTTTTAATATAATCAATGACGAGTTCTTCAAAGTGAACAAAGTAATTTTCTGATGATGGGGTTACGGCCACGAAACATATAAGAAACAATCAACAAAGAAGTCACAAGACGGACCTAAGGTAATTAAATATTTTATCAATATTTATTTATAGTAATGCCTCTTATGGAACTACCACTTTCCCAAAAATTCAATTTAACCTAACCAATCGCAGTGTAACCCCACCAAACTGCCAACTTATTACGCGGCACCAACACAACAAACCTCTATCTCATCCATTTTGAAACTGACACTGAAATTCGTCGACAAAATAAAGCCGAAAATTTACTCGTATAGTTTAAAACTAATCTATCTTAAGCGACTGATACTTTCTGTTTTTTTCTACTTGAAGTATCGCCCTTAGTTACAGTTAAAGCAAAATTAATTCCACTGTACTTAGTTTTAAAGCTAAGCATATCAAATTGATTGTTTAACTACTGTAATGGCTTTAACACACTCTCCTATTCGGCTAAAAATTTAACTTGAATAACAAATCAAGCTCTGAATAACATTTCAACTTCAATGTCAACCCAATAAAAACAACTTTAAAATGTAATTTATGGTTGGAATTCCTGATATGTTTGTTTGAAATTTGATATCTGTTGTTTTCTGACGCAATAAACGATTCTATTCTGCGAAGGAAAGAATCCGATTCTTGTATCTAACATCGCGTATTTCGAATTAAACTTCGCAAAAATGTTTATCATCCCTGTTTATGTTATTATAGTACAGACTAATAAAATACGATAAAGGCCATTCTGGTACTTACCCAGCCCTTTGCAATGTAATACAAGTGGATTCTTTAAATGTAACGCTCAAAAGTTGGATTCTGAGGCGTTGTAGAAAAAGTTAACATGTATTGGTAAATAGACTGTCTTAACCAGTAGTATAAGTTTGTTGAACACAGGTTTTCTGACGTAATTACTTTTATGACGTAAGCTAGGCACTTGCATGTGTATATATTAAACAACATTCACTCGCTGCGTTCTATTTGTCGCCGTCATCACGTGGGGAGAACAATATCAACAATAAAATGTTTAAAATGGCCGCCACGGTGAGATTTTCAATTTGATTTTTTTAAATTTCAACGAAGTTTTAGATGAACACATTTTATAAATTTGATTTTCGTGTCATCATTATTGTGATCACTATCATCGTGCATTTTTTCCCTACTGGGCTGTGAAAGCCTTTTACTCACCGGCGTCGACCTAGAGATCTTTTGCCGCCTCAAGTTCCTTCCTACACCCACTCAGTAATACCTGTCATCCTTATAAAGGAACAGATACTACCTATAGGGTTATCTAGGATGGTTTCCATCTCCTTCCCCGGAGGGCCTAGAGAATATAGCCTGGCTCGTCCTAACTCCTCACACTCTAAGAGAATGTGTTCTGCGGACTGTTCAGCCAAACCACATTTCCTGCAAGTATTATCTGCAGCAATCCCTATCCTGTGTAAATGTTTTCTGAGGTGACAGTGGCTCGTTAAGAACCCAACCACCCACCTCATGTTATCCCTTCTAAGAAAGATGAGTTGTTCAGCATGTTTCTTGCTTGGTCTAAGTAACCTCCTTGCAAGTCTACTTGTAGTTTAATTCGTCCAGGCCCTATTCATCCCTTTCCGTATCCATGTATCAACCGCTGCTCTGGCATGTCCATAGGAGATCCCGAACACCGGTATCATCTTGCTTACATACAAGCGATGGCGACGACGACAAACTCACGTTTCGGTTTACTGAGACCCTGAAATGCGACAATAAGTACCGCGATGGCACCCTTTAAATTTTTTGCACAAAAACGTCGTTCTTACATATACACAAATGTTAACAAACCTCCCAATAAACTAGTTTGGTTGCATTTAAAAACCTCAACTCTCTTCTTACCAAATTTAGTTCTACTCAAACTAAGCGTACGAGTATTTTCGTGTTTAGACATACAGTATACATACATCATGTACATGGTGATTACATGCATACACGAACACAAGTACTGCAATATGCTATTTCTGCAGAAATTTGTTCTGAAGGTACTACGCTTCCATGTCCGTTATTGCAATTTTAAGTAACTCATATCACGCAGCTCATGTGTACATGCTTGGGGAAATGAAGGTAATTTCCATACTAATAATTACATCTACATAAAAACATACATTTGGTTTAATATATGGAAATTATAACGCTATAAAGTTGTATTAGGGGGAGAATTACTAGTTCATGTAAACGTCTTTGTTTAAAGCCTAAAATTAACATTTTACATACTTAAAAATCTACGACTTTACCATGTTCCCATCTGTAGTTACATTTTCTAGGTCATTGTAATTTTTTTAATTTTTTTTTTTTTTTTTTTTACTTTTTTAGACTCTTAGGTTAAGAATAGTCTCACCTCACCACCACACCATGAATTTATCGTATAACATATAATCGTTACCCGACTAAATTATTATTATGCTAAACTTATCGATGTACAGTATATTAAATTCAGGAATGTCTTAACTGAAAAACAAAACTTATGACGATGTTACATTACGGTCCCAAAGTTAACCGTACTTGAGCGTGATCCGTTTCGCCTTATCGTAGGAAAGGTGACCGGAACTTGGTTGGTAACTATATTGAACAGACCACGATATTACATAACAGAGATGTGGGCAGTGTGTTATCGCCAAGCAGGCGAGGTGTGTTAGGTTAGGTTAGGTTAAGTAAGGTTAGGTTATGTTAGGTTAGGTTGTGTCGTCTTTATTTCGGTTTAGTACTTCATTGAAAATTTCAACATGGCTATTTAATTAATTGAGGCGTTTGAAGATTTTTTTTATTATTATTTAAACAAGATGAGTTGAAAATGGGGAACTCCCAATTTCCGTTCTTTTATTAGTCTAACTAGTGATAATGTTATGTGAGTGATTTTTTCGTAATTACTTTAAATTCGATAATGTATTGATTAGATTACTCTCTTCAAAGCTGGATATACTACGGTGCATGGGTAGACCTGGATTAGGTGATTTAGACCTCGAAATTAACATGACCCAAAGCAGTTTTCACCCCTTTAACGATCAATTTCTTGCCATATTTTGTATAGTGTAGGCCAATATGTTGTGGTTTTATCTGATCACGTTTGTGTTTACTCTTAGCTTTGACTGCTCAGGTCTACCAATAGGCAAGAGTTCTTTTCTTAGATTACAGATTTGATTTACAACATGCCCTAGTTATGCTGATGTTTTTATCTTTTACACTCTAGGTTTATCACTTGATAACGGGGAATTGAATAATACTCTCGAAACGTCGTGCACTAGTTTTTATATACACAAATGATGGTAAATGTCCGGTTAATTTCTGAACTGCGTAATGATCGGTACAAGCGCTTTAGTTGTAACCACCAAACAAGTCCAGTAGCTTAGATAAAATACAAATGATAGAGCTTAAACAACAATCTTTTCGCTTGAACAACTATGCCTTGGATATTTCTCTGTAGATGACCGATATTTTTTATTTGATGACAAATCAATGTTGGAAGTCTACAACTTATTGGTGGAATATAAACTCCATAACAGAAAAATGTGTGCTAATATTTTGTTATAATACTACACTTCAAATCGGAGAATGATTTAAAACGAATGTATTATACTCAGAGTTTCATAATCTAACGTGAGCTATTGTTAATGTTTTTCCAGCAAAGAAGGTATGATCCAAGAGGCCCAGAGCAATCTTACACTGTACATCGTACATTATTATGTGTTCATTATGTGCTAATATTCCAATCAGATTTAGAACAGGGATGGGCACTAATAGACTACAGTTTCGCATCGTCATAAATTGTCAGCCCACGGCTTTTCTTAAGGTCGTTTTTATAATTTATGTGTCGGCCGTAATTTAATACCCAATGTGTTGGCGGGGCGTTGAAATTGTCGCCGATGTCTTTTTGGGGAGAACTGATTGTAGTGTTCGCTGAGATTTATATCTTTGGCTCATAGTCATGATTAGGCGGTTCTTTAGGCCTGGTTAGTGTTCAGGCATTTTATAATTTAATTTGGAATTTTAAGTTCAACATTAGATTTCATTGGAATAAGAGATCGAATTAGACTGAGTTTAAAAATATTCAGTGTAAAATTGTTAACCGATCAGCTCCTAATTGTTACATGATATATAAATATTTAATCTAGCCATCACAAGATTGTCCAATGTTAATGTAAAAACGAATGCTTTCTAAAAATAAAGAGAAAACCTATTTGTTTGTAACCTTGAAAAGGATGGCTAGTAAACATTTTCATTATTTTTTTGGCAAACTTTTTATCCCTCTTTCCTCCTTAAGCGATTTTCAAAATTTCTAACAAAAACATAGTAACAGCTTTTTTATTCCAAATCTACAAGTCATATACAGAGTGTGCAAAATTGTGTTTCCAAAGTTTAAAAGGTGGTTTCCCACATCAAAACTAAGACAAATTTCGTATACACATTTCTCCAGAATTTTCTAGTTCCCAGATATTCTCTTTTTTCCAGTTGTTTCCCCTTTTTTCAAAAATATTTTATCTCCAAAACAATCTGACAGATTGAATTGAAACTTGGCATGGTACCTAATAAGATAACGAACTATTTTAAAAAAACAAACCAACCTAATCCAATAACCCGTTTCAAAATAGCGGTTGATTCAATTTTTTAACTCTAAATAACTCAAAAACGGAAAATTTTTAAGACAAATTTAAAGGGCCGCCAAATTGAAATGAGTTATTGGATTAGGTTTATTATTTTTCTCGAAATACTTCTTTACCTCATTAGATACCATACCAAGTTTCAATTCAATCCGTCAAACCGTTTCCGATATAAATATATTTTGTGAAAAAAACAAAATGGCGGATATCTGGGAAACTAACAAATCTGGACTTTTTTATAGTTTTGATGTGAGAAACCACCTCCTGAAGTTTAAAAAGACCATTTTGCAACACCCTGTAATTTAAAAAAAAAAGATATATAAAGTAAAAAATATATAGGCCTATAACACTAAAAAAAATGATACAGGTATGCAAATATCATTCCATAATCGTACATAACATGATCCTATTAGTCTTTAGTCCGAATGATCTGTATAAAAGTATTCTAAGAATATAATATACCACCAAACATAATAGGATTAGAAAGAGTGACAATGAGTGACACCAAAACAAGGGTGAAAATAAATAAAACGTTGAGTAAGGAATTAATTCAAAATTAATCCATTAGTGAAGCAAGGAGATGGACTCTGACCCTTTATTTGATCTGGCTTTGCATAAAGTGATAAATGTAATTAAACAGAAGGAAAATAATATATATAGAAAATCAAATTAAACTTGAGCATATGCTAATGGTATTGCAATTATTACTCACGTAATAAGCACTGTTAAATAAATCGATGGACAAAGAAATAGGATTTGGACATAAGAATGTCAGATTAGAAGAGCTCGGGAAACTTCACAATTAGATAAATGAGCTTTGAAGCCGTTTCTTGTTTTAGATATCTAGAGATAAGGGTGTATAATGAGTAGAGGGATAAATCGTAGGTATTACAAAAATACGAAACTCAATATATACAAAACATTGGTCACCGTGGATCAGAGACTTGGATCTGAAAATCTTCTCAAACTACTTTAAGCGACGCATACTAAAGAAAATATATTGACCCGTAAATAAAGGTTGATGGCTGGAGATAAAATTCAAGTTGGAAAAGTTCATTGGAGGATATGATTTGATTTTGAAGGCTCAGAGTATAAAGAAGTTTTGGACATGTGGAGAGAATAGCGGAAGACCGGATCCCCAGAAGAAAAGACAGAGCAAGGTTTAAATGGATGAGTAGCGTTGCTGTAAATTTTAGGGCGGTAAAAGATGGTAGAAGAAAAAGTACATTTGAGAGTAGATTGTAGAACAGGCCCAAATTCACCAAGGACTGACATTCCAAAATGTTCACACAAAACAATACATTTCTTACTACTGTACCTGACTAGAAAATAAAAATGGAAGAAATAACCAATGGAGATTCCATAATTTACAAATTGATTTTTGTACAAGCTATCCATTATATTTTTCAACGCCATTTTATTCTCGATGTTTTTGCCTTCTTCCGCTTCTTTATTTTTTACATCCACAAAATCCAAACTACTTTTTTATTATATCGCTTGTATATTACAAAAGGAGAATATAAAGTTTGATAGCTTTTCCATCTAGACAGGACTTCGAATCTCAAAAACGACTCCGGCTACGTTATGCTCGCCACCAACTTTGAATCACTACCAAACTCTCCTGTCAAACTGTGCAAGACCAGTTGTGACATCCAACGGTAGTGTGGACCTGTCAGCTGCTGATGTGAATACTTGAAAAAACAGCCTCATAATTATTTGTATATTATTACTTACCCAATATACGAAATATGAGGCGAATTTAGTATTCGTTTAATATGAAAACTTTGTTTTTTGACTGATCTTCACGTTTCATTGCCTCAGGAAACCGAATTACTATATTTTATCACTAGTACTGAAAGTGGTCTTTTCCATGCAAGGCGATAGCCGAATTATGAACGATAACTCATCACACTGTAAATAATAATAATAATAATAATAATGATAATAGTTTGAAAAGTGTAATTTATCAAAATAAAGTGATTACCCCCCAAAAAAAAGTATAACTTTATAACAAAACTTTTAGAAACATTGAAGATTATAATTTCTACATTTTAAACTTCATTTATTTATTGACAATTTATTTATTGCAGTTTTCATTGTTACTTGTGTTCATTTTCTGGTTGGGCAATTTATTCTGTAGGATCTGATATGTTTGTGACTGTTGAGTTGCCACTGCATTACTTTCAGTTACTTCGTTGCTAGTACTCGTAATGAATATGAACAGCTGATTTTAAATACATAACTACTGCTGATAGAAACAACATGCTACTAGCACAACTGGTGTAACATTACATACCAGTACGATGAAAATCTCCAGCTATCTTTGCCGGATAAGACCGGGAAAATATCACTTTCAATATTCACAGTTGTTATTGAAAATTATTCGTTTCGATACAGTTTGATGAAAAAACTATTTTTTACTTGCCGTTCGTCCGTTGTCGTTGTCGTTAGTGCGTAAGTATGATAGCGGCGACAAAGATAGAAAGATAAAATTTAGTATAGAAGTGCTCATTATAGAATCCTATTGAAATTCAGAAAAAACAAATTAAATAATATCAAAATGGCGCTCCTTGTAAACAGTTTTTGTTCATTTATCGTGTATTTTTAAACTTATAACACACTCAATAAGATACAAATTTGTAGACTTCTCACCTCTCTATGATGACAAATAGCGAATTAATTATCAAAAAATGTAATTTCACTTCCCAAGAAAGTGTGATATTCGTATATAGTTACGAAATCCAGCAGGGCAGAGACTAGAGGCTCCAGAGCCGAGCCAACACACAAGCAAAGCGAGTAGAGACTTTTTATCCACACAACTACGAGGCCCGTTAAGGACTAGTCTACGTCAAGAAAGTACGTGAAAACCTGTGTAACAACGGTGTTAAAAAGCATCTACTATTAGATTTACCAATACAATTTAACATTTCCTACAAGAAACCAACTTTGTGGTTTTATATTTAGAGGATCTCCTTATATTAAATTGTATGATAGGGCTGGGTAAGTACCATGATGGCCCTAATAACTTGGAAGAAGAAACGGTATATTATGACGCAGTTTGTTTTTATGAAAGTAAATTAAATTGTTATAAAAAAATATTAAAACCCATTTCTGCTTCCAAAACAAGATAAGTCAGGGACACTGCGTGACTAAGCTGTTTCTATAAAATACGATTTTACTGCTTTTCTTTAGTCATATTCCTATAAACCATAAATTGCCATGCTTTGTGGGGCTGTAAATATTAAACTATATATCAGTAAATAGTCTAACCTAACTTGCGTGCCAAATTCGACTATAATCAAACTAAAATTACGAGTATCATTGATAGTTGCTACTTGCCCAGCAAACGAAGTATAGGGTAAGTTTAGGGATCGCCAAATATTCTACTTCTGTTTTTTGACTGATCTTTACGTTTCATGGCCTCAGGCATGACGTCCGTCCGTCGTCGTCGTCGTCTGTATTTTTAAGCACGATAGCGACCACAAAGTTTTAAAATAACACGACATTTCGTATAGATGACTATAGCGTGCTTATATAGAACCCTATCGAAATTAATAAAAAGCGAAATTAAAATATCAAAATGGCAGCCATATTAGACAGTTTCTTATTCATATCTCGTATACTATTCAACTTGACACTAAATTAGATAAACATTATTAGATTTCAACTCTACATTTCTCGGATTTATACAGAGTGTCTAGAAAATACTGTCCCAAATTTCACCAGGCTTATTCTATAGATGAAAACAAGAAGAATAAAAACCTTTAGTTTCTTTATAAATAGCACTGATATTATTTTTTTATAATTTGTCTATTAAAACAACTACCAACGAATTATATTTTTACTTTTTAGCCGATAACTCGATTATCTGTTGAGCTACAGAAATAATTTAAAAAAACAGTTTTGAGTGTCATTAAAAAAGTCACTTTTTGTTTCCTAAATTTTTTTTGATATTTAACATTAAATATTTTTAATGGCCGCCATTTTGAAAATATACAAAAAGGATGTTCTGTTTTTTTTGTACAAAGGTAAAAGGTTACGTAACAAATATGTACACCAATTTTAAGCTCAATATCTTTTGTATTTCCAAAGATATTAAGTGTTTAGTAAAAAAACAAAATGGCGTATAATTAGAAAACTAAGTATTTCTGGACTTATGTTTATTGGACTTTTTTTCGTTATTTTTACCTATAGAAAAGTTTTCTATAAAACTGATCATGTTACAGATTAAATAACCGGAAAGTAAAGAAAAGAGAGTTAAAATAATAAATTACGTTTTCTTTTATTTTAGTTTTAATTTGTTGTCAGTTAACTACTGAAATATTAGACGACAAAGAAATTTAAAATGTTATGTCCGTAAACGAAACTTGTTTTATTAAATTTTGGAGATACTTATTTTTCGAAATACAACACTTTATTTTCTACTATTCTAAAAGACATAAATTTGTAAGAACTGGGTTTAATAAGAGCTATTGACGTTACATCGCTAGACTTAAGAGATAGAAAAAAATTATTAATAATAGTAAATAAGATTTAAAAAAATATAACTGATTAATTCACCCATGTACAAAAAGAGAAGAGAACACCTATTCACCTATTCGCTAAGAAGAGAAAACAATAATTGGAGAATTTAAATATACAAGAGAGAAACTTAGATTATTTGGAAACGATAAAACCTGTAGAAGAGGGATATAAATTAGAATTGGAGATGGAAGAAAATATAAAACAGAGATAAGATAAAGAATATAATAATTTTATCAAAACATTTGAGAGATTTGGATACAAATGGTTGTTTTACTTTTACATGTATTCGTTTTAAATAATAAAGGTAAATTAACTTTGTCGAAGCACTATGTGTAAAACATAGTATTGAATCTCTGTATTGTATAAAGGGGAAACTTAAAAGTCTATTAAGTATTAGCGAGGATAGAGAATTTTTAAGTAAAGAAGGATTTATTTTTATCACCTACATTGGATAATAAATATTTTACTATCCAACAGATAAATCTTTTAAAGAAATTATGATAAATGGGCGAGTTATTCAAGGTGGCGTGCTTTTAAGGATTTAAAGATATTAAAGGTATAAGAAAATTAGGATTACAGCGAAGATATAAAAATAAAAAAATTGGACATAAATTAATAAAGTACAAATAAAGGTCTATAAGAAATTTAAGAATTTGAAGAGGATTGGAGTTAATCATTTCTAATTTTATTTCAAAACTTATTGGAAAAAGATCAAATATATTTTTAAGTTCGAAAATATTGCAGGTTGTTATGTTTCTAATTATTGGTTGGAAAAGAAACTCTAAAGTAAATATTTAAATTTTACGTTTAAAATTAAGTTGGATAAGATTAAATCAATGCCAAATAAAAATAAAGAACGATTAGTGTTTATTGCTAAGCTAATTTTATATCTACTACTTACAGCTGATATGTTGAAAACATTCTCTGAATACTTCCTTCTATTCTCCCTACAACAAAATAAAAAACACAAATTGTAAAAGTTTATTTTAGACACACCATATAATTTGTGTAATCCCAACAAAAAAACAAGTTACTAGATTTCCTTATGATACTCTACCAAACATCCAATTAAAAAATCGATTTATTTGCTTAAATATGATATCCTGGAAAAATTATTCAATTATTTCATGTTATTTTGGGATGAACGATGGGCAAAATATTTTATACTTTACAAACAACTTAGTTTGTATACATATAAGTCTTTAAGTTTATTTTTAATGTCTCAATTTACCACTAATTGTGATAACTTTAAAAACCTCACATTTAATCTCACTCAGAAAAAATTAAATACAAATATAGCTTTACAAGTATTCTTTAATCAACAGATATAAATTAATTACTATAATTGTAGGGACAAAAGAGGCTGATTCTTACAATAAAATCCGTTGAAGCTGTGCGGACTATTTATTTGCAGACCCTATAATCATCTAGTTAATCATTTTTTGAAATAGAATACATACGGATTTAAAATAATTATTAATTTTTAAAAACGACACAAAATAATTTTACTCTACGATACACCAGTCATTATCGTAGACAGAACATAGGAAAGGCGACAGACGGACATAAATTTAAAACCACTTTTAGGGTCCACGAGATCTTAAAACCGATATATCCATAAAAAATAAATATTGATTTCTTGACGCATCACATAACTTTATAGTAGGCTACGTATATATGAGAAATCAGGAATAGTACTCATTGAAAGTTTTATTTGTCAGTTTTTATTTAAAATGTTCCTAACCTACAAAATTGTAGATGAATCGAAAAGAAATTCGCATTATCTTAACAAACGATATTATAAAGAAATCTGATTTTCTACGAATATTGAAACTGTTTATATAAATTATTCTTATGTGAGGAACTAAATAATCTTTACAGATGAGTTATAGTTAGGCTTAACTGAAAAATACAGATGTCATCTTAACGAAAGTAAACAGTAGGCCTATATATGAACCAGAACTCAAGAAAACGACCAGGTAATTCAAGTTTTCTTGTTTTAGTCTAAAGTATTTGTTAATAAAAATTAAAATAATGTGTTAGTTTATATTAAAATTAATTTTTGTTGGTAATAATAATTATCTGTCAGAGACAGCAGGAAAGCAGTCTATCCATTTACCTCAAAATAAATTGATACACTGTTAAATTTGTTATTTTATATGTACAACGATTCATTTTAAAATTATTTGGTGATAAATATAGAAAGTAATTAAGCTCACGTTTTAAATAATCTATATTTACATTGTTCGAAAAAGTAATTTGAAACAAAGCAGCGAGCAAAAAGTCACCAACGGTTTATCCTCAGTTTACACAACAATCCAGTGAAAATTGTTTTAGATGATTTTGTATATTAGCTTCATAGTTCAGATCTTGATTTTAACTGCCAAAGTACGTTTCAATCTAATTACTTTACACAGCAAACATCAAAACCAACTGTTTATAACTTCATAACAGTTGTCAATCAATTTTATTATAATATTACACTAAATCCATAATATTGTATTTATTCTTTTATAAAATAACGATTCTCAAATAATTTAACAATATAACTTCTTTTTTTAACAGGAGAGAATTTAGGGATGGCTTTCTCCAAATCGATTTTCGTAAACTGGGCTAGTTAGAGCATAGCAAGGTGTTTTTTTTTTACATACAGGGTGATTCTTAAGTATGAGTTTATATTTATAACTTATACAGAAACAGCAAATCTAAGTAGTTGAAAAAATTATACTTTTTTGAAGGTTTGAAATTTTGTCCGACATCTTGGTTCTGCCTTATTAAATCAAACTTTATTTTTTAAATATGAAGATGGACATGTGATACATGATTTTCGTGTAACATTTTACAAGGGAAACGACTGTGAAAGCCGTTTTTCTATAAATGCCCTCGTTTTTAAGTTATAAGCATTCAAATTCGCAATGAGGGAAAAATCGCGTTAGCAATAAAACGAAGTAAAATGCGCCTTCGAAACTTTTCTATTGTGTTCCCTGCAAAATAAAGAGTTAATAAGCTGCATTGTTGTAACGTAATTCAAACAGCTGATTTAAACTAGGCTTACTTTCATAATCGGATATTACTTGAGATTATTACGCATTGGCAATCTGTAGAGGGGAAGCACTTTGAACACTTGTATTAGTAATCTATGATAGAATATATTTAGTTAAATTTTAAACTTAAATATTACAATATTTAAAGTGTTTAATAACAGTTGTATTTATTTTGTAGTTGGGTTTTTAATTATTGGTTCTTGTTTATTATTATCATTAATAGTGTTTAAAGTTCGTTAAAGTGGAAAATATAATAGAAAAGCAAAAATATAATAGAAAAGATTCAACCGCGCATTTCACCCAGTTTTATTGCTGACGCGATTTTTCCCTCATTGCAACTTTCAATTCTTATAACTTGAAAATGAAGTATTTCACCATCGTTTTCCTTGTTAAAATTTAGTTGAAAATCATGTATCACATGTCCATCTTACTATGTAACAAATAAAGTTTGATTTTATACAGCGGATCCAAGATGGCGGACAAAAATTTTAAACCTATAGAAAAGTGTATATTTTTAAACTACTATGTAGATCCGCATTTGTTTCTGCCTCCAAGTACCTCTCAGTTATGCAGTATAAAGCCGTTTCCATGTTTATAAAACACTCAGGTTAAATAAAGTTACCCTACTGGGAAATACTTCTGAATCTACTAATACAATTTAACATTTGCTACAACCCCAAGATACCAACTTTTGGGTTTTATATTTTGAAGATCTGTCTGCATTACATCGGATGTTGTGGCTGGGTAAGTACCATGATGGTGCTCATGAAATTCTTTTTGATTAGTTTGAATAAAAGTTACGATTTCGGTTATTTTTAACTTTTTTTTCTTACTATTTGTAATAATTGTTGAGAATACTCATGAGTATTGTTTTTCCCTCTCTTTATTTTTAGAAATGATGTTATAAAACATGTTAAGTTAATCAAATCGTTGCGCAATCAAAAAAACAAGAACACTATCAGTGCAGAACTCCATCTCCTAAAAAGAAGAAATACGACAAGCAATATATACAGGACAGGAAGCCGAGCGTAACATTCAAATTGAATAGCCCTCACAATCCGCATACCACTTAAAGACCTATAAACCGACATATTAGCAATGTCCATGATATTTACATTGTTCTAGTTCAAGTTTTATGACAGCCATCCAAAGTAAGAGAGTACACCTGAGAATTCCATTTATGTTTCTTTGTTCGGGAACCAATGCTCACCGAGTGTGAAGCAGCTTAGACCACAGATCTGTTTTCTTTCTTCTTCTTCTTTGCGATTACCTCAGGTGTTAATGTGATCACTTATTGGACGTGAGAAATAGTTTAAATTATAGGTCACCTTTCCGAGCCCACCGGTGTACGTTAGATGTTCTTAGAATAGTGAGACAATAGCTCCAAATCGTTGGCAGGAAGAACGTCCAGTGGTGACTTACTACTGGCCACAAGATCATACTTTATACTATACAATCTAAAACCCTGTTGATTTTCTTGCACAATCATAGTATAGAGACAATTATCAGATATGTAAAAAAAAAAATAATGTCTAGTTTTGAGGAGGTAAGCGAGAACAAAAAAAAAGTGATTTTTTGAATGATACCTGAGCATCCTCTACAGCGCAAACGTACAGACCGATTTTTGAATAACCCAGTATAAGGTACTATTTCGAAGATTGTTTTTCAACTTATATTCACGTTTCATGGCGTCATTAAACCGAAGTTATTTACAACACATAGTCAGTCTCGTAACCACGATAGCATCAAAATTTAAGTTAGGAACATGAAACTTGGTGCAGGGGAGTTTCTGTACATTACATTTAGTGTGCTCATTTAGAATCTTATTGAAATACAGAAAGATCTAACTAAAATAGCGGCCAGTTTGAGAACGTACAAAATGTTATAACATCCATCCACATTGCTAGTTTTTTTGTTATTTAATAATGATTCTAAAATCGTCATTTTTGGAGAGATGGCGACCTATAAATTTTTGGGGTCGTTAGATGCTATTTTTGGGGTATGTTAGGTTAGGTGTAGGAGTACAATTTGATAAAAGTCTAACCTAACCTAACCTATAGTTTATTTTTTACCGATTATTCTAAAACCGGCATTTTTTTGGAGAAAGAGTCAGACCTTACTTTTTGGGGGGTCGTTGAGGTTACATATGAGTACAATTTGATCAAAATTTAACCTCACCTAACCTAACCTGACCTTAACTTTACCTGACCTAACGTAAAGTGACCTAACCTAACCTAAGAGCGAAGTTATCGTCAAACATGTAATTTTTAAACCGGACTTTTTAAAAAATAAAGAAAAGTTAAATTAGTACAAGTAAGAGATCTGGTAGGACCGTAATGTCGCCAACACGAGCGTAGCGAGTGGAGGTTCCTTTACAAATGTACAGCTTTGAGGCCCGTTAGGAACGAGACAATGACACGTGCAAAGCAAGTGGAGACTTTTAACATGTAGATGAGACCAGTACAATTAGGTGGTTCAGAACACCTCTGTAACAACTGTTTTAAACAAACTCACACTACTGGATAAGACTTGATCTAAAATACAATTTAACATTTCGTACAAGTCCCAGAAAAACCAACTTTTGTGCATTACATTTAGAGGATCCACTGGGTGAGTACCATAATGGAGCCACTTCTTAATAAATAAGGCTCTATATTACATACCATCTATTTAGTCTGTATTCCACTCGCGATGCCATAGAAGCGGTTATTTATAGAGTAGAATCTGTATTGATTTAATATTATTAAACATTGTAACATGTTGATTGAAAGCCTATTGTAATACAATACACAAACACTCCATTGTTATTCATATGTTTTAGCATGGCTTACATGATATAATGTTCTGTTACATATCACAATAGACAATACCATTAACGTACTACGGGTGATATTGTGTTAAAATGGAAATTTCATTATAGCGTGTTAATTGTTCAAGAACATATTAAATTATTTCTAGAAATTAAATTTTGCTTTTCTTCTTCTTCTTTTATTTACCCAGTACAGGGTTTAGTTTAGTAATCGTCAAAAATTTCAACCTCAGTTTGTTCTGATCTGTATGGCCTCCGGTAACGGAAAAAGTGGTTTTCAACAAGCTGTCCGTCCTTCGTCGTTGTCGTCTGTACATAAGCACGAGAGCGGACACAAAAATTGAGATAGGAACATGTTTTAGGCGACTATATTGCGCTCTTATAGGAGCCTATAGAAATTCCAAAACAATGTATAAAAGTCAATATAGCGGCCATTTTAAACAGATTTTTATTAAAGTGTCCTGTGTTCTTCTTTTATAACAGAAGTTATTGTCAAAAATATATATTAGAACGCTGACTTCCCGCGACAATGTGATTTTCGTATAGTTACGAGGTCGAGTTACCAACACGAGCGTAGCGAGTATCTAAAGCTTCGAGGCCCGCTCGTACCGAGACACCAACACGAGCGAGGCGAGTGAAGACATTTTCCTACATACACTTTAAGGTCTATCCGACGAGAGTACTCCTATACAATTACGAGGTTAAGAAAACCTGTGTAACAATTGTTGAGACGTTATCCTTTATCTACCAATACAATTTAACGTTTCCCACACGACACAAGAAACAAACTTTAGGACATTACGTTTAGAGGATCTGCTTGTATGATGGAGCCGGGTAAGTACCGTGATGGAGCTCATCTATTTGTTTCTTGTTATTTAAAGGCTATCATCACCTTACAAAAGAAGAAAAAAGCATAAAATAAAGGTTCTTAACTCTTTGGCGAAGAGAGATTTAAAAGGGAAGATGAAAGAAAGAGATCTAACTCAAAGCTACATAAAAAGTTGTAGATCCAGCTAGGGTCTTTCGGGATTGACATGCTTATACTCATTCCAGGAAGCCCACGAGAGTTTTGAAATTATAACTTCCTCTCTGTCAAACTATGATGTTTGTCTCACTTATGATTTTAAAAAAGGATTTATTGACTAAATGTTTTAATTTCATGCAGAGTAAGTGTTCTACTCAAAAATTTGTTTTTAAATTTCTTAAGGAATTATCAACATTATAATGATTGTAAATAAAATACCACCGCATCAACCACATTTTGTAAATAAGCATCTCCATGAGTACAAATTGATTCTGCTCCTATGAGGGAAGTGGTGGTTTTAATTTCATTTAGAGTAAGTGTTATACTCAATAATGTTTTATATTAACATTATAATGATAACATAATTCAGGTTGTAAATAAACTATCACCTCATCAACCACAACTTGGAAATAAGCATCTCCATGAGTACAAATTGATTCTGCTCCTATGAGGAGAGTGGTGGTTTCAATTCATTTAGAGTAAGTGTTATACTCAATAATGTTTTATATTAACATTATAATGATAACATAATTCAGGTTGTAAATAAACTATCACCTCATCAACCACAACTTGGAAATAAGCATCTCCATGAGGACAAATTGATTCTGCTCCTATGAGGAGAGTGGTGGTTTCAATTCATTTAGAGTAAGTGTTATACTCAATAATGTTTTATATTAACATTATAATGATAACATAATTCAGGTTGTAAATAAACTATCACCTCATCAACCACAACTTGGAAATAAGCATCTCCATGAGTACAAATTGATTCTGCTCCTATGAGGAGAGTGGTGGTTTCAATTCATTTAGAGTAAGTGTTTTACTCAATAATATTTTATATCAACATTATAATGATAACATAATTCAGGTTGTAAATAAACTATCACCTCATCAACCACAACTTGTAAATAAGCATCTCCATGAGTACAAATTGATTCTGCTCCTATGAGGGAAGTGCTGGTTTAATTTCATTTAGAGTAAGTGGTATACTCAATAATGTTTTATATTAACATTATAATGATAACATAATTCAGGTTGTAAATAAACTATCACCTCATCAACCACAACTTGGAAATAAGCATCTCCATGAGTACAAATTGATTCTGCTCCTATGAGGGAAGTGGTGGTTTCAATTCATTTAGAGTAAGTGTTTTACTCAATAATGTTTTATATCAACATTATAATGATAACATAATTCAGGTTGTAAATAAACTATCACCTCATCAACCACAACTTGGAAATAAGCATCTCCATGAGTACAAATTGATTCTGCTCCTGTGAGGGGAGTGCTGGTTTAATTTCATTTAGAGTAAGTGTTTTACTCAATAATGTTTTATATCAACATTATAATGATAACATAATTCAGGTTGTAAATAAACTATCACCTCATCAACCACAACTTGGAAATAAGCATCTCCATGAGTACAAATTGATTCTGCTCCTATGAGGGGAGTGCTGGTTTATTTTCATTTAGAGTAAGTGTTTTACTCAATAATGTTTTATATTAACATTATAATGATAGCATAATTCAGGTTGTAAATAAACTATCACCTCATCAACCACAACTTGGAAATAAGCATCTCCATGAGTACAAATTGATTCTGCTCCTATGAGGAGAGTGGTGGTTTCAATTCATTTAGAGTAAGTGTTTTACTCAATAATGTTTTATATCAACATTATAATGATAACATAATTCAGGTTGTAAATAAACTATCACCTCATCAACCACAACTTGGAAATAAGCATCTCCATGAGTACAAATTGATTCTGCTCCTATGAGGAGAGTGGTGGTTTCAATTCATTTAGAGTAAGTGTTTTACTCAATAATGTTTTATATCAACATTATAATGATAACATAATTCAGGTTGTAAATAAACTATCACCTCATCAACCACAACTTGGAAATAAGCATCTCCATAGGTACAAATTGATTCTGCTCCTATGAGGGAAGTGGTGGCTTCAATTCTCGCAAGACTGTCGATATATTTATTTACCATCTACATGTCCAAGCACCTAGAGGATGGTTACATTGTTGTTATTGCCTAAAGTTTTATATAGCAATCTAGTATCATCTGAGAGTTGACGATATAGTCGCACCCTTAAAACATATACCTCTAAGATCTGTCATAATAGAGTGATCATCACGATAACGATTAGAGCCCTATTACTAAATTCAGGAAACTTTGTTGGTTTGCATTGCAGGGTTGGGTAAAGTATCAAGATAACGCCTTTCAATCTTGATAAAACAAGTTCAGATAGAACAAGTTGATTGGTAGCATCAACCCAGCCCCCATCACACAATATAATACAAGCAGATCCTCTAAATGTTAGTCTCTTAGACTATGTAGGAAATGTCAAATTATATTGGTAGATTAACGTGTCTTGCCCAACGTTTACAGCATTTGTTACAAAAGTTTTATGTACTTCGTAACTATATATATAATTAGTTTCATGATGTCGGCTAAGCCTCGATGAAAAGTATATATTGAAATGGTTTCAACTTGCTTCGCTCATAAAGGTTCTTGACGCTAGGATAGGATTTGATGATGATAAATTACCCTCGGACCAATTACATTTTTTGTGTGATCAGAGTTCTAAAGCACATTTTTAACGATAACTTCATTATTTGACATAGTCGAGAAGTGAGGTTTGTTACCATTACATCCTAAATTGACAACTATTAATTTAGTGAGTTCTAAGATGAACAACACAAAATATAGGAATAAATAACTATTTAATTTGGGAATCTTGAAAATTTTAATTAAATTTTTTTTAAATTTCAATAGAGGTTCTATATGAGAATACTATAGTCTCCTGCACCATATTTCATGTGCCTATATTTATTTCTACAGCCGGTATCGTGCTCGCGTACGAGACAACGGGAACGACGACGGACTTACTGCACGTCGAATATCACTTATTACGGAGACCGGGTTACGTGAAGATAAGTCAAAAAGCGGATGTAGATTACCAAAGTTACTCGTATAAAATGTACACATTGTGTAAAAAATGATGAGGAAATTGCAGAATGGAGTAGATGTAAATCAGCGGTAAAGATGCACATTGCAGTTACACTTACTTGCTAATAGCTAGATTGATACTCGCCGCTGCTCCAGATATGCCAGCTATTCTTCTGCATGGATGGTTATAATCACCGCGCGCGCTCTAATTGTGACATTTACAGTAGAAATGGAACAAATTGTAAATTGCCATTTGTTTGTATGTTTGATAGATAATGGCAATAAGTAAATTTAACGAATTGAGGTTAGAATATTAAATAATATTAGGTATTTTTTTTTAACAATCAATTGATTTCAATTCAACAAACGATTGAAATGCGTTAAATCAATATTTATGCAGATGGTTCAATCAATGCGGGATTTTCTAAATTTGAAACTTTTTTTTAAACACAAAAATAATCGTATAAACAAACAAGTTGTGTTGACATCTCGGTACTTACCCAGCCCCATTATACAATGTTATACAAAGCAGATCCTATAAATGTACTTCACAATAGTTGCTTTATTGGGTCTTTTAGGAAATGTTAATTCTACTGGTAGATAAAGGTTAGAAAGGTAAGTTGTTTTAAAACAGTTGTTACACAGGTTTTCTGAACCTCGGAACTGTATATATCACTTCTTTTCATTGACGTTGGGTAAGCTCTTTCAGGTCTCGTAGATATGCACATATATTAGATTAGAGTGTTCTTTTCTAACACTCTTCGCTCGTGTTTGTGTTTCGGCCTTGGTACATCTAGAAGCTGTATCTTTGTGAATCAGACCTGTTGGATCTCATACCTATTTTCTTGGGAGTCAGGGTTAGAAATTACATTTTTTACATTATCTTCGCTACTTGTCATCGCAGAGAGATGATATTGGTACCAATAAAAGTCAAGAGTTGAGATCTTCAAATTTGTATCATCTTTAGTGTGTTGTAAGTTGAATAACAATCGAAACATGAACAAAAAACTGTTTAAACTACCGTCATTTTAATATTTCAATTCGATTTTATGAATTTCAGTAGTAAATACAAAATTAAGAATTTCATAAAACGTTATACAACTTGGTCTATACTATGTATACTGGAAACGACCCTCTATTCTACCAATATAATTTAACATTTTCAACAAGACCCAAGAGACCAACTTTTGGGCATTAATTTACAGAATCTGCTTGTATTACATTGTATGATAAAGCTGGGTATCGTGATTTCGCCCAGCAATGATTTTAGACAGTTTCAGTTGTAATTATATATTGATATGTAACCATTAATAGTCAATAAACACACTTTATTATCATTTATATTGCAATATTTTACCGGACGGCCCACCGAAAACTATACACTTGCATTTTCTTATATTTAACTTCATTTTTCATAAAAGGGTGGTCTACAAAATAAAATGTACGAGTTCGTACGAATTGTGTAATAATTAATTTTAATATATGAAAATCGGAAATCTATTAGATATACTAACTTTCCGATTTTTAAAATTTTACAAATCGACGGCATTTTCTAGTTTAAGGCTATGTGAGGATCGACAGATGT
Source organism: Aphrophora alni (assembly GCA_963513935.1). Lineage (NCBI taxonomy): Eukaryota > Metazoa > Arthropoda > Insecta > Hemiptera > Aphrophoridae > Aphrophora > Aphrophora alni. Next base: position 144,532,162 of record OY740766.1, read on the forward strand.
CGTTTGATTTTCTAAGCCATTTTTTAAGCTGTGGTAAACGAAGTAAAGTTTTATCTCATTCTTTACGCAGTTGTCAATGTACAACTTTAATACATAGGAATGATTGGAAGCTAGATAAATTGGACATGCTGGAAAATGTGTTTTTCCATCTGTTATTATTTACCCAGTAGGCTTATATGAAATATAGGGTAGGTAAGTTTAGTAATAGTCAAAAATTACGACCTTTGTTTTTAGACTGATCTTCACGTGTCATGGACTCAGGAAACCGAAAAAGTGATTTCCGAAATGCCGTCTATCCGTCGTCGATTTTGTTGTGCCGTCGTCGTCTTCGTTTTTGTTGTCTGTGTGGATGCCCGATGGTGACCACAACAATTAAAATGGGAACAAGAAAATTGGGTACTTACGTATTCACGTCACCGCAGCAGAAGTTGCGCTAATGCGCATGCGCCAATAAAGAGCAAACTGGTTTAAGGGAAGCAAAATTCCATTTTTTCAGCTTTGAGATTCATATACTTTCATTTTATGATTTGTAGCAAAAATTTTAGGCGTAGATTGGCGGCACTTCACTTTTAAAGCTCATGTTTATCCATGATCTAATTTCAAATTATTAACTTCAATAAACTTACGAAAGGTTTGGCCAGGTGATTATATATCTATATAAGGTTTGGCCAGGTGTTTATATATATATATATGTCTATAGCTACCTGGCCAAACCTGTCGAGATATATAATTATATCGCAAAGTAAGCAAATATTGGCGCATGCGCATTAGCAACTTCTGCTGCGGTGGCGTTAATACGTAAGTACCGAAAATTGGTATAGAAGACCATAGAGTGCTTATATAAAATCGTATTAAAATTCAGAAAAATCTAATTGAAAATGTAAAAATGGCTACCATTTTAAACCGTTTTTTATTCAATTTCCTGTGTTATTCAACTTGTAACACGCTAAATTAGATAAAAATTAGCAGATTTCAATTCCACATGTAATGGTACCAACCCTACCTTTATACAATAACGAAGTTATTTTCAAGAGCGTAATTTCGAATCCTGCCCTCCCAAAACTACGCGACATTTGTATAGTTAGGAGATCCTGCAGATCCGCGTTTCCGTCACGAATTTAGCGAGTGGAAGCTTCTTGAATATGCACATTTACTAGACCCTTTAGGACCTAACCTACGTCAAATAAGTAGTGATATACACAATTACGAGGTTCAGAAAACCTGTGTAACAACTGTTTATAACAAACGAGTACCTACTAGATTGATCTACCAATACAATTAAATATTTCCTACGAGTCTCAAGAAACCAACTTTTGGGCATTACATTTACATTGTATCATCAACTTGTTTGTGAATTGACTTTCCAAACAACTATTGTTATTTATCCCTATCACTTCGTACAGCCTAATCAATTTCACCCATAAATAAAATAAACATAATGCTTACTCTTGTATATTTCTGTTATAGTTATAGTTATACTTTAAAATTATAAGGTTTTTCTAAAAAATGATCGTGCATATCCTCGTATTATTTACACTAATAATGATCGCCACTATTAAAACAATATAGATTTATTTTGCATTAAACAAAACTATAATAGTTTCCTTTCAGTTCAAAGCCGTATAGGTTACAAACACATACACACAAGGGAACTGGTACAATACATCGTGTTAGCCTGTCACATTCAATGCCAAGCTAAACATCTTAGTCCAATCTATTGTACCATAACATGTTATGATAACGTTGTACAACTAATTGGACCACGTGTCTTGAGCGTTATCTACGTAATTCAAACGGAGAAAATTAAAATATTTATAAACGTTTCCCAAAAATGATAAAACAACGGAATTCTAGTATTTTCTGCAAATCTACTGAATTAGATCCTCAAAAATGTAAATACTTGTTAATATAGTTAACATTTATTCCTTGCAGTTTTTTATTTCAAGAGTTCAGTATAGGCTATAACTATGAGACACAAAAATTAAGTGCGGAACATATCAAACTATTCTTGACATTTGAAAATATCCTAGCAAAATTTTGAAAAAATCGCCGCTATTTTTCAATATAACGACCAAATTAGATTTTTGATGGAACATACCATTTTAAGATTTCATTGTTTTGGGGTATTTTTTTCTAAACCGTTTAAAGTCTAAGAAAAGAAAGCAGTATCTAAGAAAATAGTTTTTCATTATAACTATTAAGAAGTATATGATTTGTTTAAAAAGACAATTTTTTTTAACAATAAAATAATTACCTAAAACTATACCACGTGAATCCTACGAATTGAACTATACATTTATTTGTAAACACGTTTCATTGGAAATGTCATCATCTTCAGTAATTACTTCTTACGTTGTAGTGATTAAAATAATTTAATAATTCTTACAAATTTACAATCAAATTTTACTCTCTTCGGTTATGTACATTGATAATACATACACTATTGTTTTCAATCATGTATGTATAAATTTTGCACTATTTTACATTTATAAGAAATAATTTACAATATATATACAGTATTTCTATAAGTAAAGTGAAATTATTTTTACTTTTGTGGTATAGAATTTGTAGTATTCTAGAAGAGAAGAATTGAAATTTTAAATTTATAATACTCTCAAATTTTCGGCCGTTAACATTGAACTTGGTTGAACGCAATTAAAAGGTAATCAATTTAAATTTACTAAATGTATTTGAAAGATATTATAAATACTAGTAAAGTTAGAATAAATTCAATGGACTTGTTTTCCTTTTTCTAAATGATTAAAGTTAAAAAATATAAACTTTTTAACTATCGCAATTTTGATCAAAGAGAAAGATTACAAAATAAACATCGGATTTCTTGATGCGACCGTGAACAAAGCCACATGACATCTCCGACTGAAAAATGGAAATTTATACCAAGCTGTATGTTAGAAACGTATAAATTTAATTATAAACAAGTAATCTACATTAAATAAAACTCTCTCAGTTGTGAACACATAAGTTTTACTTTGGCTGGAGCAAAAATTAAACTGAGGATTAATTAATATTATTTCATTTAATATTTTTTAAATTAAAAAATATTATCCGGATCATTTAAAGTAAACATCGGTAGTCGCCAAACCAAGAAGAACAGAGAAATCAATCGGGTAAAACTATAGTTCAGAGCGCGTCATGTTGATATTTTCATGATGGCTAGTACATCATTTGATTTACACTGCTTATGGTTTTCCGTACTTAAAGGTGAACGTGTAATAGACAAAAGAAATATATTGGATAAATGATCAAATTAAACCACTTCTTTTAAACATGATTGACAAAAAACATAAAACATCGATTACTTTATAACTAGTCTATAGATAATTGATAGAATATAACTTGAACACAAATAATACGTTAAACGCGTTTCAACGATAAAGTCGGCATCTTTAGTGATGCAAGAGCTACAATAACTAAACCATAACTATAACTAGTTTGGAAACGGGTTTGAATAAATAAACGTATTAATTTTGAGTTTAAGTTTTATTCAATCAAGTATAGCATCGCACAAGTCAAGTTCAATCTTTATGTATCGATAATTGATTCTAAAGCTGTCACATGTTTTATGTTCCTGCCAAGTTGACCTCTTAATGCGACACATGAAGCTATGTTTGAATTAATGAATGTAGGCAGTTTGTTTTCGCATAACACTGTATTGCACAACCTTTACAGAAGGTTGATTGTGCGTGTGTGTTCATGCGTGAGTGTGTTAATCTGCCTCTTCAAAACAAATATCAGGATGTGCAATACGCTTCAATACAGGAGGCGCTGGCCAACTGTTGGTGTAATATCAATCATAAAATGTTGATCAATAAATTAGTAAAACAATGTTTTCCCAGCTATACAACAGGTGTTATGAACTCTTATATATGTGTTCTATATTCACAAGGTAAGTTCATCAGGTCTTGATTTCTCATGGGGATTTTGAGACCAAGTTATATCTGGTATTTTGATCGTCACAGAGATCAAAATTACACTCGTTGTTACTAATTTTTTGTTATGTTTTGACTTACTTGACTTATTTCCTTTTATCTCCTATTGGAGCATAGGGCGTCCAGAAGAGCTCTCCATCTGTCCCTGTCTCCAGCAAGTGCCTTCACTTCTCCCCAAGTCTTGTTAACCTCTTTTGCTTCTTTAATAATGGTCCTCTTCCAGGTTTCTCGGGGTCGACCTCTTCTTCTGACACCCTGCGGGTTCCAATCTAGGGCCTCTTTCTCAATGGTTCCGTCTGGCTTCCTCAGTGTATGCCCTAACCACCTCCACTTCCTCTCTCGAATCTGCAGTTTGACCCGAATTTGACCTGTTTCTCTCCATAAATCCTCGTTTGTAATGATCTCAGGCCAATGAATGTTCATGATACGGCGAAGACACCTATTGATGAAAACTTGCAGCCAAGACGTAATTAAACTTGTAACTTTCCACATCTCACTTGCATACAGCAAAACAGACTTAACATTTGTGTTGAACATGCGAAGCTTCGTTTTCTTTGAGATGTTTCGATTTCGCCAAATCGGGTACAGTTGTACAAAGGCGGCATTTGCTTTTTTTAATGGGAGTCTTCACATCATCATCAGCTCCTCCACTTGTTGAAACAACACTAATGTTTGATAAATACAAAATACTTTCTTAAAACGGTATATTTATTTTTTTAAATATATAGTTATTTATGTATTATAAAAGAGTAAAGTAAGCGTTTCATCGCACGAGAAAAAGTTACAGCGCGCCGCTAAGCGTCACGCGGTAATTTCTCAAGAGCGATAAAGACCCTTTACACACTAATTACATACATTTTCCCCACAACTGCAGTATACATTAAATTTCCTACTATTTTTATTATTTTTAGATTATGTGAAAGGTATACAAAATATGGGTTAGCATGTTACAGAACAATTAGTTGGCATGTTATTTACTGTTTATGTTAATAGATGACACAACTTCGTCAGACTTCTGCTTTAGAATTTCTAATACGTTACTGCGGACTGATTCTGATTACCTAGAATCTTTTGAGCTGTTGCATTCTTATGTTGCCACCATGTCGTTTTAGTTGTGTTATGTCTCCTCCTCCATTAACCAACAACGTAGCCGATGTTCAGCGAAAGCAATGGACACTATATTTTGTACGTTGTGGTAGGTATACATTAGATAAATTAGATTATTGGGGGTATGAGGATTAAAGTTCCTTGTACGTCAACCTAAGCTTATTGTACGCTAAAAGGCAAGGCAAGCCTTATTGACCTACTAGCAAGACAAGCCGATACATTTTGCCCTCAACGAGTCTAAGGAGCTTCCGTCCTAAGCTATCGTCTTAGTCAACACCCGGTTGTAGAGGCCCAAATGGCTCTACTATTAAGCTCAAACCTCTCGTATTTCGGGATGACATGCCTAGCAGTCTCATCAGACCGTTTACATAGCCTACAAGCGGAATCACTATTGGTTATCCTGAGTGTTAGCAAATATTTTCTGAACTGGTCGTGTTCAGTAAGTAACGCCATAACTTGTTTTATACCGCCTTAATAACTAGTAACGGATGGAATGTAGGTATCATTTTCTCTAGTCAACGCTTTGTTACTTCGTTGAGGAACGAAACTATTAGAGCTCCTTCCTCCATGAAACATATAGAAAATGATGGAAAGGTTCAATCCTCCATGTCCTCACCTTGTTTATTTGTAAGTTTACATCAGGATTCTAGCACGATAGCCATCCTGATGGAAATAATGTCCCTGTAAGTCGTTACTTCCTAAGTAAGTCGATAAAGTCCGGAGACCCCTTAAAGTGCGGGTCGCGTGATACCATTAGAGTTCGGCTGAAACATAAGAATCAAACAAGAGAAAGAGAAGAAGAAAGAAGATCCAATAGGAAAGAGTAGAAACAGGCAGACAGCATGTAAAGGAGTTATGCTGACTACAGAAAGAAAGGCTCCCAGAACATGAAGAAGAAGAGAGCTGGGACAGGCTGTTTGCGATTGGTAGTCCAATCGGGCGGTGGGATCGCCAACCCCTACGCCAATGGTTGTACCTCAATACTTATGTATTGAGCTATGTCTTAAGGGATTTTGCTTATGAGTTCATGCCAACAAACTGGTTTGTACAAATTCCTTTGTTGTATTTCAAAAATAAAAGAGTAGTATTTTTTGATGCCTTAAGCTTAAAATATTTCTGCATATGTACAAATAGTCTACACTATTTTGATTATTATTGGTAATCGGTAATTATAAAGAGTCGTATCTTATTAGTTTTAGTGTCTGGAGTTTTCACAATCATAATGGAATCTAAAACGAGCCTGTATGGTTTTAAAATTTCTAATAGTTTTTACTATCTTATACTCTATCTATGTTCTGTATTTAATCGAGGTTCAACGGTTTTAAGTATAGAAAATGGACATCTGAAAACGCCTTTTATATATATATTAACTTGAGCCCCCTGTAACTCCTAAACCGTCGAATGTATCAAGAAATATTAAAATCGCATATAAAATCAAAACCATTAGACATAGGTTCTATAAACAACTTTATAGTTCCCCGTCATATTGGAAAAACAGCTGATGACATCTAAATTTCGAAACCCCAAATAAAATAACGTATTCAAGGAGTTACCTTAAATATCGAATACTTTCCAATTTTAACAGCTGGTACACTTTACAATCACCCTGTATACATATTTTTCAGTGGTGTCCATTGTACACTTTTACTTTTTGATTGACAACTATCAACAAAATGACATATTTGGTGGCAATTAGTTTTTAGTAGTATATTTGGTTAAAAATTAACTAAAATGTGTATATAAAAACCTTCATTTCTAGTTTCGCGTATTTACGAAAATCTTTTCCAATGGATGTAAATATTTTTTTTAAATCACCACGTATTAAAATTAGTATGATATTTTGGAAAACTAATGACGTGTATTGATAAATTGGACCTTAAATCTTTTGAATTGGATCTGCTTTCACCAACATATTTTTAACACAGCTGGATTTGGTCGTTACGTTTACCATTTAGAATGCAGCTATTAAATTCAGTATTACGACATAGGTTATATTTGTTTTCCCTATTGTATTATGTATGGATGTTGCAGTCATAAAGTTAGGTTATAGTGGACCAACATCATAAAATTATATTTATAAATTTAAAGCTTATTCCGTCAACAAAATACTGAAATTTTAACTCGAAAATAAACTTTTAAATTATTTCAGTTGTTATCAAACTTAGCACGACACCGTTTATCTGATAAATAGCATAATAGAAATAAAATCAGATGTTATGATCGTCAGTACTGTTTATTAAATTACGTAAACCAATTAACCCAAAACGTCTATAACGAAAAATTGGTGACGATTTATTGAGGTGAAGAACTTTCTCAACTTTTTCAGAAGTTATCGATTGACATAGTGGTAAATTTTTATGGAGATTTAAGCGTAAAAACCCCCATCGTTACAGCTATTCGTCTGCTAAGGCTTGGAAATACAAACTCAGGATGTTGTTACGCTAACAAATTGCATACAAATAACTAAAACAAGAATACAACACTGTCTGCTTGACAACCACTTCAACAGAGACGATTACACAAAGTAATGAAAGAATTAAATATTTGTCATCAGAACCAATACATTTGTATAGTCATGTTAAGTTATGTAACGTTGGACCAATGGTAGAGTTTAACAAAAGCTAAATTCACTTTCCCTTGGGTCAAGAGGTCAGCTGACACGTCAGTTGTCATCAATCGTCTGTGACACACAAACACCTACGCCCACACTCTTAGTTTTTTAGTTCCAGGTTGTCTGATTTTAGTCGCGGCAAAATGATAGTACAGTACCTTATAGTAACAAAGTTTGTACAGAAGAATAATAAATGTGTGTAGTCGTAAAAATTTTAATAGTTCCAAAAAAATGACGGATATTAGAAAATCCGTACGTATTAAAACATCCGTATATATAGCACATATTTTCATTAATCTGTTTGTTCGGTGGTTTATATTTGCATAAAGAAGCCCAATTTTGAAATGGATGAATTTGTGCTTAGAAACCGATTCCGTTATTGTTTAAAATCAATACCTAGGAATTTCTTGACTCAAATATGAAACAAATTTCATACAGAAAATTTAAGAAGACATCATCATTTGATTGAAAAGCAACAACAAATATTTTCTCAAATTAAACTTGTAAAGGTTAAATAATTAAACTTGTAAATAAATCAAATTAACCTTTTTTTAGACATCCTTAAAAAAACATTTGGAAGTTATTCCAGACTGTAAACAGTTTTTAAAACTGGGTATCCCACCTATGTTACAATAGCTAACTTTTGAATTATAAATATGATAGAGTACTTTAAATGGGGAACCAGCCTTTCTTTTCAATGAAATTTAAAAATCCATTTTTAAAATGTTAAAAATTGCCGCAATTATTCTATATGGCGTCCAACTTTGAAAATTGTTATAGAACCCCTGTATTTTATTGTTTTTTTGTTTTTTTTTCTGATGTAAAACAATATTTTAATAATGTTTTTTATTCTTGAGTAGTTTCTTTAATCTTTAGCCGTTTAGGAATTACAGATTTAAAAATGTTACAATAGCTAACTTTGTAACAATTGGGGGTACAAATAAGTTTTATTGGGGAACTTCCCTTATTTTATAAGCTCTGTTGTTATTAGGAATTTTGGGAAAGTGCTAATTTTAAAAAGTCTCAAATTTGACCAAAGAATAACTTTCCATTATAAAAATTGGGGTTACCAATTTTAAAAAATCAAATTAATATTTTTAACAAAATTTAGAATTTTTTTAAAATGGATTTCCATGTCATTTTAGAGCTTACAAAAATAAGAAGAGTTCCCTATTAAAACTTATTTGTACCCTCAACGATTCAAAAGTTAGCTATTGTAACATTTTAGGTGGGAATCAATTATTTGTAGGCCTATCAAACGTTTAATTTTCTGAACTCTAATTGCCTGTAATTCCTAAATGGCTAAAGATTTTAAAAATACCCAAGAATAAAACATTCTTAAAATATTGTTTCACACCTGAAACAAGCATAAAATACAGGGATTCCATAACAAATTTCAAAGTTCCACCATATTGTAAAATAGCGGAAATTTTAAACATTTTACAAAATGCATTTTAAACTGCATTGAAAAGAAAGGAAGCTTCTCCATTTAAAGTACTCTATCATATTTATAATTCAAAAGTTAGCTATTGTAACATTTTAGGTGGGACACTCGGTATGGGAATCCAATTAAAGTAAATGGAATTGAATGAAACCGTCTTCGATTTTTGATCAAAAATTTGCAGTATGTCACAAAAAAAAGATATTAACAATTGAATAACTCTGAAACTATAGAGTGATTCAAATTTACACGGTTATCCATCGGGGACTGTTTCTAAAGTTAAATACATCTTTAATTCCATGTTTGTCTTTACTTACTGTAATTAATTATACTGTTTTAACCTTATGGGCGTCAAATGTAAGTCTATCGGATTGTATAGCGACAACTGTTTCGTCAACACTGTTGACATCATCAAACTGTTAATATCCCTACGGGTATATTGTCTGTGTTTGTGTTTTATTCTATTGTAATGTATAGTGTGGTTTTGATATGTGCTCAGCCTGTCGAGGTTGTTGACGAAACAGCTATCGCAAGACAATAAAAATAGATTTACATTTGATGCCTACACGATAAAAATAGTATCACAAATCATTATGTAAACGTATATCTTAAAAAGTTTTGTAGATAGACTAGCGCAATGTTTTACTCTATTTTAATAAACGACCAGTATTCTCATTAACTTGAAAGTCGATATGTGTTGTCTAAGTTTTGTTGTGGAGATGACAAGTGACAGGCCAAGTTAGAAACTCTACTGCAAGTCAACCACAAACTTTTTACTTAACAGATTGTGCACAAACTCTTTCAGTTCTATGTTGATTGATGATTGAAGTAAATCTATCTAGGAAACCGGGATACGTACGGGCATTGTCTAAGAATAACATTTTAAAACCTAGGATAACATCAATTGTTTTCATCTCAATACATTTCCTCTATAAGTAGAGGTTGGATGTTTCTTCATCCCTTTATTTAAAAATGTTAGTCGTTTCAAATCATTTTCGTTTATACTTTAACAGTAAATTGTACTATTATCAAATGGGAAATGCGGCTGAACGAAGGGTAGCTGGAACTACAGCCGCTGGTTCTTTGCACTTGAATTTTTGGTGACGCGTCGGATAGGCAGTGCTTATGGCAACGTCGTCGTCTCTCACTGCCCCTCTACGGCCGCATATCTTGGAATCACACCCAAACTGCGCGGTTGGAACGGAGTCAACGAAGAAACGTTGCCAGATTGTGATATTTGCAAGTGCAAAGAACGAACGGCTGAACTATAACTTACTCCCCATCACAAACAGGCGCGCAGAGTATTAGGACTGACCGCTACCTGCCGTGGGCCACCCACATGAGTTACCTACTGAGCTCCACTTGAGCAAACTTTCACTATATAATTTGATATTTTAAAATAAAATATGTAATATATTTTTATTCTATAGGTACTTCATAAAAAAAAATGAGACCAAACAATAAGTAATTAACTTTATTAGAGTCCAAAATCAACAATGTTACTACAAAACGAATGACTAATAAGTGTGAATAAATAACACTATTTTATTATTTATTATATAATTCAGTAAATTAAATGTTCTTTGGTCTCATTTTTCTTGTGATTATGTGTAGAATAAAAATATGTTATAGATTTATTTTAAATATCAAATAAAAGAAATTAAAGTTTTATAATGTGAAGCCCAGTAAGTGACTTATATCACCGGACACCCTATAATCCTCTGCGCTTGTATGAATGAAGCGACCCTTCATTCAGCCGCATACACAGTTTGGTAATACAGTAGACTAGTATAAATTTACTCTATATTACTTCAAAACCTAGCGGTTTATGCTCTAAATGAACTAACCCGCCTCTCAACTCTCTATATATTTGTCATCATTTTAAAATGAATTCCTTAAAACTTCCTTTCCGAAATTTACTAACCGAATCATACAATTCAGGAGAAAATTTGTTTTATGAATATGAATACTGTAAGGTGAACATTCGCTTGGTCTAGTATTGTAATTCCTTTCCCTTTGTGTGCAAAAGATTCGATACTCTTGGAGCTTATAAGATCAAAAAATTACGTTGTTGACCCGTCATTATGTTGAAAGTTGGAACTACGATTGGTAGCGACTAGTCACGAACACAAGATCTACGACGACGGAAACTGTGTTGACTCCACATTATCCAATTAAAAGCAGCCTAGTACGCCACTACCCACAACGGTCTGTTGCCCCCCTATTAATGTTTATACTGTAACGTAATGCATAGACTGATTGATGATATCAGCAAAATATTAGTTTAGTTTTTTTGTTTCTTTTAGAATATGTCCACTGCACAGACAACACACAGACGGAATTTCCAAAAACTACCATTTTGGGTTAACATCAAAACGGATCTATCAAAATACTAAACATCGATTTTTTTTTCGTCATCACAAACTTTGTCTAGAGAGTAGAAATAAATTATTATTACCCTACTTTTTTCCTCATGTATATTTAGAACTAAATAAAATATATGTATAATTACTTACACTACGTTTTGTGATGTGCTAACATTCTCGGCCACCATCTTGAATTCGCCATATTGTATTTGAGTCATTTTTTTAAAACGGCAACATGCTATTGTGATATATGATTTTACATTGTTTTTCAAACCTGAGGTCAGTGGAATAAAATTTTTTTGATTTATGAAAAATAAGAAAATTGACTTTATTCGAATACTGTACATTTAATGTTTTAAAATGGACACTATGTAAATAGGTCACTATAATTGTACTACTTGATTTATCTCGCTAATGAGTATTTTAATTTCTTATTTAAAAAGCAGTTAAAACCATCTTAAAGTTGTTTTATGATGTAATATGAGTTTTACAATTGTCTACTGAGGTGAAAATGTGCAGTAACATATGTCTCAAAAAATTAAAACATTAAATTTGCAGTGTTCTAAAGTCAAATTTTATACATTTCCTGTGGATTTACATGAATAACTAAACATATGTAAGAGATAACAAAACAATATTTATGCTACTGAACTCGGTTGAAGAACGATGTTAAATCAACCATCAAAACACCATGTTGTTATTTTAAAAAAATTATTGAAATTCAATATGGAGGATTCAATATGGCGGCCGAAAATTCTAACATCACAAAACTTAGTAGGCTATACACAAACTTAATTTGGTCTGAAATCGATGACGAAAACTGTTCGATAACAAAGGAGTCATACAAATAAGAAAGTAAAACTACATAAAATAAAGTTTCTTACTTTGTTTCCGTCAGTGACCTCTTTTTTTGTATTAGTGACGCGTTTCGGGACTTTTTTTCCCATCTTCAGGTGTACACATTCTGGCTACCGGACGGTAAACACTACAACTTATGTCGTGTCTGAAGATGGGATAAAAGTCCCGAAACGCGTCACTAACACAAAAAAAGAGGTCACTTGATGGAAACAAGGTAAGGAACTTTATTTTAACTAATAGTGACCTGATACTGAAAATGAGTTCATTAAAATTACATATTTTTTCTTCTAAAAATCGAAATTAATTGTTATAAATAAATCGTTTGATAACATAATATTTCAGGAATCGGAGTAAGTTTTGTAAAATAATATAGAAACGATTAAATAATTTTAAATGTGGGCTATATTTTTTATGTAACAGCAATTAAATGTGACTTTGTTCTCTAAACTTTATAAATAAACTGTAAAACTAAACTTATCAAATCTAACTATAATATAATTTGTAAGTACATCAATATGTTTCAGTTTTGGACAAGAAAAAAAAACAACTAAATTAAATATACTTAAAAAAAAAACTTTTCTTTTGAATTCGAGACGACGTATTCTCCTCGCCTTTCAACGTCTTTGATTAGAAAAGGTTGAATAATCCTTTGTCTTTCAAGTTACACAATAGGAATTAGGCCATCGCAATTCAATACAACACCTTCAACTCTCTGTAAATGGAGCCTTACATGTAAGAACATATAGGTTAGTTAGTTACTAGTCATTCAACTTTAGTGTGATTCGTAAACTTATGTAACGTGTGAAGTAGCAGAATGACGTACGTTATCAATCCTGATAACATTGGATTGTTGCTCATTTAATTAACAGTCGGGGTGGGGTTAGGTTAGGTTAGGTTAGGTTAGCTTAACTCATTTGACAGTCGGGGTTAGACAAAATAATGGCATTTGTTCAGGAACGTGATTTAAGCGACTGAAAACTTTGTTGTCTTCTTCTTATAATATATTTTCAACTCATTTTTGAGCAAAATGTCAAGAGAGAAAAGTTTTTCAGTATACAGTTATCTAAAATCTGAGATGAGAACAATATGATCGAGACAGAGTTTTTTTTTTTGTCCACTTTTCGATAATGACCCATAAATTATCAAAGAACCACAATAACTAATTAGTTTATCGCTTAGAAGAGACATTTAATAATTTCGTTGACTGATGGTTTGCTCTAAGTTCTGTCAGTACTGGTTGGGAATATTTATGGGATGGAAGTAATAATGAATTTCAAGCCTTTCGGAATTGGTGTATAAATAACAATGCTTTGTTAAATGTTGAAAAAACTAAGTTTATTAATTCTCGCATTAGAAGCATCTGTTTTGATCATCCTTTAAAATTCCTAGCCAAGTTGCTTGTTGGTTTCCAAGGTCTTATTTTTTTCTTTTCATTTATGCTGTGGTATATTTTACGTTCACTTTCATCTGTCTTAATTTATCAAATTTTTTCAGTTATGATGGTCTCTTTAGAGGAATCGTCTGTTTCCAACATCATGTCCTCTTTTACCTCAGTATTGGTATCCACCTTATCATTTGACCCAGAAGCAACAGAATGTCTTTCTGCTTCATTATCAGTAACAATGTCTGAGTTCGATACAGTATTTGTTTTGTTTTTTGTAATGAATCCATGGTTGTTGTAAAGCCTATTTACTATCAAGGGTCGCCTGGTCCTCCCTTGTACCCTTGTACAGTTAATCCATCGGCACGGATTAACCTTAAGATTACCCTAAGGTCACTTTACACTTTAGATTTGGCAATGTTTATTGACCTCCCGGTCTAGATCCGCTGTGTTTTGCTGAAGCATGGTCACCTCGAGCAGGATGCGGTTTTACCTCTCGCACAGCGGTCCTGAGGGTAGCTTTCTCGGATGTAGATGTAAGTATCATATTTAGCTTCCCCCTGGGAATATTTGCCCTTAATCACTTAACCCCAAAGTACAGTATTAACAAACGATACCAGTAATAAAAGTAGATTGTAAAACATTTCTTTTTTTGCAAGAACAATTAAAATAATGACTCAAAAATATGAATTTGATCTTTTTGATCTACCGAAATAAATTGAGGGGGGAAATCACTTATTTTAAAAGTTTTTAATACTTATTTAACAATAAAAAAACAGTGTAGTCTTTTATAACATAATATCCCTAAACCACACTTTAAATATTGATTTTCATCGATGGTACAAAATTATGCTTCTTATTCTACCTCGAGATAAAAAAAAATCTATAATTTCTTTGTACCTTTGCCACAAACTTTTTGTAAAATATTATAATTCCATAAAATATTAACATTACAATAATTCTAATGACCAAATATATATATATATATATATATATATATATATATATATATATATATATATATAAACTAAAAACAGTTATGGAATTTTATTCCTTCTATTCTTGAAAGGCTGGGCTATAAATATATACAACTGCTGAAACAAAAACATTAAGATGAAATGTTCATGTTTTAAACATGATTATAATACTTTTGTCTCAGATTTATCCAATGACACAAACCTCCCCCCTTTACAGTTGCACGCATCTTAGCAATGATTTATTATACACAGTTGTCGTAAATAAATCATTTTACTGTAGGAAAGACGATTCAGTCATGAAATGCGTGACAAAAATAACTAAAATTGTCCAGACAAAAACACGCAATTACGAAATAGTCTATGAAAGTGTGAATAATTTAAGTAACACGGAGAACAATACAATAAATAATAAACGAACAAAAACTACACAACTTCTCTCGCCCATTCACAAAAACAAATCCTAAGCAAATCAAAATTTTCTTGTCACTAAATCCTCGAAAATATTACGTTAGGAATTACCGGTAAAAAAAAAAAAAAAAAAAAAAAAAAAAAGTTTTATCCAAAATACTTGGACAGATTTGTCTCATTTTTTATCATATATTCAGAAATTTTATTCATTTTTAGTTTCTCTCGTAGGATGTGATGAGTCAAAAACTGTTGTCATGATAATCAGCTGTTATAATTTTTTTACATTATTTTGAGGTTATGTTTACATCATTGCTCAAAACGAATGCGCAGAACTTCTGCGCTATGTCTTCTAATTTAATGAACATTAGTTCGTACATAACGTATGCCAAAATGAATCCTTCAAGTTATTTTTTTCGTAATCATAGCAAACCATCGTGCTTGTGCATATTGCTACAACAAAGATAAATCCAGATTTTGTTTATTATAATCTACAATGCAGTATAGTTTGATAATTTATTAGACATACTAAGCTATCCTATCATAGTTAGAGGTCGAATCCAGGTCAAAACTATCAGACAAAGTGGGTTAAATACATAAATAGCATTGGGTCTTCGTGAACTATTGTCGCTCGCTTTTGAAATAAATAAAACATGCCAATAATTATTGACTACAGGAGACGGGTTGAATTGCAACGATTTATTATTCAAACTTTCTATATAAATGATGTCATCTATTATTGGGTGCATTGAAAAGTGTCTTAAAATATAAAACTAATATTAAATGGAGCATGATGTAGATCTGTTCAAGTTGTTATATTTGCTAGCAAATTCCTTCGTGTAATTTCCGAATTATAAATTATAAGTTTTAGGTAAAAATAAAACAGAACGTTGTATTAGATCCTATGTTTATCAGAATAGTCATTAATGCATTATATTTGATATGATTTTGGTGAAATCTAAAGAATTTCTAATGAAGAAAGTACGTTTTAGAAAAACTATGAATCGAAGCAACTGTCTTAAATGCATATATTCAAAACGTATTAAAGTAGGCAGTTGCTGTAAAATATTGTCCACTAATTTGCATAATATGAATAGTTTAGAAAAAATATTTTCGAATATTGAGGCCTTTAAAGGGGCGTATTTAGAAGGGAAAAAGAGGGTCTGTTTCGAGAGATTTTCAACTGTAAAGAGGTCTCAATCTAATATCCCCAAGTAATTCCCGAATTAGGAATTGAAGTTTAAAGTAAAAACAAGTTGATAAGTGTCAATATATTACTTACCCAGCCTCATCATACAATGTAATACAAACAAATCTTCTAAACGTAGTGCCAAAAAGTTGGTTTCTAGGATCTTGTAGGAAGCATTGGTAGATCAAGAGATCTTATCCAGTAGGGTAAGTTTTTATAAAATACTGTAGTTGTTAGACAAGTTTTTTGAACCATGTAATTGTGTAACTTCACTTCGGCTAGGCCCTAACTTGTCTCGTAGATGGGTATATATTGTAAAATCTCAACTCACTTCGCTCGTGTTCGTGACTCAGCCCTCCCGGATATCGAACTATACGAATATCATATCATCTTTGGAGATAAGGGTTCGAAATTACATTTTTGACAATAACTTGGCTATTTTTCATAGTAGAGAGAAGTCAAACCCATTGACTGATCACGAAATCTCTGGATCCAAGAAGCCAAGAGCTATAAATTTTTTAACATGGTTTGGGGTAGGTCTGTAAACGCGTACTAAGAAAGGGTTTTGTAAATGTTCCACTCCAATGACGTTTTTTACCCCTAAAGCATATTTCTGGGTCCAAGATACCAAGAGCTATGAATTTTTGAACATGGTTTGGGGTAGGTCAGTAGACGCATACTAAGAAATGGTTTGAAAATGTTCCACTCCAAGGGTGTATTTTACCCCTAAAACATATCTCTGGATCCAAGAAGCCTATAGCTATGAATTTTTGAACATGGTTTAAGGTAGGTCTGTAAACGCGTACTAAGAAAGGGTTTGAAAATGTTCCACTCCAAGTGTGTATTTTACCCCTAAAACATATCTCTGGATCCAAGAAGCCTATAGCTATGAATTTTTGAACATGGTTTAAGTTAGGTCTGTAAACGCGTACTAAGAAAGGGTTTGAAAATGTTCCACTCCAAGGGTGTATTTTACCTCTATAAAACATGTATCATATCTTTGTTATTTATGGGTCGATTTAGATCAAAATTGGTGTGTTGCTGTATTTGAGCATAATATATTTGTTTAAATATTGCAATATGTTTAAATATTAGTAGGCTCACTTAAGTACTTGACAATGGGAAGTTAATTTTTCACCTTGTAAATTTCGTAATAGATGCAAATAATATTTCAATCAAGTTTTAATTTCTTTTCGAATTTTAAAACATACAAATTCACGTCAAAATCTTTTATTCGTTTATTTTATTAACAATCTATAAAAAAAAAATGTAATTGATGTGTTCAAAAATTGTCCAATCACTTCTTTAAAAATGTTACTGAATGTTAACCTTCTCACGGAATTTTTATATATATATATATATATATATAATATAGAGAATGTAACAAATATTCAAAATTGAAATCTGCAAATTTTGATCTAATTTATTAGGTTTGAAGAACACGCGAAATATTAACAATAAACTGTTCAAAATGGCCGCTATTTTAACATATTAATTCGATTTTTCTGAATTTCTTTAAGGTTCTATATAAGCACACTATAGTCTCCAAATTGTATATTCTTAAATGTTTGTGGCCGATGTGGCCCAGCCAAGGAGCCCACCAAACCAAAACTATAATAAGTATAAATTAGGATGTAAAGGAATTCTAAATAATAAAATATGAATTGGCACTTGCGATTTTGTTGAGCAGTGTAAGATTACGTAGAGGGGGGAGAGACGAGGAGTGGAGGGGTTGAACCAGCGAGCCGAGAGGGAGTCTGTTCCGAGAGCCGCGAGAAGGAAGACCGCTACGGGACGAGGTCAGTCCATTTTCGGCCACGTGCTAGCTAAATTAAACTGTATGTGTTTCGGCCACTATTGAGGCTTTATCTTGCCGTTATGTCTTTTTTCTAAATTATAAATATTTCTGTAATCTAATTTGGCGCTCAAATAAAATATAACATTTAATTTCACTTGCGTTGCGTGCGTTCATTAGCGTCCTAACCCGACTCCTTGGCCCATCCTGACAAGATTCGGGTAAGTGTACGCGGTCTCCAGCCAGCCGGAACTTCCAGCTGGTCAAAAGAAGTGGAGACGGTCACAATGTTATCATGTTTAAGTACAGACGCCAACTGTAACAACGACGGACGGACGGGATGTCGAAAATCACGTTTACCGTTAACCTAAGGCCATGAAATGTGAAGGTTTAAATTGAACTTCCCCTATACTTTATACACAGGATAGGTAATAAAACAGGACGTCGTATTACAATCATCATTCAACACATTATATTTGATACGATTTTGGTGAAATTTGAAGCGTTTCTAATGAAGAAAGTATTATTTATTTCCATAACGTCTTTCAAACTATTAATTTAAATTGGTTTATACACCCTGTCAAAAGTAGTTTAATTTCTTATTTATTGCTACAGCTGTTTCGCCTTAACAGAAGATATCCTCAGGTGTGTCACCATAGAAGAAGGAATTAGAATAAGAAAGTCACGGGTATAATAGGCTTTAGCGTGAATCAAAATATCCTTAGTTTGGCTACAGAACAACAGAAAGCGCTAGTAGCCAGCAGGGCTTGTGATACAGTAGCCAAGCCTTTTTGCCCCTATGCTACTAGCGCTTTCTGTTGTCCAGTAGCCAAACTAAGGATATTTTGTATCACGCTGTTTAACATGGGCTGTGATTTTCTAATTATAATTCCTTCTTCTATGGTGTCACACGTAACACAAAAAAACATTCACCATACAGATGTATATACACATACACATATGAAATTCTATACCAGGTTGGTATTTGTTAAAGTTAAATAAATATTAGTTCCTTCATGTGGCCACATCCTTCCACTTCTAATATAATTAGGCAATTAATTGATTAAGTACTTTTGATATATTCTGAGAATGTCCTGTTTCTAAATCTAATTAAATGTTGGCCAAAATTACGCTACCTAAAAAATAACGGCTTTTAGATACCTAAAATATCACAACTTTAACTAAAACTAACATAAATAGTTCAATGGCATCCTCATTTTCTCTAAAAACATAATTCATTTAAGGGCAGTGAATATTAAAACATCATACAGGATACCTGAAAGAATTTAAAGAATAAGAGGAAACAAAAGGATATTGAAAATAAACTGAAATGAAGCTGTTCTAAAATTTATGATTTTGTATTCTACTTGTATAGGTAGAAAATAAATTGTAACCTTATGTTATAGCTATAATAATAAAAATCTTCATGTGTGTCTTTTTATTTTGATAGAGTTGAATTATTATTTTGGTCAAACCACGTTTAACACTATTCAAACTCGCATAACTCTACTTAAATTGTAACTTCTGAAAGTTTATATTTTGAAGCACTTTTTATAACATTTGCTACTCGATAGTAATTTTTTTAATGAATTGTGTATGTAAAGTTTTTATTTTATTAATTTTTTTAAAGAAAATGATAACTTCTCAGTTCTGATCAATTTAATTAGTGATTCTGTAGATTCAGGCTCATCAAAAGCTATACACCCTTACTTGAAATTTAATGTTGAATACTATGGTAATGTTGAAGTTCGAGGATTGTATTAAAATGACCCAGCATTTCTACATTATCGGGAAAATGTACAGTTTCATTGGAAAAAATCGAAATAATTTCTCTTTAAGTGGGTGTGTGAAATAGAATTTATTTTAATTGTGTATTTGAGTCACATTTATCTTGTTCTATCACTCAAAAAAAAGTTTAACACTAGGTCTAGAGTCTAGACCATCCTGTATAAATTAATCTTTCCCACACTGCTGATAAATATTATTATAACCTTTCACATAAAATTAATGTCTAACAGAAGTCTCTTTTTTCAACGAAAAAACAATTTACAATGATTTATTTATCCTGATATGTTTTTTTCAATTAAATTCACAAATAATTCAAAACATGTGTATAAATGTCTTTTATAAAACCTATAATGAAGTACATGTCAACTGTCAGATCTTCTGATTACATCATCAACTGTAATACAATTTTAGTTTAATTAAAAAAAAAAAGTTGTCAGGTGTTAATATTTCTAAATGGTAAGATTTAGATTAACGTGTTTGACAGGTTGAGGTATTTACAATGAAGGCACTCGGTAAGTTATTAATTAATTAGTTTACAACACTAGCGCTACCTATTGCGATTCGTTGTGATTACTTCAATACAAAGCGTTATAAGAAGAACAAATCATGTTTACTGAATGCTGTTTTTATATTTGAAGGGGAAAGTGAGTGATGTAAACAAGAAATAAAACTGGGTGAATAGATAAAATATAATTTATAATTATCGATGTGATATAACAAGATTTTCTTTTGTTGTTTTTTTAATATCCGGTCGACTGCTGGTTAACCTTGTATATCGCTAAGCTCCACAAATGAGTTAGTACAGAGTCAAGTAGGTAGACTAGAAAGAAATGAAGCTGCAATCATTTTGAAATTTTGCTCCATTTTTTCAATAAAGAGTAAAATAATGAATAATTGAAATTCTGACTACTAACACTTGTATACTTCAAGGTTAATATAGTGTTTTTATTACTTAGGATAATTTATGGGTTTATTGCATGTCACACACAAATTAATCAGTTCTATTGTAGATATCATCTGCTTCCTAGTTCAGCTTAGAATATAATTAAGTACAAAGTTAATTTAAAATACACGAAGAAAATTTGCAACCATTAATAGCTAAAGCGTTGCCATGGTGATCTGTAATAAAAACTAACAGCTGACCAACTTTATTTTGTTATTGATAAAACAAATTGATTTGGAATCATCGTGGTATTTACCCAACCCAAACATACAATGTAATACAAGCAGATCCTATAAATGTAAACGCAGAAAAGTTGTTTTCTTGAGCCTTGTAGGAAATTAAAAATTATATTTGTAGATCAAGAAGTATTATCCAGAAGTGTAAGTTTGTTTGGAACAATTATAGAGGTTTTTGAACATTCTATTTTGTATATCACTATTTTAAAGTACGTCGAATAACCCCCTAACGAGTTTCTTAGATGTGTATATATTACCGGTAATGTGTTAAATCAGGCATTGTATACAATGTCTAGGCATTATATACATTGCCTAAAGTTGGCAGGCAAAGTATGAAATCAAGCATATTTCATTTAGAGATTCTATCGAATGCCCACTGCACATAATTTATATAGAAAGTTTGAATAATAAATCGTTGCAATTCAACCCGTCTCCTGTAGTCAATAATTATTGGCATGTTTTATTTATTTCAAAAGCGAGCGACAATAGTTCACGAAGACCCAATGCTATTTATGTATTTAACCCACTTTGTCTCATAGTTTTGACCTGGATTCGACCTCTAACTATGATAGGCTAGCTTAGTATGTCTAATAAATTATCGTTTGCTACGATTACGAAAAAAATAACACGAAGGATTCATTTTGGCATACGTTATGTACGAACTAATGTTCATTAAATTATAAGACATTGCGCAGAATTTCTGCGCATTCGTTTTGAGTAATGATGTAAACATAACCTCAAAATAAAGTAAAAAATTTATAACAGCTGATTATCATGACAACAGTTTTTGACTCATCACATCCTACGAGAGAAACTAAAAATGAATAAAATTTCTGAATATATGATAAAAAATTAGACAAACCTGTTCAAGTATTTAGGATAAAGCTGTTTTTTGTTTACCGGTAATTCCTAATGTAATATTTTCGAGGATTTAGTGACAAGAAAATTTTGATTTGCTTAGGATTTGGTTTTGTGAATTGGCGAGAGAAGTTGTGTAGTTTTAGTTTGTTTATTATTTATTGTATTGTTCTCTGTGTTACTTAAATTATTCTCACTTTCATGGACTATTTCGTAATTGCGTGTTTTTGTCTGGACAATTTTAGTTATTTTTGTCACGCATTTCATGACTGAATCGTCTTTCCTACAGTAAAATGATTTATTTACGACAACTGTGTATAATAAATCATTGCTAAGATGCGTGCAAGTGTAAAGGGGGGGAGGATGTTTGTGTCATTGGATAAATCTGAAACAAAAGTATTATAATCATGTTTAAAACATGAACATTTCATCTTAATGTTTTTGTTTCGGCAGTTGTATACGTGAACTCTTTATAGCCAAGGTTTTCTGAAACGAAATAATATAGGTATTGAATAAACAAGTAAATAGGACATCATGGGTACTTTTACCCAGCCCCATTATACAAAATCATTTAAACGTAATGCCCAAAAGTTGGTTTCATAGGGAATGTTAAACAGTTTTAGTAGATTAAGGGATTTTGTTCAATATGGTAAGTTTGTTACAGTTTTAACATAGGTTTTCTAAACTACGTAATTATATAAATCAATTGTATAAAATTCTCAATTGTATTCGTTAACGTGCATACATTACAGGCATTGTATACATTGTCTAGTCGTTATACAGGCTCAATGACCTAAAATAGCCAGGCAAAGTATGAAATCAAGCATATTTCATCTAGACATTCTATAGAATGTCCGCTGCACTTCGGGCAGAGTTTTGAATATCGGGTTTTCAATGGCTTTCAGGTTAGGTTCATTTACTTCAGTAAATATTTAGTACACACACATCCTATTATCTCCATTTCATATTGTAAATAAATAATTTTCTGAGCAAATCTGTTCATTTAATACTTTACCGTAAGAACCGTAGGCATTATACAAAATGCTTACACAAAGTGAGGGGAGATCGAACAAAATTACTTCATTTCACAATTTGACAAAAAATTTTAGGCAATGTAAAGAATACCTGGATTTTATACGTTGCCAGATTTTATCGTCTAAACTCGCTTCACTCGTATCAGTGTCTCCGTTCTTACAGAACTGAAACTGTACATACAGTAGCCTCAGACTAGGATTGTGTCTCGTGTAAAGGGCGTGTCCTCCCTTCTACTGGCTTCCCTAGCCTGACTTGACGGTACAACCCATTCCAAGAAAACTATATACACAAATTACTGCTTAGTTGCATTTAATTCCTATAGTTACAACTTCGTGACAGACTTTTGTAAACGTTTTATTCTTATAAACACCGATAAAAGAAACAAAAGTAGAGTACGCGTTTACACAGAGAAGCATTTGAGGTCTATATATATATATATTTTTTATTGAGCTTGTACCGCTGAAAGTAAACGCAACAAACAAAGTATGGGGGCTCCTCTTTTCCTCTCCACCCCAGACACATTCCTACCTTGAGGATACTGTATGTAAAGGAGCCGCCACTGGTTATGCCAGTGTCGGTGACATAGCCCTCTTAACTATACGAATTAAGTGGAAAGTCAGAGTTCTAAATTACATTTTGACAATACTTCTCAATTGTCAGCGCAGATATGTCGGGTTGGTACATGAATAATTGAAATCTGCATACCTAAATCTAATTTAATACGTTATACGTTGAATAACACGGGAGATATGAATAATAAAACTGTTTAAAATGTTCGACATTTTGATATTTTTAATTCTACTACAACAAATTTCATGTTCTTATCTTAATTATCACCGCTACGAGCGTAGCGAAGGAGACTCCTTCACAACTTGTACAGCTTCTAGGGTAGACAACGGACGGTTGGACTCTTTCACAACTACGAGGTCCTTTAAGGCCTTGTCGACGTCATAAAAGCAGTGATATAGGTCCACATAATTACGTTGCTGAGAAAAACTGTGTAACAACGGTTTTATACAAACTTACCCTACTCGGTAAAACCTCTTAATCTACCAATACAATTTAACATTTCCTACAAGGTCCAAGCAACAAGGACTGGGTAAGTACCACTAAGACGTCCATGAACTTGTTTTTTTACATTGTGGTAAAATTATAATGTACATGAGGAAATTCCAAATGTAATAAAAGGGAAAGCAAGATACAAGCCATCAATCATGCACAGATGATATATTGCCAAGTCACAGATTGACTAATATTGATTACATAAGCAGAGAGCTTCGTTGCTATTCTTAACCTAAAACTGGAAGCGTTAAAGTTTGTACAACTCGTACAAATTTCTGTATTTATTTCGTAATCTTGTAATGGAGGGAGGGACACTTTAGGTTACAGACAAAGCTAAATTTATTTGAATATCAACGTAATTTTAAAATCCGTTTGAAAAATAATTTTCTTATAAATAAATGTTTAAAAATATATAATATGATCTTTGTTTTTGGAACACTTGTAACATAAAAATGCCTGTACTAAACCTGAACTCAATATCTATTTCAGTAGTTAACCTGTTTTTTGTATAAAAAACAAAATGGCGGAAGGAAATCAAACTAAGCGTTCTATGCGGACCTATTTTTTTAAACTATTTTTCTTTATTATTGCCATTAGGCAAGTCTTAAAACTTTTTCGCTGTATAAGCCTTAATTTGTGTAAGCATATTCAGTAACCTATTACAAAGTTTTGTCAGGGGAAGTAGATCATCTAGTATTCGATTACCACTCCCCCCCCCTCATATTTCAACACAAACGCATTGCTATCAAGCATCGTGACGTAATTAGTTAAAACACATCTACTTCATGCTCGAACTCACAAACCTAGCTAAACCAGATTCGAGCCCAATTGATGGTGTTGGTATTTCCGTGCGGCACCTTTTCAACCATCCTCATTAGGATAGACTGTATAACAACAAACAAAAATCTCTTCGGAAACTTTGTTTTCCTTTTGATGAAGCGCAAAGTGTAAATTCCTAGACAATCTATTTATAAATGACGCAGTTTTTTGAGTTATTTAAACAGGAATTTAGCGTCAGACGTTACGGATGTTTTTAACCAAACGATTTTGTTTGTCCAGGTACAGGATAATTTCGGTAATCAATAAAATTTTTAAAATTGTTTTTTGATTCACGTTTCATGCCCTCAGGATATCGAAAAAGATTTTTAACGTACAGTCCGTTGTTGTTACGTAAACACGATTGCGAAAAAAAAAAAATTAGAATAGGAACAACAAATTTAGTATAGTAGACTGTTTAATGCTCATATTCAGAAAAATATAATTGAAAATGTCAAAATGGTGGACATTTTAAACTTTTTTGCAACTTATAAAATTAAATTAAGATAAAGTTGTCAGATTTAAATTATGCGTGTAATGGTAGTAACCTTACGATGATAAATAGCGAAATTATTGTCAAAAAATTAACTTTAAACCCTGACGTCACAAGAAAATCTGATATTAGATTAATTATGAGAACCGCACGGCCAAGTCACCGGCGTGAACGTAACGTATGGAGGCTCCTTCACACATATACAGCTTCGTGCACCATCAAGGCCGAGACACTGACATGAACTTAACGGGTGGAGGCTCCTTCACACCTTCACATAGCTACAGCTTCGTGCCCCGTCAATACCTAGAAACTGACATGAACTTAACGGGTGGAAGCTCCTTCACACGTTCACATATCTACAGCTTCGTGCCCAGTCGATACCTAGACACTGACATGAACTTAACGGGTGGAAGCTCCTTCACACCTTCACATAGCTACAGCTTCGTGCCCCGTCAATACCTAGACACTTAACGGGTGGAGGCTCCTTCACACCTTCACACATCTACAGCTTCGTGCCCCGTCAAGGCCGAGACACTTACATGAACTTAACAGGTGGAGGCCCCTTCACACATTCACATATCTACAGCTTCGTGCCCCGTCAATACCTAGACACTTACATGAATTTAACTGGTGGAGGCTCCTTCACACCTTCACACATCTACAGCTTCGTGCCCCGTCAAGGCCGAGACACTGACAAGAACTAAACAGGTGGAGGCTCCTTCACACCTTCACATATCTACAGCTTCGTGCCCCGTCAATACCGATACACTTACATGAAC
Organism: Aphrophora alni; assembly: GCA_963513935.1. Taxonomy (NCBI): domain Eukaryota; kingdom Metazoa; phylum Arthropoda; class Insecta; order Hemiptera; family Aphrophoridae; genus Aphrophora; species Aphrophora alni. The sequence continues at coordinate 144,558,252 of OY740766.1, forward strand.
TTAACGGGTGGAGGCTCCTTCACACCTTCACACATCTACAGCTTCGTGCCCCGTCAAGGCCGAGACACTTACATGAACTTAACAGGTGGAGGCCCCTTCACACATTCACATATCTACAGCTTCGTGCCCCGTCAATACCTAGACACTTACATGAATTTAACGGGTGGAGGCTCCTTCACACCTTCACACATCTACAGCTTCGTGCCCCGTCAAGGCCGAGACACTGACAAGAACTAAACAGGTGGAGGCTCCTTCACACCTTCACATATCTACAGCTTCGTGCCCCGTCAATACCTAGACACTTACATGAATTTAACGGGTGGAGGCTCCTTCACACCTTCACATATCTACAGCTTCATGTGCCGTCAAGACCGAGACACTGACATGAACTTAACGGGTGGAAGCTCCTTCACACCTTCACATATCTACAGCTTCATGTGCCGTCAAGACCGAGACACTGACATGAACTTAACGGGTGGAAGCTCCTTCACACCTTCACATATCTACAGCTTCATGTGCCGTCAAGACCGAGACACTGACATTAACTTAACGGAGTGAAGCTCCTTCACACCTTCACATATCTACAGCTTCATGTGCTGTAAAGACCGAAACACCGATACGATAGAAGAGAGTGGAGACTTTTTATTATATACACACCCACGAAGTGCTTTTAGTGTCCTAGCATACGTCAATAAAGTTGGGATCGACACAATTACGAGTTTCAAAAATAAATCAGAATAATAAATGGTTTAAATAAACTTACCCTACTAAATAAAACCCAATACGACACAAGTCTACAAAGCCAAGAAAACCAACCATTGGACATTACATCTGAAACTCTACTTGTATTATATTGTATGATAGGGCCGGGTAAGTACCATCCTAACACCCATCAACTTTTTAAAAAAATCTTTAATATAAAATAAGCAAGAACAAAAGAGGTTAGCAATTCGTTAGGCAAACGCCACATCTATTACGGGAGCAAAGTTGCTTGTAAAAGAGCGTCTTTACTAAAGCGTACCTATGCTTTCTGAAGATTGTGTTTTGTTGATATATGTAAATGTGTGAATAAACAATAATATTATTTAAAACTGAAAAAGCTAATGGACTTCGGTGCAAAGGACTCGACTCTTGTAAATGCATCACTGGTTTATAAATAACTTGAAGCTTTGACTTTAGACGACAACAAATAGGTTCTCTCCGCTTGGAAAGATTATTTTAATTAACACTTATTTATTTACTTAAGTATAATTAAGCAAAACATTAAAAAATAGAATTCAACATTTCTGGTAAATGCCAATTTCCATAACACGGAAACATATCAACGAGACAACGATCCATCGTCTAAGTTGTCAGCCTTAGTTGCAGTCTTTCGTGTGGGGGTTGGCGATCCCATCTCTCTGTGCACAATCCACCACAATCAGCATATCGATCTCTTGGCCTGAAGCGACTGATAAGGTTTCTAGCCAAGAATGGGTTGATGAATAGCTGGATGTGAAGGAACAGGGAGAGGTTCCTCCTATCTCGGATGGAGAGGATGAACTTCTGAAAAATCTAGGAACACCAGGCTTCACTGGTTCACTCGACGATGCTACTAGGCAACTGAGTAAAGGTGAAGAGAACTAATCTCACTACTGCCCAACCACAAATGACGACACGGCAGGGAAAAAAGAAGATGTATGAGTCGGGAATCATCTTAAGCACCAACGGAGTTCCAAAGCGTGGATGGGTGTTGTCAAGCAGCTAGAACTCCGCACTATGCTGAGAGCACTTCAAAGAAAGCCAGATGTGAAACTCGAGATTCTGACGTATAAAAACTAACAGACATTTGAAACCATCTGATACGGAAATTTCCACTTACAGGGACTTCCTCGCCAGCAAAATAACCGTTGTTCTTGATGCCTATTATGGCATAAACTTACCCATAAACAAAGTGAAGACATCGAGGACACGCTAATGGATATGTTCGAACTCATGGAGGATGGAACTTTTCGTTCATTCTCAGGAAGCTGCATGGAAAAAGGAACTCTTGTTCTTTCCTGCCTCAACGATGCAACAAAACGTTGGCTGAAAACAATGATTGGTACCTTTAAGCCATTAGATGAACAAGGAACAAGTTGATCACCTGATTGAAGAAGGACATTCTGAAGACTACAAGGGTATTTCTTAGGGCGCACCCCAAGCTTCTGAAGTGGTCTTCCAATCAAGTCTGGGAAATGCTTGTTCAGCACAATCCTACTCTTTAGGTACGGGAATAGAAGGTACTTTCGGCAAAGGAAGACCCAAAGGGCTATGGCTTGGGTTAAACAAGGCATTACACACTGGACACGGCTACTTCATGTAACATCTGCTTACACTCCGAATCATCAATAGTAACCCCGTTTGTAGGTTATGTAAATAGTTTGAAGAGACAGATAAATATATCATCCTAGAATATGAAAGGCTAGAGGCTACGAAGGGCGATATTCAGTCCTTCACAACCAAGTGATGATTGTGACACTAGCCTCGGGCGAAAACTCCTAAGACTCATTGAAGGCACAGGAATTGGCTTGTCTTGAGTGGTTTGGTGACCTTGGGGTGTATAATCAGCTTAAGTTTACGTACAATTATCTTGAATCTTCATACCCCAATAATCTTATCTAATGTAATCCAGTCTAATCAATTTGCATTCAGCACAAACTACAAAGGGCATGCTGATTAAAAGTGAGGATGAAAACTTGATCCTTCGAACGTTATCTTATTGGGATGTTTTCTTGGTAAAATTAGTATATTTCATTGACTATTGTCTGTTTTTGTTTTGTTTTTTTGGTGGGGATGGATGAGTGAGAAAGTTTGTGCAATGTTTTTGTAAGTTTTTTAAAATAATTAAATTAGATGGGTTACCAAGTTAAGAAAGTGTGATTTAAAAAAATGTTTATATTAACTTTTTCATTGGTTTACTCTGAGAAATAAGTTCTTGAAGTTTGAGAACAATTATTGGAGCACCCTGTATAGCCTATACATATACGTACATGTAGGCCACTCCATTGTTTTTAGAACGGTTATTTCTGCATTTTGATTCAGTTTTGATCTAGTTTCTATACAAGATGATCAACTATTAGGATCTCTTTGAATGGAGAACCTTTCCTATTTTTCTTAAAATTTCCAATATAGCGGCCAACTTCATTTTTTAAATAAGAACACTGGTGGTTTCGGATAAACCATGCAGTTTTAAGACTTTTTTATTCTTGACTATTTTTGATAAACCCCAACCGTTTAAAATCTACGACGTATAAATATATAAAATTTAATATGTTGGCTACTCAGTGGGTGCTTTTAAAATTATTTCTTTTATGTTCAGTTTGGGGAAAATTTTAATTTCTTACAGAATACAAAACAGGCAAGCTATTTGAACGCGTAGAAGTGTATTGTATTAAATTATTTTAATTCTAGAACCTACCTTAAAACAGTTGTAACTACCTGTTAATTTCAGGTCTGATAAATACATACCAGTGTTTCTACAATAAAATACACTTCTAATAATTAACATTATAAAAATTAATCGATATTTTTTTTCCTTTTTATCTAAATACTGCACATAACTCCTCTACAATAACGACATAATGTTAAAAGTGAAATGACATCGTGTTTAGACGGAACGAGTGATTGGCCAAGGTGATTCGGTTTAAATACGTTACACCGCCATCTCACAAAGAAGTCATTCTTCGATGAAATATCTATCCAATTTGCTGCGAGCAAGTCATTGCAATGTCCAATCTTTCATCTTAGTCTGCCTAATTGCTTCTCTCTACGTTGGCGTCGTTAGCTACTAGGTTATGTCATACTTTAGCCTACGTATATTTTCACAACAAAGTATAAGGTTAGGTTATTTAACGTTGTGTTTATATCAGCAAATAATGATGTTCAAGCTGTCTGATGAAGTTGACACAAACACAAAATGTCAAATAAAACATGTTGATTGGACCATTATAGTGCTTACCTAGCCCGATAACACAAAGTAATACAAGCAGTTGGTCTCTTGCACCATGTAGGAAATGTTAAATTATATTATTAGGCCTAAATCAAAAGAGTCTTACCCAGTAGTATAAAGTTGTTTAAAACTGTTGTTACACACTTTTACTGGAACTCGTAATTGTTTATATCACTACTCTTTTGATATCAGCTGGACTCTAATAGGTTTCAAAAGTGTATAGCCTATACGATAAAAACTGAAAATTCAATTTCTTGGTAATTGTCTAAAACACCCAAAATTAGCATAAAAACGAAACATTTTCGAAATCTGATATTTTTTATCTCCCGAATCTTTTTATTTTACACCTTATGAATCATTGTATTAAAGTGAGGATTCAGAAATTTGAATATGTCAAACCAAACCAAAAATCGGTTTAATACAAGGAAAAATAATTGTACCCTTATAAAAAAATTTAATGTTTTTTTTATTTTTTTATTTTCCTAATTCAGTTTCCTTTGACCTACAGAAAAAAAAGGGAAATAGGCCTATTTTAACGGTTTTTGAGATATTCGCCTTAAATATTTTAAACGACTGGCATTTTTCAAATATACAAAGTAATTTTTTTCTGTTAAGCACACTACTTGTAAAACGTAACATACAAAATACATGTACCAAATATAAACTCAATATCTTATTTAATTTCAAAGTAATAATATTTTTATGTAAAAAAAACAACAACAAAATTTCGGATAGATTTAAAACTAAGCGCATTCGGACCTATGTTTAAATGAACTGTCATAAATGAATTTATTTCTCAAAAGTTTCTTCTTGAATCACCTATACATTAAACAGACAAATTTGAGTTAATTAAACTACATGTTCTTAAGATAATGCGTGACAAAATTACCACAAACGTAAATCGAAAATGGTCTAAATGTGTCCCTATGGACTCAAAAGTTCAAGAACATTCGAAAACGAGATATTCACGATATGAAATTGTCACGAAATAACAATATTTTACCGTTGGCTTACTACGTTATTTGTAAAGTAAAAACAAACTTACCAGGATGTGCGTGGTTCCCCATTTGAATTTAAGTATTTAGGCTACTTTATGTATGCGTAAAATATATTCTAACCTAAAATAACCGTGAATCACTATACAAATCGATTAACTTAACACTTATAAACAGCTATGTAGCCTACTATGTAGCCTACCGTCATAATTAGGCCTACCTTATTTTCGTATTAAAGAAATAAATGAAAAGGTGAAATAGTCGTAGGGCCTTGGTACATTCCACAAGTACCATTTTTCATAAAATATCATTCGTACATATAGATGTTGTTGTTGTTAACCTCAAAACAATGAGACACAAAAATTAATAGTAAGCCTTAACTTGATTTAAAGTATGAAATGTATAGAACATGTTGTAAGAACCATTTTTCGTAGAACACCATTCTTAAATTTAGATTTATATGTTGTTAACCTCAAAACAACGAGACACTACAATCAATGGTAGGCCTTGGGTGACAAAGTATGAAATGTTTAGAACGTTTTGCAAGAACCATTTTTCGTAGAACACCATTCATGCATTTAGATTTATATGTTGTTAACCTCAAAACAACGAGACACTACAATCAATGGTAGGCCTTGGGTGACAAAGTATGAAATGTTTAGAACGTTTTGCAAGAACCATTTTTCGTAGGTCGTCATTCTTACATTTAGATATTTCTAACCTACAATCCATGCGAGTGATATGGGTTAAATATGGTTATACAGTTAAACTAAATTTCAATTAAAAAATAAACCATAAAGTAATATTGTTCGAATAACACCATTACAGTTTTAAATTTATACAATTTAATAAGTAAAGCATACCATTATCTTTTAACAATCAGTAACAATAATAATCCAAAACTTACTAAGCCTAGAACGCATTTATTTTTCTTACCATTATACAAGAACAGGAACCAAAATGCACATTAATGAGCACAACAGTTTTAGCACAATAATAGCATAAACTAATACAAACGTTCATAACTCACACACGGTACTTGCAAAACCAACAAATAAAACTACTATCAAAACATCAAGCATATTACATGTCTATTCAAAGACTTCTGTTATCTGCCTTTCAATCTGAACGACACTTATGTCCGGTCCCGCTGCCTTTGTAATCAGACAATATGAAGAAGAAGAACTATGCAAAATTAAAAGTATATTATTCAGGTGTTTTATAAGTGATATGAACAAAGTTAGAGGTTTTAATATTCTATTACAGTTTACGTATAAACAACAGTAAATAAATTAGTGCAAAGTTTTGTGATATAAAAAACTCCGTTGTTTTTTTAGAGTTTAAGAAAAAATGAAGCTTATTTTACTAAATATTATTTTAATCTGCATATGTATTTATGCTTAATGTGTATGTATGCACTCACTTTAACCAGAGACAAAAAGATCTGAAAGACAGGACAGGACGCCGTTTTATTTTATTTTTTCACTACTAAGGAGTGTAAAGGAAATTATGTGAAGAAATAGATATCTATTTTTTCTAGGTTAGTCTAATATCCGTTTGAATATTCTCTGGGTCCAAAAGTGGCAAAAAGGCACTTCTTATAGGCCTACTTCTAAAACAGTCAAATGATTGAACCGTTTTTTGTAATATGTGGTAAAAGGCATATTTTGACCTTTTATCTTTCAAAATTTAAGCGTAATACTGATTGATACTTTTCCTTTTTGTTTAAAGTGACTCGCGTATGATGGGTATAGGCGGGCAATCCCGAGGGTCTAAGCTGGATCTACACCTTTTTTCATCCAGTCTTGGGTTGGATTCCTCCTCTATTTCATCTTTCCTATCAAGTCTCTCTTAACCAACTCTTGTTCTATTCAAACCCAGACGTTATTAGAGTATTCGAGTGCTAGGGGTAATTATTTTATGATATTTTTTTCCTTTTATTTGGCGAAAAAGTGAGAATCGTGACAGAGGTTCTTCACAAAGGTTATACAGTAAACAACAAGGGGGGGGAATAATTAAGGCGAAAAACCATCATCGCTTAAGAAAAAATTTAAAATAGAATAGAGCATAAAATGAAGACCTTTAGCATTCGAATACTCTAATAGCATCGGGGTATAAAGGGAACAAGATTTGGTCAAGAGAGACCTGAGGAAGTTTTATTTTAAAGAAATGGCACTTAACCTCACCTATATAGTAGATTCATGAAATTGGAGTGAGTCCTTATAAATTCTAACACCCTCCCCTTATCACTATATATATAAACGGCTTTGTCCTGACTGACTGAATGAATGACTGACAGAGAATCAACGTAGAGCAAAAACCAACAAAGATATTGATACCAAAATTTAAAGGCATATTTGTATGAGGTCATAGACGCTCACTAAGAAAGGATTTTGCGAAATTTTAATTTTAAAGGGTATTAAATACAAAAAGAAAAACAAGTCAATTTCATTCATTTGATTTTAAACGTCAACATACACGCGCCTAGCGGCAAAAAGATAAGACTCGAATCAAAACAAATTCTAAATCTAATATTTTCCGACCCAATTATAACTAATCCAGAAAATTGTCAATCTAAAACAAATCAAAACCTATATTAAAATTGCGCCTAAGAATTTGATTAATCCATAAAAAATAAGAACACACAGTTAAAGACAAGAAAACTTAAATAATTTGTTTTTATCTAGACGTGAAAGGTCAACTTGGAAAATAACCGAATTGAAAATATAACTCCGATCTTTCGCCGATTATAAAATACAGAAGACCTAGAGACAAAATGAGATATACAGAAATACTAAGTAGATATTTCTAAATATAAAACATCACCTGAGTTCATATAAATATTTAATAACAAAGACATAATCTGTCGAAATATGAACGAAAATCTGGAATTAAGATGGCGACCATTAGAAGCAAGACGTTAGTTATATAATACACGCCCACAGAAGTTTGTGATTGGAGAAGAATATCGCGGGACTTTCTTCGCCGATATGAATAGAAATTGTGTATATATATATATTATATCAATATAAGATATTTTTCTTTATCCTTTGAGAGAATTTATTTAACCCTATTCAACATTCTAAATTTTAATTGAATAATGTAAAATCATATTTAAATATATAAATTATTAACAGTTTCTTGAATAAGTAGGATCATAAATTACATTTCATCTTTCCCCCAAAAATAAACAAGATTGCATAAGAACAATGAACTTATAAAAACAATCTCTCTGTATACGCCTTTGTTGAAAAAAAACAATTGAATAATTTTTTTCAGTGTATATTTAGAAGCCATTAAGACTATATGGATGCTTTTCTGGACTGTTCAGTTTTCCTAAATAATAGTATTAAAATTTATTAAATAGAACATCAGAAGATTTTAAATTAAGGCTCTAATACTTAATCTATCTATCTATCTATCTATCTATCTATATAAATAAAAATGTAAATGTGCGTTTGTTCAAAATCGATAATCTCAGAAAGTTCTTCACCGATTGCTTTGAAATTTGGACACAGTATTCCATTCGAATCCACGAGTGTTTTTATATACTTTTTGAAAAACTGTAGCATCTAATGAACATAAAAACAACAAAAAATATGCTCAATATTTAACAAAAATGCAAGCGCCATTACATTATGTTTATGGACTATAATAATAACAGCTGTAGTCAACTGTTTCCTATATTTCCATTATCAGCTGATTTCAAACTTTAAACAACTGTAGCTTTTAAGATAGGTTTTTGTGAACAACGACATCTGTTGAAGTAAAAACAAAACACACTATATTATTAAATATTTTCAATGTTTCCAAATGTATTGTTGTAATTAACAAATGTTTAAATCAATTATTTTGTAAGATATTCCGTTAGTACAATAACATTTACTATAGCATTAATTTCGTGAGTATAAATAATTTTTTGTATTTTTTCACTGTCTTTCATTTGGTTAAACCAGATTAAATAAAAAATTACAATAACTCAAATAACATTTTTTTGTCATAACCTATTTTCATCATTTTAATATTAATAACTATATTAAACCATTTGATTTATCAATATAAAATTTAAAATAATTAGGCCTAAAAGGTCATATTTTTATCTTTCTTTTAAAATTAAAAAAGCTTAATAAATACAAAACATAAAATTGTAACAACTAGGCCTACAATTCAAAAAACCCATTTATTTTATAATCTAAACTGTATTACACTTCCAAATTTTATAATAACATAACTATATAATTAATTACTTCTAAGATAATTAATATATCAATATGAAATAAAAAACACTTAAAAGACAATATTTATATCTTTATTTTAAAATTAAAGAATCTTTATAAATACAAAACATAAAATTGTAACAGTTAGGCCTACAATTTAAATAAAAACTTATCTAAATGTTACATAAATAATAACTTTTTTAAAACAGGTTATTGTACACAATGTTATTTTCTCGGGAATATTAATTAGGACAGAGATTTTGTATTGTTATAAATAAAAGAGGCAATTTTCAATTTATGGAATATATCATTTACCATATTATAAATAGGCCTAGCCTACTATTAAATTCTAATGTCTTTTTTTTTTTAAATTAGATTGTAACATATTGTTTTCTTAATTTTAAATATTATTATCTTAACGCAAGCTTTTATTGATTTGTGTGTGTTGAAATATATGTTGGTTCAATCTAGGCCTAACTTAAAAATATTATTTGTACTAGCTGGACATCCGAATCAACTGTTTCATCAGTTATTTTATTAAATTGGCTGCTATGGTAATGAATGCCAATAGGTACATTCAAGAAATATGTAATGGTTCATCTTCATTTCTAGGCCTAACCTAAAATTATATTTAATTTATTTTACCTACCTTAATGGCAACATACACACATAATTTATGTTGTTGTGCACATCTTTGGCATAGTACGTTTCTATTGATATTTATAAATTTCATCTTTCAATAGTAATTTTTTAGTTTTTCATAATGTTGTTTATTTATTGATACTACAGCTGCTAGACACTGGGTTTAATGCCCAAAGATTTTTTTACGATTTTCAAAATAAATTTACAAATAATATGGAATATAAAAAATGTTTTTATCAAAATGAATCCTACTCTATGTTACTCTGGGATAGTGTAGCTTTTTATTTAAAAAAATGTTTCAATTGGTTCCATATTTCAACATAAAAATGTTCAAGTATTTCCCAATATTCAAACCAATTATAAGAATTGCGATTGACTGAGTGAACGAGCTATTCTTGCCTCCAAGAACAAAGACGTCTACGAACTAAATAGTATTATTCAGACTAAAATTCAAAGCGAGGTAGTCACATACAAGTCCGTCGACACTGTTGTTGAAGCAAATGAAGCAAATAATTACCCAACAGAATTTTTAAATTCACTCTATCTGCTAGGGATGCCACCACACTTAATGCAATTGAAAATCGGTGTGCCGATAATCATCTTGCGAAATATCAACCAGCCAAAGCTTTGCAACGGCACAAGACTTGCAGTGAAACACTTAATAAACAACGTCATAGAAGCAACAATCTTGACAGGACCTTACAAAAATGATGATGTCCTCATTCCTCGCATTCCTTTAATTCCAACAGACATGCCATTTAAATTTAAGAGATTGCAGTTCCCAATTCGATTGGCATTTGCAATTACCATTAACAAAGCTCAGGGCCAAAATTTAGAATTGTGTGGCTTAGATCTAGAAACGGATTGCTACGTTAACCAGATAATCTGTATATATACACAAACAATGGAACTACAAAAAATATTGTGTACCCACAAGCATTGTTTAAATAAACATATTTTAATTAATTTATGTCTTTATTTATGTCTTTTATTTATTTTCCATTTAACCAGATGAGCCACAGCAACGCGTGGCCGGGTACAGCTAGTACTAATATAAACCACGGTTCACTGCACCTACATCCTGAGATTGTTGAACAGAGTAATCCTGGAACAAGTGAATGCTAAACACTGCTCGCGAATATTAAAATTCTCACGAATTTAGCGATAATTTGAGCAAATATTAAATGATTTGAATAAAACTGGGTATACGCGTTAAATACACTAATCCACAGCCTGTGATTGTTGAGAAGTCCAATCCGTGAAAAGTAAGCACATAAAGAAAAAACGTACGCGTCAAAAAATCTTATCAATCTAGTCAGCCCGAAAACTCATTATTTTTATAGTAAATTACTAGCTTGTTACCCCTCAGAGTTTGGCAATCACGATTGACCTATCTGGAACTGCACGTTTGTTCATATAGTCTTGGATTAGATCGCTGTCATTCATCTTTCCTATCAGGTCTCTCTTGACCAACTTTTGTTCCTTTCCGACCCTGACGCTATTAGAGTATTCAAGGACTACAGATTTTATGATCTTCTCTTATTTATTTATAAAGCTGATGATCTTCAAGTGGTTTTTGTCTATAAAGAACAAGTGAAAATCTAACTAATTATCACCTCAGTTTTCAAAGTTTATTGACGAAAAATAAAATTTCAAGAGAAACAAATAATTTAAAAACCTTGTTCACTAAAAAAAAATAAAAAGTCTACAGCCCAAATTATGCATTTTATCAATATCTTTTTCAGTTATCTCATTGAAGATCAATAGTGTGTGTGGCTTTGACATAACAACCGATGATAAAATGTAGAACTCAACCCGAATTAGACCGATTTTCATGAAGTGAACAAATTATTCAAATATTAGTAATTCCAAAAAACAGACACATCATTTATTTTTTATTTTCTTATTCTTTTTTGTCCTATGCTATCTTTTAATTCTACCTTTGTGATCCACACTAATAGTTAAGTTTCATAAAATAAGCTCTAGACCCAAAATTAAACCAAAGAATTTCCCCTCCTCAGACATAACCACAAGAAAGTGAAACTTTAGGCTGTATAAGAAATTATACAAATTTATTCTTCGTAAATAAATCTTTAGATTTCTCACTCACTTTGTTTTGAACCTTGACTAACACGTACACCATAAATATCAGATTAATTTAAACAGAGCAACACACATGTCAGGGACTAATTGTAAATACAATGTTCGGTATCCTGGGGGTTGTAATGGAGGTATACCCTAGGGGGATATTAATTGCACTTCTAGAGGTTACCCCCTACGAAGGTGTAAAGTGCAGCAGGATCTAATCAGGTTAGATGGAAAGACTGTCTACGTTGTAACACGTGTGCCACCTCTTATGTCAATTTATTATAATGTATAAGAATATGCGCATGTCCACTCGCAATCGAGTTTGTAAAGTAACAAATGAATAACTTTTATTGTTATAAACGTTTTAACAAAATTTCTTAGTTTGAATTGAAACAATACAAGAGGAGAAAAGCGATTATAAGTTTTGTTTCAACTTATTACTTTCTAATTACATGTAATAATAATAATATATTTAGCCTTATTTGGAATAAAATATAAGGTGATATGGGCCATCATGGTACTTACCCAGCCCAACATACAATATAATACCAGCAGATCATCTAAATGTTATGCCTAAAAGTTTCATAGGCGCTTGTAATAAATGATAAATTGTATTGGTTTCAAGGGACCTTACCCAATACGGTAAGTTCGTTTAAAACAGTTGTTACACAGGTTTTCTGAACCTCTTAATTGTGTACATCACTGCTTTCTTGAACTCGGCTAGGCCCGTCAGGCTAGACTCGTAGATCCGTAGATGAGCTTTGACTGTGGAATTCAGATAATTTTGCGTATGGCGGAGCGAGAACCGGTTGAGAAAGAAAAAACAAGAGGGGAGGTAAAGGATTTTCTGTCTAAATAGAAACCCAGCTGGTGACAATACACGTTGCTTGGGAAACGTTGCTAACATAAGCTAAAGGAGAAGGAAGCCTCCTAAAATCCGGTCGTGTACTATACCCCCACGGTGTCGTTCCAAGAAAACTGGGGGAAAGCTTTTTATCTTCCAGGTTCTAATGGAAGAAGTTAAAAGGGTAAAATAAGTGGAAATACAAAGACGCCATCTACTCAGATTTTTGTTGGGGATTTAGATATGTTGAAGAGTAGAACCCTTACGATTGTAAGTATTGTACGGTAACTCATACGAGTGACATGAGGTCATCCAGAAGGGCGGCCTCTGCGGTGACAACACCTTATATGGTAGAGGAATATGTTCCCGCTACGTAAAGTTCTCAATCAGTGTCTTTTACTTCCTGCACCATTGTTAAACTGTAAGGTTTGAAATGCATACGCTAAACAATCGGACCGTGCTCGCTGAAGCACACCGGGTTGATTTTATAAGACTAGCTTTGCCAAACTTGCTCTACGACATCGTCACACGCACGGCACAAGCCCTGAGGATATCTTGTGACTTACTAAGTACCCGGTTTCAACAAAACACTTATGCGACTCATAAATGGTAGGCCTCCTGGAAGGTTCTTTGCTATACTTGGTACAAAAATTTCGTTGCATAATTGTTGCAGACTTCGATTCTTCAAGCCAAAACACACAGAGAACGCACACAGGACCAGTGAAAGCAGCCATCTTTGTTACAACTATCGCCAGCGCTGCGCTTGCGGTGGTACTATTTACAACGTGAGTCAAAACTTGATCTATTTTGCTACAAAATGACATCAAAACCAGTTCTGTAAGTAAACTGAAAAAAATTAATACAAATTTTAAAAGTTTTGAAGTCGGTTTTTAAGACTTGCTGAACAACTTATCCCTCTTAGAAGGGATAACATGAGGTGGGTGGTTGGGCTCTTAACGAGCCACTGTCACCTCAGAAAACACCTACACAGGATAGGGATTACTACAGAAAATATTTGCAGGAAATGTGGTTTGGCTGAAGAGTCCGCAGAACACATTCTCTTAGAGTGTGAGGCGTTAGGACGAGCCAGGTTATACTCTCTAGGCCCTCCGGGGAAGGAGATGGAAACCATCCTAGACAACCCTATAGGTAGCATCTGTTCCTTTATAAGGATGACAGGTATTACTGAGTGGGTGTAGGATGGAACTTGGGGCGGCAAAAGATCTTTAGGTCGACGCCGGTGTGGCCTCTGACGGAGGCTATCACAGCCCATAAAAAAAAATAATAATAATAAAAAATAAAAAAAAAAACTAGATTAGATTCGTATGCTTTCATTTCGTACGGTTAGAACAAAGATCGTATACAAATAATGTGTGGGAAAACATTATTCTTCTTTGTAATTGTTCTTTTTTGTAATTGGTAAACTACCAATACTACGTATACTGGGTAAGTAATATATGCAATTAACTTTAATAAATTGTTTATACCAAATGTCACTGTAGAGGTTATGAATTACCATCACTTCTTTTATGTAAATTGATGTTCTATATTGTTGGGGGCTTAACCTAGTTTCAGAGATTCTTGTAATATTCGCTTTCCATAACTTCTTGTACTCTAGAATAATATAAAGACAACTTCTACTTAAAGCTGAACCCTCCAAGCTTGGGGAGGACTATATTGTAGGCTATATATATTAATTTGCGAACGTTATATTCTCGTAATATATGCATCTTATACAGCAGCAGCTGTTATAATATTCCGTTACGCCAAACCTTAGGCTTTGAAACTCTTACCGTATTTTACGCCTCAATTACTTATAACAGTAAATATGTCTTACATATTTTGATAAAAATTTAGTAGACTACGTTGACATTTCTCAAAGTCTTGCGCTTATTTGTTTCTTCTTATTAGTTTCTATGTATAAGAAGCGTAGACAATAAGAAAGTTAAACTATGGGTCGAACAATCGATGTCGCGTTTTTGGGAATACAACCGTTTTGATTTAAAAATCGTAACTTTGGAATTGTCTCTGTCGTGTGTGAATTGAACTAAACGCGTAGGCTGATTATATGAAATTTGTTATGCCAACAAATTTCATATAATTAAAACTTTAATATTCTATTAAAGTTTACGTATAAACATCAGCAAATAAATTAGTACTAAGTTTTGTGAAATAGAAAACTCGTTTTTTTAGAGTTTAAGGAAAAATGAAGCTAATTTTTTTACTAAATATTATTTTAATCTACATGTGTATTTATGCTTAATGTGTATGTATACACTCACTTTAACCAGAGACAAAAAGATCTGAAAGACAGAACAGGACGCCGTTTTATTTTATTTTTTCACTACTAAGGAGTGTAAAGGAAATTATGTGAAGAAATATATATCTATTTTTTCGAGGTTAGTCTAATATCCGTTTGACGATTCTCTGGGTCCAAAAGTGGCAAAAAGGCACTTCCTTTAGGCCTACTTCTACAGTCAAATGATTGAACCGTTTTTTGTAATATGTGGTGAAAGGCATTAATAATTTTTAATACATTATTGTGTATTTTGGTCCATTTTTTAGATAACTCAAAATTTGGGGGTAAATGCCATAAGAAAAATACACAAAATAACTATTTTCTCAAAATTGGCTCTAACGATTTTGATCAAATTGTGTACAAGTGTAGTCTCTAAGGGCCCAAACAGTATTGGTCACCGTTTCTCCACTCAAAGAGTGGCACCCGGAAGGTTTCCTAACCTAACCTTTATACGTAATATATTAATACACACTTTATTGTTCTGGAGCCCTATACAGAATGAGGCAGACCACCCGTACGCAATGCATAGTGGATAAACTAAATGAGGTAGATCCTTTGTAACAACGGAATCCTCCCCCCTCTATTCTACCCCAAAGAATTTGGAGAAATTATTTTGAAATCTCCCAAACTCGCCAAAATGGTAGTTTTTAGAGGGTGGGGTAGTTTTGGAATTTTTTCAAATGTAACGGTAGGTTAAGTGATACCTCATTTTAAAGGTATTTATTCGCTGATCATTTTAATTTTTTTAAAGTTTTCACTTATCTTGAAGTTCATGTACAGGGTCGTCTAAAATTCAGGATTTTACAGTTATTTTTATTGCCACCACCTACAATAATGTAGGGAACACAATTTTTACCTAAGATTAATGAAAGGACGCCCTTTCCAAAAATATCCTCAAATGTCCTATTACCCCAAAATTTACACATTTAAAAAATACATATTTTTTTTTGAAAGTAAAATTGATTTTAATAAAATTAAGATTATTATAGAAGGTCCAAATGCAATTTATTGTAATTTTTAATAAAATTGTCAACTTCATGTTTACGATTACTTAACTTGCATTAAATTTTATTACATTCTGGAACTTTTGGTTTACTGATTACATATAAATCAAATCTTAGTTAATATAACTGTTCAAGGCTTGCTTTAGCCCTTGTTTCGTTTCTTAAATTACTAGTTTTCCAACATAATTATAGGACAATAACGTAGGTTGGCGTTTTTTATTTTCTAGTTTTATCACTTAATAACGACAGTTGATTTATACCCTCGAAACGTCGTGTATTGTTGGTAAATATCTGATTAAACTATATCGACAATACGAACATTCCGACTTTTCCAACAGCTTTAAAAACAGAAATAGTATTTTTTTAAATATGTTTGTGGCGTTTAGAAAACATCTACTCGTAATCAGTACTAAATTCCAAAGACTAATTTATATAATCGTCATTTTTTTCACTCGCACAAAGTTTTCATCTTTGTCAGCGTCAGAGCTTATAGAGTTATTTGACGTTATGGCTCAAGTCTAGGCAGGCAATTAATTGGTCATTATTCATAGCTAATTGTTTCACGGTCGTTGCCGAGGTGTTCATCAATCTTAGAGCTGACCAACAAAGCGTTTCCTGTCTTTCTCTCTCACTCTCTTTCCCAATAGAGACATAATCTGTCACAGGATTAAGTCTAGGTGCTGATTCATCTCACATGGTTAGGCCTACCTGCATTGCATACTAATGGTAATGCACAGGATTTCAGAAAGAGATAATCTTTGTAGGGTGAAAAATAAAGTAGTGGTTGAATACAGAAGTTTGGTTAAACCGTGAATAACGTGTGCATAGCGTGAATAACGTTACGAAATGTCGTTTACCATTGTTTTAAATGGGACAATGTATACAGCAGGCTATACTGTATACCCAATATCTGTCAGCGAATGAAAAGTGAAAAGTCAGCGATTTTTTTAAACATAACTCATATTCAGCTTCTTTACTTTTAACACAAACAATTGTCAATAAATTTTAAACTAGTCATACTATTTTTTTTTCTTCTTTTCCACTTAACGTCTTTAATATTTGCTTCCATAGTGAGGGGTATTAGGATACAGATAGATCCGATGATAAGGGAACCAAAGGATACAATTTCAGATTACAGCTCAAAAGCTATCGAAAATCAAACTACCGCATGATAGTTAAAGAATCAAATAGAGTCATAGTTGTGTTATTGATGTCACAAGCAGAACAGAGGGGGGGCGCCATTTTGTGATCGTTTCTGCGCCTCTCGTAACTCTCACTCAATGTAACTTCTGACTCAATGAAGTTACGTGGGTCTTTACAGTGGAGCAAAATTTCATCAAAATCTTAATAGTCAATGTTTAAAAAAACGTAATATTGTATTTAAAAAAAAAAATGAAAACGACAATATCAATACGTTTGAGCTGACATCGCATACTACAGACATAATTCCAACCACTTGTTTCGACTCGAATAACCTCAAAACTGAAATATTCACAAAAACATGACATACCTATATTTTTTGACCTATCACATAACTTGCTATATAGCTACTGTATGTGATACGATAAAGCTTGGTAGGTTCTTCTCTTCAGAACTCCAATTACAAATCTATTGGCGCCACTTTATGTAACAGTCCTACATACTCGTATTCTATTCACAGCTGGATACAAAGTAATTAAATCAACCAACTCGACCTCGTTGGATTGTTTTTCTTTCTCAAAGGATTTGTTTGATTGTTTACTAGTCAACAGCTGTTGGACTATTATAGTCTCTGATATTGAATCTTGGTTAGTTACTTTTAAATGTTGCAATGTAGCCTATATCAAAATCTGTTTTATTAGTACAGTCCCGAAATCGAAAAAAAAAATGCTTCACTTCGGAATCCTCTTGGTTGTACATTCATGTTTTATTAAAACGTTTTATTTAGTCAATCGAACTAGTGAACAATGAAATTACTCTAATTGTTATTTTTATTGTCATAAACACAAACACCCTTTTACTCTAGGTCTAGTTTAAATTTCTTTGAATTTGACTTTTAAAAGTATGAAAAATCGTCTCTGGAAATAGACTTGCAAAAAAACTTGCAGTGTTTTGAAAATATTTAAAAGCCTGCTGCTCCTAAATGGTTAGAGATATTGAAAAATATCCAACAATGAAACATTCTTAAATAAATCTGTTTTGTCACTAACCGCCATAAATAGAAATATAAAGATGACAACCATATTGGGGAAATGGCGGATGATAAGAAAACTTTGGTAATAATTCTAGTTTTAACTTAAAAATCTTAGTTATCTTTCTAAGTTTTTTCTTAAATTTGAAAGAGCTGTTACACCTGTTTCAATCACCATGTATAGCCTAATGAATTACCAGATAATTTTTAAACAAATTAACTTCTTAAAATTATTTGATGATTTCGCTAAATATAAAAACACGTAAAAGTGTAATACAATTTCATAAATCTTTAAAACATTGGTTGTTAGAGATGTATACTACTGATGAGTCTTTAAATTTTATATAAAATTCTAAATTTGGGGTTTCTATAAGAAATTGTTTTAAGTTAGTTACCATATTGTAAAACGGCGGCCATTTTCCAAAATTTACAAAACGGGTTTTTATTCTATGAAAAAGTGCTTCATTTCAAAATAATTCGCAAAATAAATGCCGCTTTAAAACGACATTCTTGAACAGTTTTTATAGTTTTTTTTACGTTTGAGAAGCCAAGGTCGCGGCTGAACTGTAACACCGCAGGAAGGCGTGATTCACCAACGCACAAACTGTCTTCACTGGAAGATTTCATCAGGTTTCTGAACAATGTCAGTGTGTACAGAAGTGAAATTAAATAATTAAAGTAGGCAGGAGAATGTCAATGCGTTATATTTGCGAATAAAAAGTATTATCAATATAAAGAAGTTTATAGGCGGCGCCATTGTGGTATTAACCCAGCCCAATCATAGAATGTAATACAAGCAGATCCTCTAAATGTAATGTACATTTGGATGGTAGAGCTACTTTGATATTCATAATTTATTAAAGCTGCGAAACCGACACGAGCGTAGTGTGGACCCCCCCCCCCCCCATAGAAGAAGGAATTAAAATAAGAAAGTCACAGGTATAGGCTCTAGCGTGATACAAAATATCCTTAGTTTGGTTACTGGACAACAGAAAGCGCTAGTAGCATCGGGACAAAAAGGTTTGGCTACTGTATCACAAGTACCGATGCTACTAGCGCTTTCTGTTGTCCAGTAATCAAACTATGGCTATTTTGTATCACGCTGTTTAACTTGGGCTGTGACTTTCTTATTCTAATTCCTTCTTCTATGCCCCCCTTCACATATGTAGGCCTATACCTTCGAGGCTCAATAGGGCCAAGACACAGAGATATTTAATACATACACATCTACTAGGACCGACATGGCCTAAACGAGGGAAAGTAATGATATACATACACAATTAAGGTAATCAGAAAACTTGTGTAGCAACTGTTTGAAACAAGCTTGCCGTACTGAATAAGATCCCTTGCGTCAAATATAAGTAATCACGATAGCAGCCATAAAAATTAAGATAGGAACGTTGGCTACAGGTGATTATAGTGTGCTCATACAAAACTATTGAAATTCAGTAAAATTGAACTAAAAATGTTATTTTAAACAGTGTTTTGTTCATATGTCCCGTGTTATTCACACGTTAAATTAGATACAAATTTGCAGATATCAATTCTGTATGCAAGGGTACCAACCTTATGATGAAAAATAACAAAGTTACTGTATTGTCAAAATAGTTAAACAACTAATAAAAAAACAATATTGGTTGCATTTGCAAACGACTAATTTAATTTTCTCTCCGCACCATTATGACCTAATTTTACGTTGACGTAGCCTACGTTTTTTCTGTAACGTCAACATTAGGCGACGTGACCTACGTTTTCTCAAGCGAGTTTTAAACCTCGGCCAGTTTAATGTTTGTTCATTTATTTAGAAAAATATTCCAAGTAGACTCATCGCACTGACCTTCTGATTCACTGTGGAATATTATCAAACAGAACCATTTCATCTCCAGTTCACCAGAAAACCACAAAATGCCCACCTAAGTACAGTCACAAATATAAACGGTCTATTAGTCAAAGAGTACAGTACAGTCAAACATAAACTGGAATTTCACGCAGCACTGACTTCTACAGCGTTAGATACTAAATTAACAGAGTAGCCCTACTAATACTGAATATGGGTTCATTTTTATTTTTGTCGGAAATACGTAGTATAGACAAAGGATCAGTGGCGTAATAGCTCAGATCCCCAATGTCAATGCGTTATATTTGCGAATAAAAAGTATTATCAATATAAAGAAGTTAATGGGCGGCGCCATTGTAGTATTAACCCAGCCCAATCATAGAATGTAATACAAGCAGATCCTCTAAATGTAATGTACAAACGATGGTAGAGCTACTTTGATATTCATAATTTATTAAAGCTGCGAAACCGACACGAGCGTAGTGAGTGGGACCCCCCCCCCCCATAGAAGAAGGAATTAAAATAAGAAAGTCACAGGTATAGGCTCTAGCGTTATACAAATTATCCTTAGTTTGGTTAATGGACAACAGAAAGCGCTAGTAGCATCGGGACAAAAAGGTTTGGCTACTGTATCACAAGTATAGGTAAAAAAAAAATGGTGCAGTTAAGCTTTATGGATGTGGTATTGTTCTTTGAAATAAAATTCATTTATGTGTTTTAATTCAACTTAATAATCAAAGAAAGTATTTTACTTTTTTCTATTGTTTAAAGGGGAAAACCTCTCGGTCATCATCACCTTGTAAATAAAGGAAGAAAAGAACATAAAAAAAATAGCCCTAGCCCTCAAATACTCTAATAGTGTCAGGTGTCGGAAGAAAACATGAGTTGGTCAAGATTGTCCAGATAGGTAAGATGAAAGAGAGGGATCTAACCCAAGACTAAATCAAAAAAGGTATAGATCCAGCTATGCCCCTCGGGATTCCCTACCCCTGAGGGTTAAAGTAGTTTTATGTTTCCTAAGCTATAGGCTAATCTTAAATCAAATTAATTATTGTTTTTATGATAATGTATATACCACAAATTTTCCTGCTTGCATTCAAGCGGAATAATTCCCATAAACAGGCTTGCGCCCGAGAGCAATGTAGCATTTTCCACTAGGCATTTTAGGCACATGCCTAGGGTGCAACATTTTTTGGGCATAAAATTTTGAGAAAAAATAAAGACCGAAAAATTTTAGGAGAGCGCAATATTTGTTTGAAGCAAAGAAAAAAAATGTCGCTCATTTTCAGAGCAACTATCTTTCCTTTCTAGTAGTGCACCAAAGAATAAATTAAGGTGTGGCAAGCACCTTATTATTGACGAAACCAACGGCTAAGGGCTAAGCTCTCTGTCACCGTGTTATATGATAAGTTGCACCTTTCTCCCCTCTCAATATGAATGTCTTCCCCTCCCCCAGGGGCCGTGCTAGTTAGTCTAGCGCCTTCTGCAATTTGTGTAAAAGTTGCATTGCTGAGAGTCTGTTCTGTTTGAGGTTAAGATAACGACTAAAATAAGCCTTTCCCCTATGTTTTATGTTTAGCCAGTGTTGAGATACAGTATAAGAAGAAAAAAATCTTTTCCACCCTATCTACGAATCATCAAAAATAGAAACCTTCACAATATATTTCCCAATGTTGATATAATTCTTGAATTATTTTGAGCACACCCGTTACTAACTGTAATAGTGAATGCTCATTTTCAGCATTTGAAATGAGTGAAGAACTACTTACTCAATTCATCGGGACAACCCCGACTAAATGCTTTCACTGTTATGGCAATATAAAGTAATATCAACTCGGTCTCTCGATTTTCAAGAGCTAATAAAACATTTTCTAAAAACAAAGAAATGCGAAAACGATTATCACTTACAATTTTATAAGTACCTGAAAAAACTACGAACATGGATGTACCAACTTTATAATGACCTTTTTTTTTTTTAATATTACAGATGTTATTGATAATGTGAGAACTGCAAAATCTTTAATGATAATATTAATAACTTTTTAATAAAACATATATTAGACTTCTGTTGGCAACCCACATAATATGTTGTACATTTTTATATTTTGTTGTTTTCTTAGAAACATTTTCAGTACTGTACTAGTAAACTTTGATATCATGCTCGCATAACCAATAGGCCTACAACAATAAATGACAAAATCATACAATACCCCGAGCGTGGTGGGGGAAGAGCGCCGGCCAGTCACTATTCAACAGTCATGGCTACGCCACAGGAAAAAGCTCAATGTGTGATTTGGTTTATTCAATCAAGTTCAGTGATCACAGTTCAGCGTAATTATAGACGTGAATATGGCGGTGTTGCACCTACTAACAAAACTATTCTCTTGGTATAATCAGTTTCGGGAAACAGGTAGTGTCTTAAAAGGGAAGTCACCGGGTAGGCCTTTAGTCTCTGAACAGAATGTGGATCGAATCCGTACGTCTTGTACTCGTAGCCCTAAAACGTCATTGGCAAGACGAAGTTTGGAGTTGGGGATACCTAAGTCTACCGTGTATAAATTGGTGCGAAAGAGGCTTAAATTACGTGCGTATATAAGATTCAACTTCTGCATGAAATCAAGATCACTGACAAAGTGAAAAGAGTCGATTTCGCAGTCTTCATTTTAGACAGCATTGAAGAAAATGAGAACTTCCTGGAAAATGTCATGTTTTCTGATGAGGCGACATTTCACGTAAGTGGGTCTGTCAATCGACACAATTGTAGAATTTGGGGGGTCAGAGCCACCGCATGAATTCACAGAACATCAGCGAGACTCGCCCAAAGTCAATGTTTGGTGTGGATTGATGCATGATCGTATCGTTGGACCTTTCATCTTCGCAGAGAAGACAATTAATGGGAATATTTATTGTGATATGTTAGAACTATACGTTTGCCCACAAATAGATGATATTGAACAAGAAAAGGGACCAATTTTCTTCCAGCAATAATGGCGCGCCCCCTCACTACAGCAACCGTGTCCGTGATGCGTTTTCCTAATAGGTGGATTGGTAGATGTGACCATCAAGGAGCCCAGATCTGACTCCACTAGATTTTTTTTCCTTTGGGGGACATGAAAAAAAAACATTGTGTATTCCGAGAAGATCCGTGACATTGCTCATCTGAGGGAGAGGATTGTTGAAGCTGTAGCATCAGTCACGCCTGATATGCTGCTGAATACCTGGAAAGAAACTGAATATCGTTTAGACGTGGCCAGGTAAACAAATGGTGCTCATATAGAACTTTATTAGGTATGGAAAAAAACACTTGAGAACATCCTCTTTAATAATATATAGGTTTAATAACTATTAATTTAACTTTACTGTGTACTAATATAACTTTAAATCAAGGAGTTCTTTTATAAACATCCTGTATATCTAAATAAATCGTCTGTGATCTTGCTAAGGTAATGTTTATTTCATTTTCAAAGGAACTTTTGTGGTCTGATTTTACTCATCAACAACTGCTTTTGTTATTTGATTTTTCAGTATCTGATAAGGATATACTACCTCTAGGCTTGCGATTGATTTCTTCATTGAATCAAATAAATCATATTTTAGGCTAAACCTTTGTTTCAAATTGGCTACTACTGTACCAAATTATTCATATTAGTCCAGGATAGCCCTAGCCTAAAATTACCAGAATAATTTAAATATTGATGCTGTTAAACCTAATCAGGTGTTTTATCTGTTATTTTATGCAAATGGTTGCTGTGGTAATTCCAAATTATTTATAATATTAATCCAGGCTAGGAATCACGGTGCTGTTGTTAACCCTTGAAAAGGCATCGCTTAGCAATGTTAATTTTCTTCATTTGTTTAAAAATTAATAAAATATATTATTTTTACACAAAACCTAACTTATAAGACATCATTTTTCTCAGAAAGATGCATAGAATTCAACTATGTAATAAAAAATTTGAAACGGTTTTAGAGTAAGTTTGTTACATGTCAAAAAACGAAGTTATCAATTTTTGGTTTGATAAAGATGAGAAACCTGTATCATCCAAAATCAATAGCTTACCACCTTTTTCTAAGATATACAAAAGCTTAGTGTTATATTTGTGAATATATTTAGGAAAAAAAAAATTGTTACATTTTCAAAATTTAAAAAATTGTTTTACGAAAAAAGGGAAATTGGCCAGCTTATTTTCAAAAAATCACCAAAAATTGTAATATTTATGGAAAACCAACTTGAAACAATTTGGGAGTTGTGTTCAATCAGTTTATAGGTGATATCTAACCTTGAAACAAAGAAATTTTCAATTTTGAACAAAAAGTGGAATGTTATTGATTTTGAAAAGTACCTAAATGTTTACTTTAAGGTGGATCCGTATTTTATTTTTTTATCGTCTCCTACATACCTTACTTCATAAGAATAAATAATGTTTTCCTTGTGCCGCTCACTATTTTTCACTGAAAAATCACAATTTAAAAACTATCAAATTGAGGGGTTTATAGATTACAGTTAATTGCAAGACATAATAGGAATAAGAATATTGTATGGTATATTCGTATGGAATACGCATGCTCCTTACACAATAACTAAGCTAGATCGCTATTCAAGTCACGGCAGGTTTGGCCAGGTGGCTGTTTAAAAACAAAAATCACAATCTAAAAACTATCAAATTGAAGGGTTTATAGATTACACATAATAGGAATAAGAATATCATAAGGTTTGATGCATGTGCATTACACAAGGACTAAGCTGGATCGCTATTCAAGTAACGACAGGTTTGACCAGGTGGCTGTGTGTGTGTGTGTGTGAGAGGGGTTTATAGATTACACATAATACGAATAAGAATATCGTATGGTTCGATGCATGTACATTACACAAGGACTAAGCTGGATCGCTATTCAAGTAACGACAGGTTTGACCAGGTGGCTGTGTGTGTGTGTGAGGGGTTTATAGATTACACATAATACGAATAAGAATATCGTATGGTTTGATGCATGTGCATTACACAATGACTAAGCTGGATCGCTATTCAAGTAACGACAGGTTTGACCAGGTGGCTGTGTGTGTGTGTGAGGGGTTTATAGATTACACATAATACGAATAAGAATATCGTATGGTTTGATGCATGTGCATTACACAATGACTAAGCTGGATCGCTATTCAAGTAACGACAGGTTTGACCAGGTGGCTGTGTGTGTGTGTGTGAGGGGTTTATAGATTACACATAATACGAATAAGAATATCGTATGGTTTGATGCATGTGCATTACACAATGACTAAGCTGGATCGCTATTCAAGTCACGACAGGTTTGGCCAGGTGGCTGTGTGTGTGTGTGTATGAGGGGTATATAGATTACACATAATACGAATAAGAATATCGTATGGTTCGATGCATGTGCATTACACAATGACTAAGCTGGATCGCTATTAACCTGACTAAACCTTTCGTAAGTGTATTGAAGTTATTAATTAGTTCTTTTTTCACCCTGACAGGTTTGGCCAGTTAGCTATATATATATATATATATATATATATATATATAACCACCTGGCCAAACCTTTCGTAAGTGTATTGAAGTTAATAATTTGAAATTAGATTACAGATAAAATCTGTGATCACGAATATTATAAATTGAAATATCTTAACACAAGACGTAAAAGTAAACATTTGTCATTGTGTCTAACCTTTAAAATATGTTAGATTTGATAGTTTTTACTGTGATTTTTTTTTGAAAAATAGTGATCGGTGCAAGGAAAACATTATTTATTCTTATAAAGGTATGTAATAGACGATAAAAAAAGAAAATCCGAAAAATACGGTGCCACCTTAAAGTAAACATTTAGCGAAAATGAATTTGAAATGACGTTTTCTAAAAACCTAACCAAATGTGGTTCCTCATCAAGAAAATCAATAAATAAAAGGAAAACTATGCCACTAGAAACTGGATTAGTTTTAAAGAAATGCCATAGATTTTCTAACACAGAAAATGAAGAGCTTGCATGTGCTACTTAACTGTTGATACCTCAGCAATTTTTCAAAATCTATTTTTACTATTTTTGTTTTGTTGCTATCAATGCTTAGCTATTGATGGATGTCAATTCCAATTTAGGTCAAATTTGGATCATTAATAATTTATAACTGTTATTTTTCTTTATAAATAGAAACTCTAGGGTACTTTTCTTACATATCTATGAAACAACTGTAAACTATCAAGTATATAGTGTTCATTATGTCCAGCATAATAATTAAAAAATAGCGACCTCTTCGTGGAACAAAACCATTATATTTGGCATATTTATAGCTTTTAGTAACAGACGAGAAAATTCTGAATATTGTTGAAATACCAATATTGAAAATGTGAAACAAGAAATTAAGATTCTGTAATATAAACCATAAATAAAAATGAGGTATATTTCCATGTTTTTACAGGAAATTTAATTCTGAACAACTTTAATTCTTGAATTTTATTGTACAAACAAACAAAAATGTTAACTGTGTTAAGTGAAAATATAAAACTTTACATTTTTTTTTTTAACCTAGTCCATTGTTTGTTCTACCTAGCCCTCATTTCAGCAATTTACAACTAGGTTGAGCAAAATAGTAAAACAGAGACCATCCTGTGCTTTCCTTTCATAACACATACAGATTACAAGAATTATGTATACAGTTTATAAAAATTATGTATTATTATAATTCTGTTATTGACAACAAAAATTCTGAAAAATACTCGGTCCGGGGCATCCAATTTCTTCTTTGTTTCTTATTTGGAGTTTGAAAACAATTAATTAAAGTTATAAAATAGATGATATTTTTATCTTAGTATAATCTAATGGAACAATTTTAATGAAATTGCCATCAAAATGTACATTCTGAACTCCTGAACACATCTCAACAATTCATGTGTGGATCAGACTAATATTATTGTTTAAACAAAATATAAAGAAATTGCTGCATCTTTACGAATAATTGATGAAAATTGTACCATTCGGGAATAATATTGAATGTATCGAATACAACACCCCAGATTTCAAATCAAAATATTGTAGCTTAACCTGTCCAAATATACACTCAACATGAAAGTTTAAATATCTTGGAAACTAAATGTCTTATAACAATTTTTTTAAAGATATTTTTTCATAAGTTTTTTATTCCTTAAGAAAAACTTGCATTACAGATATTATATAATTAAACGTACATTTTTAGTACATCATTTCTATCAAAATGACACTTTATGAAGTTTCGAAAAGGTGTTAATCAAGATTTTAAAGGTTAAGTTCAATATTTTATCTAAAATTTAGAGTGTTTTTTTTTGTATTCGATACAAGCCATATTATTTCCGAATAGCGATGATTTTCATAATTCATTTGTAAAGCCACAGTAATTTGTTTATAACCATTGATTTTTATAAACAATAAGAATCAAATCATTCAGACATATCATAGAACTGCATAATGACATTTCGGCTGCAGTTTAATAAAATCTACCCAATATATCCAGAGATATTACACAAAAAACTCATATTCTGCAACTTCAACTGTTATAAATAATATATTCAGGATATTTCCTACTCTACAGCAAAATGAAACTCTGTGCCTTAACACCATCACAAAGTAAAAAATATATTGAACGTTCTGAACCGATCATTTTTAATTATAATTCTATGCCTATACTTATTTTTAATAATTTATAGACATTAAAATTTGAGAACAATATTATTAAAATCAAATAGCAAGTATAAACATAAAATGGCATTAAATCTTTTTTTTTTTTTTTTAACTTATACTTTCATAGGTTTGAGGCTTACCATGTTTCATATATTTTTTTAAAATAAACAACAATGTATATTTTTACATTTAGTATGTATTTTACAATAAATCTATCTAAAAAATTAAAAAATACCCTACAAAAAATAATCATTATTTATCCACACATAGAATATTGTTTACAATAGATAATGTGGTACAATAACATCAGAAAATTAAATTTATTCAACTCGTAGTTACAACAGATAAAAGAAAATATAATTTGACAAAAAAAAAAAAAAAAAAAACTAAGGATGATTAACTTGGTCATTGAAATGTCATCTCGTATTTTATTATACACAGTGGTTGTTGTAGGAAATTTAATTTTCCGTCATTTTGGTGATTGAAATTTCGACAATCTGTTACTCCTTACAGTGAAATCACATTAACGTTAGACTTTTCTTATATAACACATGAAAATCCTAAATATTATAGAATACAAATGAATTACATTTCTTATATTGATGTAATTTCCAAGAGAAGAACAATTAATTATTCCTTATTACTTGTCTTGTGAAATCTGTAATGATCTAAATATTTCAGAAACATTAAATAAATTCTATGGACTGGTAGTTTTAAACCAAAGAGCACATCAATTTAAAAAAGATAAAAGAATAAGTTAATTCTTTAAATAAAAAGGTGGGAACAACTACATAAAAGTGCATAAAATAGAACAGATTCAAAAGTCTTGAAATGCTACTTGATTTTGAAATTTTCATACTTCAGTATCAAAAATTGTAGACTTTATCTAACTGTCAAAAATAAAATTGTATTTACGGAAAATGTTGTTCAATCGATCCAAATTAATTTATAGGTATTGATGACACCGAAATACATATTGACCAATTTTACATTAGTAGGCTATCTGAATGTGTGGGTGTATTGCTTTAATCGGACATTTGCCATCAATTATGTATATAAAAACTAACACATGGCATTTCAAAACTATAAATCAACTCTCGTTATCAAGTGTTAAACCTAGAAATAAAAGTTGATAATGAGACTTCATTATACTCTCGAAACATTGTGTATTAGTTTTTATACACACAAATGATAGCAAATGCTTGATTAATAAAGTAAGAATGGTTCAAATTTAAGATAACATTCATTTTAATCTAACTTTTCAATAAAAATAAATTCTTGTATCTTTCACTTTTCAAAAACCATGTTTATATAGTTGCAAGACAAATTTGTCCGCTACCATTTTCCTAAACAAAATTATTCATATTGTCTGTGTACAAAGTTTCAATATTATTTATACCCAAATGATGCAAATGTCCGATTAAATTATTAATTAATTGTATTAAGGAAAGAGTGTGGTAAGACTTTGAATTCAATATATGAAATCATTTATAATTTTCTCCAAAAGGATTAAAAATTGTCCACTATTAATTAAAATAACAAAATAGAAAATATAATTTATTTATACATTATTCCTACAAAAACTAGTATTACCAATTTGTATGTGTATTATTACAGTTGTAGTATAACTGGAAAATGCTCAAATTTTTATTCATTACATGTGGATATTAAAAATCGAATTAGTAATTATTGCACATTCAAAGACAGCCAATACTTGACAAATAATAATAATAATAAACTCTACAATTAGCAGAAAATGTATTAAATAATAATAAATTTATACAAATAAAGAAAAAATTTGACAATAATTTTGTAGATAAAAACACTGATTCCATTAACAAATATGAGGGTGGTTAGATAATGCCTTGACTTTGATAACAGATATCGCTTGAATCACAAGTTTAATTTAATTTTTCACATTTGACAATATTTACACACAATTTTCAAGATCTTTCTAAAAGAAATTTTTTTGACAGTGTTTCAAAGTGGACAAGTTTTTGTTACAATAGAAAAAATAAATTTCGTGTGCCGATAAATCACTAAGTGCCAATTTAACACTACATTTGTAAGTATAAACCACCAAGAAAACTGATGAAAAGTTAAAAAAGTATTATAGTGCTTCTGCTCCATCGCATGGAATCCTCTACAAGTAGTTTGGGTGAATTATATAGTGACATAAAGCACAAATAATGTCGAGTACCCACGATGTCTGGATGAAGATAAATTGAAGAGATGGTCAATAAAATCCATCACAGTGTTGGACAACCGTTGAGTAAAAATACACAAAATAGCTACAGTAAACATCTCAGATGAATGTGTTTTTAACATCTTACATGAACATTTTGGGTATTTAAAAGTTATCAGCAAGATGGATGCTGTGTTTGTTTACAGTTGACCAAAAATAAAATTATATGATCATTTCCAAGTAGTGTCTGGACATGTTTAATTGGAATCCAATGATCAGTAAAAAATGCATTTCACCCGACAAATGTGCTCTGAAGGAGATAAAAATGATTCCATCAGTCCAAAAAAGGTCATGCTCCTAATTTTATAAGATTTGTATGGCATAATCTTCAACTATTAAGAAAACAATCACAGGACAGTATTATGACTGTTGAATCAATTTACAGTGAATTGATGATAAAACCCATTTTGGAAATAAAAAAATTAACTTCCACCATGATAATGCCTGCAAACCAGCTCTTACATCTTAATTGCCATGTCAAAATTGTCAAATTGCCTACTAACGGCTCCCTCAACCATTCTAATTTTTATTTGGCACCTTGCATCTTCTTTCTCTTTCCAAATACAGCACAACCTCGTTAAGTCGGCCCCCTTTAAGTCGGATCTCCGTGTAACCCGGACCGGTTTGCAATAAATATAAAATATGCATTTTGGTAGAGCTATTGCTTTATACGAGCGCATAATCATAGCGAATTTCACGGTGATTGTGTTTCTACCTAGTTCACGCAACCGAGTTTGTTTACCATGACTGTACATCTGATGCCTAACTGTAGCGCTGCATGCCTGCACACTGACTGATGAGCAAATTGTTGCGTCCTGTTCAACAAAGACAACATACATGATACAGACGAGGAAAACACTGAAGAACCAGAAGTCATCAGTCACGCAGAAGCATCATTTCACTTGGATGAATTGATAGTGTATTTTGAGCATCAGAACGAGACTACACCGGCCAAGCTTCTCATGTTGAAACGGATGCACAACCGTGCGGCACATAAACGTTACTCGAAGCTGATGCAACAGAAACTAACAAGCTTATTCTCCAAAAAGTAGACATACCTGTACAGTCCACAAATGTATTTGTTGTTTTATTGTGATGAGTAAATATTTTTAAAGTGTTTTTCTCTGTAATAGAGGAAATTATTGTAAGTACAGTATGTATATTTTCATTTTTTTGTGTTTTCTGCTCTTTCTCTGGCTAACCGGATTTTCGTTATGTCGGATCGGCCGCAGTCCCGGATGAGTCCTGGATGAGGTTGTACTGTATAAAGAAATAGCTTGGTGGAAGGTTTCCATTGAATAAAAAGATCAACTGTCTGTTTTGTAGAGTTTAAGAAATCATATTCTTTGGCAGGATTAAAAAAGTAGAAAAACTAATGAACAATGTGTATCAAACTAAAAAACTGTTGAAAATAAATCAATTTATTTTTCATTTTTACTGACCTATCAAACAGCCCTTGTAAAAAATTAGTTTTATTTAATTGTGAATGAACAATCATGAATGGATCAAAAACCAACAAATTGATCGATAAATTGTTCCAACATAGATCCTAATAAATTGATGAACAATTATTAGTTAAAACAAATCAATCACATATTTTAATATAAGAAATCTATTCAGAGTTAAACTAGTGTTTTACTGTGTAATGTTATCCCACTTTACTCCTATGTCTGCATAAAACAGAAACTGAATACTATTGACTTAAGGGTATTTATTTACAATTAATTGTATCAGTCAACATGTTCACAATACAAAAACATAGTTTCTAGGCTATATATAAATCTCCTAAAACTCCTAGAGATGTTATAGAGTGAGTAAAATATATAATCAGCAATATTTTGCACTCTAGTTACATTATCACAAATGTGCATAATAAATACAACTTACTATTTTTTAATATACACACACGAAAACATTATATGATTTCCTGCAAAGCAAAGAGTAAGACAATTTGACCAACAAATTAAAACTTCCAAAGCAATTTCAAGTAACATAGTTACAAAATAAATTGTACATTGTACTCCCGATTATCTGCGAAATTGGGTGGCACAGACATCGTGGATAATCTGCAAGAATGCTAAAAATAATGGGAAACTACTGTACTAAAAAAAATAGTTTTGACATAAAAAGACTTTAATATACTGTACACAGTACAAACCTATTAATTAAAAACATTTTAATGTCATTTTACATGAAATTTAAAAAAATGTAATAAACGAGAAGTTTTTGTAGTAAAACAAAAGAACAATACAGGAAGCACATTACGCTGCACTAGTAGCAGTACCGAAATTTTAATTACCTGACAGTTTAAAAAAAAATCAGAGTTTTTTAATTCTTACTCAGAAAACACCGTCACTTGATTCTTGACTGAACTTTTTTTAGCATCATTTTTTGAGCTAACAGCACGTCGACGTCTTGTTCCTCTAAATACTGGAGATTCGCGGATAATTGGGAGTACACTGTATTTTCAAAAATTATTTTAGTATATCTCATATAATTTAAACACAACATACTAATCATATTAACTCGTTCGATGCTATTCCTAAATATAATTAATTAAAATAACATGGTCAGAAATTAAAATCATACCATAGCAATACAAAGTGGAATGATTTCGTACCGGCCGCTTGGAGTGTGGAAAGCGCCTGGTACGATTTCATACCAGCCACACCGAACGTGTTGCAGGACACAATTTTCAACAGCATTATCCTTTCAATCCTGGATAAGATTATGTTTTATCAGATTATGTAGTTACAGAAATAATTCTTATAACTGTGAAACATAAATATTTAAATAATATACTTACAAACTACTTCAGTTTATTATGTTTAACGAGAAGAAAATAAGACTAGCAGCCATTTAGAAAGAATTGAATCAAAAATGTACAGTATTAATACATTTCATAGACTGGTGTATTAATATTATATAGACCTAATATCAAAGGACTAGCTGATACATTTTCAGTAAAATTAAGATAAAGATGCTAAAAATTTATTCACACCATAGAGTGCTTATTATTAAGTTAGATAACTTGCTATATTTTTAATTTATCAAATTATATGTGTACAGTATACGAAGTATGCCTATTACATAACAATACTGTGCTTCTATCTTTTTGAGGAAGCTGACACAACTGATTGTGGGCTTTCTGATGTGCCTGGACGTGCTTAACACTCTCGGCCGTTCGGTATATTGCAAGACTTTTGGGCATTACATTTCAAGAATTTGCTTGTATGATGAAGTTGAGTAAGTACAATGATGACACCCATTAACTTGTTTTTGCTTTTTCATTATCATTTTGTGTAAAACTAATTTCCGTTTTGGTCACAGATCAAAATCTCAAGTAAATTACATTATTTGCTGAATTTCAACAAATGTGCTACACTACTGCATTGTCCAATTATCAAGATCAAACCTGGCAATGTGTACTTTTTACAACAAATTTACATGAACCAAACACAACCCTTTGGTTTAATATTTAATAGATTGTTTGCAATTTTAATGGTAACTTGATCAGTTTAAAACAGTTAAATGTTACATTACTTTCATAGTAAAAATATATCTGTGATTTATTTGTATAGATGACCAAGAGAACTGGAATTATCTGTGAAATTTCGATTCATTTCTGCTAACACTTAATAGATAGTTGGAATGTTTGGTACAAAAACCAATTTATTATGTAAGCAGAACATGTTATTAAACACCAGCCTAAATATATGAATTTTTTTATAAATAGAAGGGAAAAAAATTCTGTTTTAACCAAAAATTTCTTTTTCAATTTCTTCAGCAGTTTGTCGTCTTTTCACAGTAATTTCTTTTCTTGGATCATTCTCTGTTTCTGCATTTTTAGATTCCTTTTGTGTAACATTATTTTTTCCTGATAAATCATTCATCTTTTCTTTAGAATTAGATTCATGACACATGACACTGTTTTTGTCAAACAAATCTCCAACTATTTCAACATTTTTTGTATCTTTTGGTATAATACCAATTTCTTCAGAATCAACACCTGTTTTTTCATTTATTGAATTCTCTAGTATAATATTGATTTCTCCACAATCATCTATCATTATTCTGTTTTTTGAATCCTCTGACATAGCACATATTTCTTCAGAATCGAGTATTATATCTACAGTATTTGAGTTCTTTATCCTAAAATTGATTCCTTCAGAATCAACAATCACTTCATTTATCGATTTTTCTGTTACTTTGGAATCATATACCATTTTTTCATTTGTTGAATCCTCTGACATAACACCAATTTCTTTAGAATCAACACTCATTTCTTCATTTATTGATTGATCTGGCAAAATACTTATGCCTTCGGAATCATCTATAGTTTTTCCGTCTTTTGATTCCTCTGATATAACACTGATTTCTTCAGAATCAACATCAATTTCTTCACTTATTGATTCATCCGCCAAAATACTCATTTCATCAGAATCATCCATCATTTTCCCGTCTTTCGAATATTCTGATTTAATATTGATTTCTTCAAAATCAACACTCATTTCCTCCTTTATTGATTCATTTGGCATAATATGAATTTGTTCAGAATCATTTATTCTTTTTTCGTTTTTTGATTCCTCCGATATAACATTGATTTCTTCGCAACCAACTAATGATTCTCCAGATACTGATCCCTGTGGCACTATGCCGATTTCTCCATTTATTGAATCCTCGGGCATAGCACTGATTTCTTCTGAATCAACCACTATTTCTCCATTTGACTCTTTCAATATAATACTGATTTCCACAGAATTGTCCATTGTTACTTCATTTTTAAATTTCTTTGACATAATACCAATTCCTTCAGAACTAAGTACTGTTTCTTCAATTATTGATTTATCTGGCACAATACTAATTTCTGCAGATTCATCCAACATTTCTCCATTTTTTGGTTCCTCTTGAGTATCACAGATTACCTCCGAATCATCCATCTTTTCTTCATAATATATTTCATCTTCCTTAGAACTGATTTCTTCTGAATGATCCACAATTTCTCCATTTATTGATAACTCTTCATTATCATTAATTCCTCTTGGTAGATCTTGGTTATTTTTTGATTCTTCTTTTCTTATAGCAACTTCTTCTATTGACTCGTCCATTATTCCTACATTTTTTGTTTTTTTCTTTCTAATACCAATTGCTTCAAATGACCTAACTCTAAGACCTCCCCTTTTAACCCCACTTGTCTCGAAACATTTTTTAATTTTATTTGTTTTAATTTCAACTTTTATGTTTCTTTCTTTCAAATTATTTACACTATGTGTTAATTGATGTCGACTTAATCCTGTAGGAAAACGAAACTGTTTATCACAATGATCACATTTATACTTATATCTATTTTCTTTGTGCATAGATTGACAATGAGTTTTCAATTCATCTTCTGAATTAAACTCTTTGGAACAGAATGTACAAATACTAGACTTTGAATCTGATGATGTAAGACTGCCTTCGGGTACAGTATTTATTGATTCTTCTGTGTCCGATTTTGACAGAAGGCTGTACGAATGTTCTCCAAGTTCCTATAACAAAACAGGTTTATTAATTAGCTAACTGGAAGTTTTAAAAGAAATACAACATGTTAAGAGGCGGCCGGAGTCAACCCAACCGCTCACGGCTCAGATCCCCAGTTTAACATGGGGCGGGTATAGTTTATGTTTTCCTCACCGAAAACTAGCACGTTCAGTAAAAAATCGTAACGGCCAAATAATATGTTACTAGCATACGTATCAGCCTATATAAATTTGTTTACGAAAAGTTTTGTTTTCTATTTTTATATTAAGAAATGCAACATTTATTTCTCCATAAGACTTCAATGTTTTTCTAGCAAAACTAATTCCGTTGTAAAAATTCGATCTTAAAATCAGTATATTTTACACTTAAACATACATCAACTTAAGTATTGTAACGTTAAAATTGCCGTCTAATATTTCAGATATATTCACTAGAAGTATTTTATTTTGTCATTTACAAATACCTCTGCAATTAGAGTTTACAGAGTATGTGGATCGGTGGCCGTGGTAGTTCATCGATGCCACGCCAGGTTTCACTAGCGTCGCTCATCGGCAAGGAAGATTGCAAATGTCATACAATTACCGGTATCATTCTTTTTGAAGTGAAAACTTCTATTGGCGCGTTGGGTACTTTTTGGGATGGACTTTTTCAATAGAAATCGCGTTACGCACACTACCGTAATCGCGTCACGCACAGTAGCGTAATGCAACTTTAATATATATAGACAACGGATACGCGCGCACAGCGTATATATATAAACTCATATGTCTACGAAAAATATTGCACAAACTTTCTCACATACCCATATATATTAAAACAAAAATCTACGAAAAATATTGCACTAACTTTCTCAAACTCATATACATAGTCAAACTAAAATCAATGCAAAATTATTGCACAAACTTAAATTTTCACTTCTAACGTGTGGTCTTAGGCACACCCAATATATATATATATATATATATATATATATATATTGTATCAAAAGTTTGTGCTTTAGTTACTCAATACGACCCTTGAATAGAAGTCACGGGTAACAGCTAGTATAACATTCAAGAACAAGATCATTGAATTCGTACAGTGATTGGCTATAAAAATTCAAATAAACTAAAACTATTACATGAAAACGTAAATTTAATAATAATTATTTGTAGCAATTACTCACTAAGAGGTATGTCTGAAAATTGAAAGTACTATTATTGAAACCACCTAAAAGCGTAGTTTTTAGTCTTCGTGAGACTAAAGGTGATTGCCCTTTAGTTTGTCCAAACAGCCGTGCGCTTCGAAGGATTAGGGCGACCCTTGCTCCCCAACGCGCAGACACGCTCAACCGCGCGGCTCGGCCTACCTGCTTCTAATGGTTCTTCTATGAATCACAAACTAGCCCTTGTGCTACAAATTCAAAATTTTCTAGATTTTAACTTTACCTAATTTTTACTCTAATTACTGAACTCTAAATATTATTTCTCCCAAAATGAGTCCAAACACGGTACAATTGTGACAACTCTAAGTGGTTTTTATGAGTTTAAAAACTAGAAAATAATTAAAACGGGTCTTTTATCGCGTATTTTATATTGTAATAATCAGACGTCTTTAATGTAACAGTTATCAGATCAATAACATGGAAACTGTTATTGTAAAGTAACATTTAAAACGTATTTGTAAATATTTTGTATTTTTGTTTTACTTTTGTATACGTTCCCTGTTATCTTGATTCTGATTATAGTTTATTTTTTTGCGTACGTCCATGCCGATCAGAATTGTTATAAATTGTTTAATTTTAGGGTTTTATTTATGGTAATTATTACTTTATGCATTTTCACTGGATTTTTATTAGTATTTGTTTTAATAGTGTTATGCCTTTATTTTGAACCGTTCATAGGTTTAGATCTGCGTTGTTTTTTTCCGATATAATATCAATGTACACTTTACGTTTTTCTTTGTTATCTCCGTTGGTTTTTTTTTACTCGATTTCGATTATAACATTATATTGCATTTGTATACCTATTTTGAAATTGTTTACCATTATGACCATTTTAATATTTATACTATTGTTTTACTTTTGTTAATTAACTATTGTCATGTATTATTTACTTTTGTACTTTTATAATCGATGTGTAGGCCGACTTATGGTTTTTGTCATTTATCTTTACATTAGTAAATAAAAAAAACATAAACATTTATTTAAACATTTAAAAAACTGTTTTGTTATTTTTTTACCTTTTATATTTTGATCTATTTTATGTAAAATGTATTTAAATTATGTCAACGAATAAAGATTTTATTGCAAATAAATAGGGGAAAGTTGGTCATGAAGAGCCGTGTTGTAGTCAATGTGCTAGGAAGGTTGTTACAGCCAGACTTGAGTATGGAGTAGATGGGATGCCAAAACACAAACAATATGGAAACCATTGGACCGTGCTAATGGTCGACCTCTTGGGTCTATTGTGTCTGCTCAGAGTTAGGGATACGGCTGGTGCCCGGTGAGGCGGCCCAGTGAGTGAGTCATACTCCTAATCCCGTTATACAAACAGAAGACAGGCGGTTATTGGTTCTCAAATAATTCAACATCACAATGTCAGGTGTCCTAGGCTGTTTGATGATATTTAATGATAAACTATCTTAAAAATCTAACCCTTTAAATAATATATTTGCCTAATGTATAATTAAAATAAATTTCAAACAAGCGTGGAAAAATTTACAATGATATAAATGATTGTAATAAATAACTTTTCAAATCTCATTAAATGTTATTCGATGAATGCCTACAAATTTCCCCATTTTTCTCATACGGACTAATATGATTTCTGGTGTAATCTCTGGTCTTGTAAGAGTTACGACGGTAATTAATTGAATTTTAACAGTGAGTTGTTAAAATTTACTACAGTTCTTCCAAATTTTACAAGGCGGCTATTTCTAATTTAATAGGAACGCAATTAGAAATTTATATTAATGTTACATATATTTACAGAATATCTTTCTATTTATAATGTAATATTCTAAGAATAGTTTCTATTTCAATCTTTGAATACCAATCAATATGATTTAATCGATTCTTAAAAATAGTGATTTCAGAATTTTTTGGAGGCCCCTATACATCACGGGGGTTAGTGTACGGCACGCGAGTACGGGACAGCAGGACACAGTAAAATATAAGAATGATTGTACCGTACTACACTATTTGTTACCGACTGCCGATTAGGGATTGCGAAAAAACTTCTTATTCACAGTATTTGTTCTAAATAAGGCTTTTGTTCTGTAATCATTTTGTCGTTTCATGATTATATACATCGAAACATCAATGTTTTCAATAATTTTGCCATCACTACTGCCGGGAGTGGATGATGTTCTCCTATTAGCTAGAGGGTTTCTAGTAGTACTAGTGGCCGCGGCGATAGTGGCGCTACCGTATTCTTGCATGTGAAGGCGCTGTGAAACAACGATATTTTTGTTGACTCCGGCCCCCTCTTAACATTCCAAAAAGAATATTAGATACCATTGTCTTCTGATATATATATTAATAACCAAACTTCAGATAAATTTGGACTATAAATATTGTATAATATACTTCTGAAGGACAATCGCTATTACAAGGAATATAAATATGCATTACTTTGCACCGAGACAAACTGCTCTTCAACATCAATTTGCTATTCCACCCCTTTGGCGAATTCGGTCTCCCCAATAGATTCACAGCTTATACCTCTTTATAAAAAAAAGTATTTTAATTGATTTTTATTCTATGGTTTGAGTACCTCAATAATATTTGTTGAGTTACAAAATCTATGATAATCTACATCGTTATTTATATGTATGTGACAAGATTCTATAGACACACTGTTAAATAACCTAGACTATAACTTATTGAGTTTCCCATTTTACAATTGTTTTCTCTCAGTTTATTTTATTTATTTATAACAAGTTATTTATTATGTAATGTGATACATATAGATATTTGTTAATTTGTTATCATCACTTCATTTTATGTTACTGACAGTTCAATAATAATTAGGATCATTATATTTTTTATGGCTTCAACTGATATAGGTTTCAGCTTAATTAGGGATCTAAAACGCCCTTATGCAAATTTGTGTTAATCCATGGTTTTTAGCAAATCCAGTCAAAAGTAAAATTACACAAAAGTTTATGTAGACTACAAAAATAGAAGCAAAACCAACAAAAGAAGCATTCACCTATTTTTATTGCTATAAACCGCATTAAAGGTACTTAAGGGTACTTTTTATTGTTGTGTTTTGAAGAAATGCACTAAAACTGTGTCTGGGTATTAAAGTATCTTTAATAAAAAAGTTTCATTGGCACTGACCAATCCATGGGTTTTGAAATGAAGTGTAATACTTGCATTATTGCTCGACCATTTGTTTCATATTGTTGCATTCAAAACAGCTCAGGATGGCAATTGTTTTGTATTGGAAGAATTGAAAAAGTTATTTTTGAAGCAGCCATTTGTAACTTTAATGTTCAATAGATTTATTTATAAAAGTAGTACTGTATATTTAAAACATACTTTTATCTTGCCATAAAATGTGTTCTAAATCTAGTAAAATCAACAGTTATTTTGCAATATTTATTTGTTATTTTGTCTACTTCATTTCTACTGAATGTATCCTCCACTTTAATTTGAACAAAAATTCACCTTTAAGAAATGTTATATATATTTCTAGACGTTTTTCATGTATTTATTTCACTAAGAGGCATAGAATAATTTATTTCATTAACACATGAATAAGAAGCAACCCTTTTGAACCTAAATTACTCCAAAAAATAAGTAACCTGTTTTGTCCAGAATGAACTAAGAATATATAAAACATTTCAAGAAG
This sequence comes from Aphrophora alni, assembly GCA_963513935.1. Classification (NCBI taxonomy): domain Eukaryota; kingdom Metazoa; phylum Arthropoda; class Insecta; order Hemiptera; family Aphrophoridae; genus Aphrophora; species Aphrophora alni. The sequence continues at coordinate 144,598,580 of OY740766.1, forward strand.
ATTTTTAGTTGTTTTTATTGACTTATAAAAAAGCGCACTGAGTGTATCAAGCAAGGCAATCATATTGATGCTAAGAATTACTCGGAATACAAATCAAAATTTGAAAAAATAGTTTTATATATCAATCAATTGCTTGGGGGGGGGGGGACGATTGACATATTAGAGTTGATAACAAAATTCAGCTGCACCTCTTAGAACAAAAATGCCTGTATTTGGACAATCATTGATTATTATTATTATGGAAACCATAATTAATTAATGAAAGGAAATGAAAAATTTAAAAAACCAACGAAAACCAAAACCATCATTTTTATAAAATAGAACATTTAAAAAATAATGTTTACTAGTTGATAACACTACGTCATTCCTAGACTCAGCAACAGACTCAGTATGGGGAACCAAATGAAGAAGATTTCAGAAGTTTCATAAAAATATATAAAATCTTCGTGTAACAATACTGGAGAATATTGCACTTGGAATTACAGAACCTCCACATGGTTTTCTTCAGCATCTCCTCTCAAGGTGTATAAGACACCATAATTGTTCAACAACCTACACAAAGGGATGGAATGGCTGCCACATCTCAACGACAACTGACGGCATATATGTAAATTCTTTTTTTATTCATTCATTATATAATTATCAGAGCCCTCCCCCCAATATTTAAATAATATCCTTTAAGGGTAATTCTTAATAATCAACATATACTCTAATAGTGGGTTAAAATTATACGAAAATAGGTTGCAATTTTGAGGCAATTTTATTTTAAAAAAGTGTTCTGGGGAAATGTTGGGTCCAGAAAATATTCTGCCCTTTTGTTTTCCACCATACCAAACCATATTTTTCACTAGCTGAGTTAACACAACTGTTAACAAATAACAACAAACAACTGATAACTCCTCAACAAACAGCATTTGCCTGAAACTAGTATTCAATCATTATTTGATTGTTCCTGCACTACAATCATCAGGTTTACAAAGACTTTTTTATCCCCCTGTCTAAAACTGACAAGAATTTAACTAAAAATATAAATTTACTACAAAACTATTTTATACATTACCAATTTTATAATTTCATATTGTAGAGAAGCATTAGCCTTTTTTCCTTTTGGGTGACTTCTTAGATGTCGCTTTACTGACGAAGCATCAGTAAAGACTTTCTTGCAAAATGTACAGGAAAACATTACACCAGAATGTCGAAGTTGATGCCTCGAGAGACCAGATGCATGACAAAACACTTTGTTACATTTGCAGCAATGATAACGAGTATCTGCTGAAGTGTTTGAATGTTGCAAACGTAAGTGAGTTTTTAATGCTTCTGGTAATGAATATGCTCTTTCACATATATCACAAACATACGGCCTCTCTCCTGAATGTACCTAGAAGAATAGCACACAAAAATGTTTTAGATATTATACTAAAATACACTAGTTCTAAAAAAACTTTAATCTATTTCAAATATTTGACTGTCAGAAAGATTAATTTCAGCTCTATTATGGGATGGACAACTAAGTTGAAAGTTTTATTAAAATTATAATTAACCCTTAAACCCCTAAGCTAAAATACAAGCTTTCGCTTATTTAAAATAGATAAATATAGTCCCAATATTCTTTTTTATTTTGGTTTCTTAGGGTAAAGTATAAACAAATATTGAGCTTGACTTGTGAGATATTAGATAAAATAAAACCTGAGCACAAGATTTCACAAAAATTACATTTACATAATCAAACACGTTTCAACGACAAAGTCACCATCCTCAGTGATACATGAGCTACAATAACTAAACTATAACTGAGCTATTGTAGCTCATGTATCACTGAGGATGGTGACTTTGTCATTGAAACGTGTATGATTAAATAAACGTAATTTTTGTGAGAGCTTGTGTTCGAGTTTAGTTCTAGGGTAATGTAGTTAACAAAAGATAATATATACAGCAGATTTAAATTTTTTTAAACTGTAAACTATTTTAAAAAATCAAAACTTCTTTGTAGAATTTACAATTTACTACTCCTATGTGTCTATTTGGAGAACATTAATAATAGACCAAAAATGTAAGAGTTTAAATACAAGAATAAGTTTAATATACAAAAATTAGTCAAATATGAAAATATTGGAAAGAAGCAATGACCATTTCTAGGCTTAGCATAAACTCCTTGTACACCATCACTAATATTGTGTAAAATAGTATTTTCTGTCTCCTCGTCTTGAGGTTATCCCAATTAATGACACTTGAAAATGAAATATTTTCAAATATCAAATAAAACAAATTAAGGTTTTATAACATGAAGCCCAGTAGATGACTCATATGGGTGGCTTGGAGTAGGTCACTGGACGCCCTAATCCTCCACGCTTGTGTGAGTGAATGACCTTTCGTTCAATCACATTCCCAGTTTGATGGTAATTATAGTTATAGTTTCTATTTTGAGTAATTTTATTTAAATCCCCACGTACTGGAATATAAGTGTTATAGATACATTCAAAATCATAGCAACAGTATGGCATGAGGTAAAAACAATTTTTTTGTTAGTCCTTTTAACTAGGAGGCATGAATGAATTGAAACTAATTATTTAGTCTAGAAAAACTTCTATAATCTTCAATAATGAATTTAAAACATTCATGTTGTTCAACTAACAATTCATGTGAAAACTGGGTATTATTAAAATTGGTACATAATATGAAAATTAGTTGCTTTAGATTAAACAAAAACTAGCGTCAAAATTCATGTTCATCAAAATCTGTAGGAAATAAATAAGTTTGAATTTTTAGATTTGAAATTGTCTGAACTATTATTTTTCCCACTGAACTTAAATGAACATTAAATTGAATAAATTATTTTATAATAGTTAAGAATTATAAAATTCAAACTGTTTTGATTTCATACAGATTTTGACTTCACATATATTATATAAACTATATTAAATGATGAAACGTGTTCTGTGAAACTTCCATTTTGGGCAAAAAATATTATTTTATCCAAAAACTGAATAAACAAATTATTCATTTTAAACTTATACATTTTTTTTTTTTTAATAGACTTTGCAGTACTCTCCAGAATAAAAAATAATTAAGTTATTGTGAAAATTATAATTACCCTCATATTTTGATATCCTCATAGTTACATGACATGTTACAGCTATCATCAATAAAAATTTAGTGAGTGGTGACTTTTCATGTAAATACAGCTTCAAAGACCTCTTAAGGTCAAAATACCAATGGATGCTATTTTTTTATTTATAAATCTCATTAAACTAATTTATACAATAAAGAAAAAAAATCTTCATACAAGGGAAAAAATAACTTTTAATTACCAAGTATCGCAACTCCTGATTTTATGGGATTACGTTTAATAACCTTCCCTTGTCCATTAAAGTATTAAGAGTATTGCAGTTTTTAAGGAAGTACTGATGATGTTTTTGGTTTCAAAACCATTCTTAATTATTTAAAGCGTTAGTGAATATATAAATTATAAAGTTATGTAGATTGTTTTTTGTAAATTACTTGTAAGTAGAACTAAAACATTTTGTGTTTTAAATTTATATGAATAATGTTTGTAAGTATTGTACATATATTTTTTATTATTTATGTAAAATTTATTTTTTATAATGTCACCTGTTTTATAGCATTGCCAACTTGAATTATAATCTCGTGACAGTAAAAGAAAATGAAACAAAACATTTGTACAGCTAAGAGACCCCAACATGAAAGTAACATTATTCATAATTAATTATAAAATTTAATAAACTTGTTAAAAAATAGGTTAGCATGAGTTGGTTAATCAACTCATTACTTCCTTAAGTAGTTAACATACATTTTTAATAACGGATATAGTATTTTAGTATGAGAGTCTGTAAATAAAATGACAAATGATCAAATAAACTCCAATCATTGTAAAGTATGATAAATTTGGTATTCATAACCCAGGAAAGTCGGTTCCTTATTATGTAAAAAAGTAATTAAATGATTTGCATTTGTCGGTTATTTGATGCGGTTTATTCATTACAATCCCTTAATACTGAAAATATACATATCTGACAATGATCAATCTTTTGTTTACAACAGCAATTGTATTACTTTATATTTGAATTTTGAAGTATTTTGTTATTTCTTACGTTATGATTAAGAAATATGCATATCTGACAAATAGAGCAGCACTTAGGGGAGTTCCTCTCAAAGGCTCACTATAGGCAGTGCAGGCTTTGCAATTCTATCTTGGGACCCTAGCTGGAGCTACATTTTTTTTCTTCATGTAGGCTTGGGATCCCTCTCTTTTAACCAACTCATGTTCTCTTCCAACTCTAATCCTATTAGAGTAATCGTGGGGGCTATGAGGTCTTTATTTTAAACTCTTTTCTTCTTCTTTTTATAAAGCAATGATGATGCAGAGGTTATTCAACTTTAAACAAGGAAAATACAAAATAAAGTTTGGAGAACGGGTCAGTCGATTTATGAATCTTTTTGAAAATGACGATTTTTGAAGCAATGACGAGCAAATGTTTGAAGTAGTTGTCATCCTCATGCTCAATTTAAATTCAGTTTTAAAGTGTGTCTACAAGTTTTAATACATTAGAGTCCCGACAATTGGAGATAATTAGGGCCGAGATGTCGAATTGCAAGAAACTCGGATTATAAGGAATAAAAACAAAACAAAAGATATTTGTATAAAGAAATATACTTGTTTAGGCTAACATTACTAAAATAAAATTAAAAATTAATTTATTTTAAAATAGAGCCTCACTATAGCTTCCGCTTGTTGTTCAACATAACACAATGCTGTGTCTAGCCCTGCCAAACCTTCAATGTGACTCATCACTGATACAGTGATTCCAGATCAGCTATATGATACCAGTCAATCTGACACCATCTTACATATTTTAAGTGACAAAGGTGGCTTGAATACAATTGTAAGAAATATGAGTAGGACACTAAGAGTCTTGTGAACTAACCAATGCCAAACGTTGCCAACCGTGCTGTAAACTTACACTGTAATTGCGGTGCATCTAGTTGTCTCTGGGTCATTTTTATTTTTTGGCGGGCGAGGGGGTTCATTGGCTCGATTAAGCAGAACCTCAAACTACAAAGTCTTGAATTAACAGGACTTTACTGTATGTACCTAAAATTTGTTAAATGTCTACTGTATTTAAAAATGATAAAAATACATTTCTTCCATTGAAGGGATCAATTAATTTTAGGACCATTTTTATTTATATTAAGGATTTAGCTTTAAGCATAAATGTTAGTATAGTTTTGTATGTAGATCGTACTACAGCAATTGTTAGAGGTGAAGGTTTACTCAATGACTTTTCAAGGAAATCTACTTCTTGTAAAATTTGTTTGAGAAGTTTAATGTTTAATTTTAAATGAAAAAGTTGAGGTTAGATTAGGGTGTATGAAAAATAAACCGAGTGTGAGTGATTTAATTGCAAGATTTCAAATTGGAAAGACCCAAATTGGTGAAATTTAATATAATTCTTAAATCATAGGAAAAGAAAATTTTATTAGGGAAACAAGCGTTTCTGAAAACAGAAGGCCTTATGATAAACAATTTAACATATAAGTGGTTTTAATTTTGATAATACAGTAGACAGTTGTGAAACAATACCAATGTTTAATTTATTTCACTTTTATTGACCATATATGCATTAAAGTAATGTGCTTTATTATATGTAATGGTAATATATATACCCACTGACTATATATATATATAAAAAACCCACTGACTGATCACAAAATTTCTGGATCCAAAGAAGCCTAGAACTATGAATTTGTTTGGGGTAGGTCTGTAGACACATACTAAGAAAGGGTTTAGAAAATGTTCCACTTCGACGATGTTTTTTACCCCTAAAACAAGTATCATATCTTTGTTATTTATGGGTCAATTTTGATCAAAATTGGTGTGTTGCTGTATTTGTGCATAATTTATTTCCATAGCACCACCATTAGGGTTGCGCTAAAAAAAAAGTCTATAAAACTATCCCCAGGTGAAACTGCGGCCATCAGCTAGTAATGTATAAACTTAATCAAATAACTGATAAATGCAGATCATTACATATTTTCCAATTCATAAAAAATCTTATATTAAATAGTATACTTATTTACATTAAATAGGTTTGTTATGAGATAATAATTATAATGAATAACACAAACTAAATATTAAAATGATTTAATATCCTTTCATTAACCTATTAAATGTTTGTGAACCTGTACCCACAACGTTGACAGACAGATGTTTTTCCAGATTGTTAATATCCAATTAATGTTTTACATGAATGTAGTTTATATTGATCATATAGAAATTTTGCTTTCTGGCTCCCATACCAAATATTCATTACAAAATATCATAAAATAAAAACTTTATAAACAATAATTTTGCTAGCAAAATTTATAATCAATAACTTTACTAGCAAAATTTATAATCAATAACTTTACTAGCAAACTTTACAATCAATAACTTTACTAGCAAACTTTACAATCAATTACTTACTAAAATAAAAAATATATTTACTTTTCTTTCAATGAAGCAAAGTTTCTGAAATCACTTGTCATATATATTCCTCATGCAACGCTAGAAAGGAAACAGTAAGTTCTATGTTAATATATAGTTAGAACTAATGATTACAGTAATTAAATAATTCAATTAATATTGAAAGCAAATGACTTTGTTTTGAAATAAATATATTATTTATAGTTAAACTATATTTCTACAATAACTTTTTCTTACAAATAGAATGTTTTCAGAATTAAATATCTAAATTAGAAATAAAGAAGGAAAGTGAGAGTTAATGTATAATAAAAACATATCCTATATTTTCAGAAATTTTAAAGTTAACTATCATGGTTAACTATAGGATGATCCAGGAAAACCTGTACTATTTTAAATTAAGTTTAAACATTTATTAAGAACATAAATTACATAAAATTGTATCAAATCTATAGACAAACTCTGGAAGATTCAAAACAGTTGGCAATAGATTATTATACTGAAATGTGTTATTTATTTGTTAAACTACCTTTTGCACTGGTGGAAACTGTTTATTTGGCTCAAAAATTACATAAAACAAAAATAAATCTATAAACACAATGAAAAAAGCCCTAATTTAAAGTCAATATTGGAAGAGTTGTTCAAAAATAATTTCACCAATCGCTTCATGTTTTCAGATGTTCTTAGAAGTGTTAACATCGACATTCTGATTTTTCAAGTTATGCTGTCTCGAAGATGTGCATCTACATAAACTCTGCCCTTTAAGAAATACAAAGATAAAAATCAGGAAAAGTGAGTTCGGGAGATCTGGGTGGCCAGATCCTTAACCCACCAACGGTTGGTTGCCAGACCCGCTAGCGGGTCGATTTTTCATGCATGGCTTAGTTCACCAACTCTAAAACACGTATTTTGCAATTCAACATTACGCCCAATTAGAATTGTCCTATCACAATAAATAAAATACCGTTGGAAAAGTAATGTTCCGTAGATACATAATCATGCAAAAAAAAATACCACAAAACGTTATAAATAATATTCTAAAAATTGGTGAAGTTCACGTATTTTTGTTGCGTAAAATCGTAAATTTCAACTCTGCGCCTTTTCATATAACGCGGCTCCATTTTTCCCCGATACGATTACAACTCTATTTATCTGTCATTTAAGTCAACTAAAACACTGTTCTATAGATCACATGTTTCTCTTTCTAACCGTAGATTACAAATTTTTCTGCGTCTCATAGATCCAGAGATATTTCTACTTAAACATAGAACAAACTTGACGAGAAGAAATTCAATTGGCATTCGGTGCATTTTACGAATAAACGTAATCATTTCTCTGTGTTTTAAAAAGATATTTTTCTTTACAGTATGTTGTAGGGGAAATTTCATTCTACAAGTTGGTACCACTTGATACACCAACTGATATTTTCTTTAGGTTCTATACAACTCCAAACATAGGCTATATTACGCGAGTCCATGAAATAAATTAGACGCAAAAGGGCATCTCATTTGTGTAATATTTTTATTATTTCTTTTATTTTGAAGGTTTGTGTATACAAATTGTATATAAATTGTGTATACAAGTTACAATATATGTGTTTTTATATCTGAAGTTTATGTTTCTCTGTGATTTTCTAGTTTGTGAACAGTTTATATTTGGATAACCTAAAACTAATATTGTAAGTGTAGCCTATATGCATATTTTCTTATATTTAGTGTTTTTTTTTATTATTACAAGTGTGTATGTGTGTTATTCTTTGTAAAGTATGTTGTCTTAGTAAAATCTAATGATGTTGTCTTAGGCCTAGCTTTAGAAAGTTACTAATTACGCCTAAATGTTTGACGTGTCACCCTAACCTCAAGCGTCAGAATATCAATTTTTCGAAAATCGTCATTTGTTTAGAAAATGTAACATATTATTTTTTTCCCTTAAATATATTCACAAATATATTACAAATCTCAAGAAATGGTTGAAAAAATCCTAAAAATCTATTAGTATGTTATTCATTACCATTTCTGTAAAATTTCTGCTCCGTTACTCTTCGATTTTTTGGTATTTGACCAAAAAACTCCAAATTTGATACATCTAACTTTTTTTTTCACTACACACCTACATTCTATGCACCTTTCTGAACATAATTAGATATAGAACTTTTGTATAAAATATATATATTACTATGTTTGGTAAATTGTTGAAAATAAAATGACAAATGTCCCAAAATTCATAAAATAATTTTTTACATTTTGAAAATGTAACAAATTTATATATTTTTTTCCCTAAATAATACACAAAAATTGTGTATATTTTTGAAAAAGGTAGTAAGCTATTGATTTTGGGTGATACAGGTATTTCTGAAAAATGATATCATTTTTTGACATGTAACATACTTACTCCAAAACCTTTCAAAAAAAATTATTTTTTTTTACATATATGAATTCTATGCATCTTTCTGAGAAAAATGATATCTTATAAGTTAGGTTTTGTATACAAATAATATTTTTTATTAATTTTTTAAAAAACGAAGAAAATTAACACTGCCAAATCAAGGGTTAATAATGTGGTCTCCTAAGAATTATGAAAGCAATTGAAGCACCGTATGTGTGGCTAGTTTCACCATCTTCTTGGAAATAGCCTTACATCAGCTCATTGTCAGTTGTTCCATAATTTCCATGAAGATCCATCCATAAACCTCAATGTTGACATTTCATAAAAGAAAATTGGCCCAACAATCCTCCTGCCAAATACCACACACCAAACTTGTTGATCCTCATCGATTACATATGGGATGACAGCAGCCCACCACCTAAACTTTTATGAATTCACATATCCAGACAAATGAGAAACCACACAAAATATAAGCTATGTGACTGAAATAATGACTAGTCTCTATTTATTGGAAAATCTAGAACCAATACTCTCTACCAAACACTCTTGTGTTCAACTGGTTCCTACATAGCACAAACTTTGTATGGTCATAATTTTGCTTTCACGTTTCATAAGATTATCCAGTTAGTTGATTTAATGGACACAGCAATTTCTGTGATGAATTTAATAGATGATTTTGAACTTCTCAAGCTCTTGGCACATGCCATGTTTCTTTTTTCCACTTTCACTGAGGAGAGATCTAGCTATGTCTAATTTCTGTGTCATTGATGAAATGGCTGACTTGTTTGGAATGTTTCAAGCACCAAACTCAATTGGGTAGCAACTAATGAATTCGTAATCTATTAGGTTTTATTAATAAAAACCTGCAGTTTAAAATTATACTGCATGCTTGGCAACTAAATACTAGTACAAAAGTAAATAAACCAGTGGCGGTTTTTCAGAAACAGCAGATATAGCTTGCATACTTTTTAAAACTATTTAATTAATTATCAAATTATACATAATGAGGGATTAGATATATATAAGTCTAATCGGGCAAAAGTTATGTTACGTTTAATAACCATCATTAAACATAAGCTAATAACTTAATATTCACTTATCGATGGAAAGTTTCAAGTACTGCCAATGGAAAGCACCACATAGCTAAAGAGTTCTATTTCATTGATTACCAAAGTAACTAACCACTTATTGAGGCGCTGGTGGAAACAAGTAATGCTCATCTTTTACAATATGAGTACTGCTGCACTTATATTGTAAAGATATAAACGAGTAAAAGGTTAATTTTTATGGTTTAATTTCTAAAGTGAATTAGTTGATTTATTTCCATTCCTTTTGTGCCAGTGATAAATTTATTAGTAAGTTCAATTTACATGCCAGACTTTATTCTTCGGGCGTTAAATGAAAATGACACGAAAGATATTTTCAATAAAATATATACATTATTTTTCTAGGTTCTGACAATACTTTCGACAAGATGCTCTTTATTTAAGAAATGCCACATCACAAGATAAGGTGAATGGCGTTGTAACAATATTTGTGGAGAAGAAATTTCATGGTGATCTTCTGGAAACAATACCATTTTATGAAGACATTATCAAGTTTGTTCCTCGCAAAGACAGATTTTATCTTATTTTAAAGAATACTCTTATCTTTGCTTTATTTCCATTTTGTATTTTAGATGTTGTTTACTTCCTTTATAGTTACAATTATTAAATTTGAACAGTTAATTTAATTACACAAACTAGTTTCAAGAACTACATTCTCTTTTTTAATGATTGTTTGTTTAATTGAATAAACAAGGGAAGCTATGTTGTGCCTGGGGTCACAACTCAAAATTAAAATGTAGTTCTTAAAACTAATTTTGTAATGTAAATAAATGTGTATATCTGACAATATTGTTGTTAATTCTTTTATAGTTATTGTTACTTTTGCAATTTCTGAGGTAAAACCAAATATACAGACCCAGGCCATCATTCCTCCCTCCCCCCATTCCAATAATATTAGTAGTTTGGACTGTACTAACTTATTAAACCACAAGTTGTTACTGCAGTAAACAAATAAATAACACACATCACCATAGTGATTGCAACATATCATTTGTCAACTGTTTTGAATCTCCCAGAGTTGTTCTATAGATTTGATGCAATTTGATGTAATTTGTATGTTAAAATAAAATGGTACAATTTTTCGTGGATCACCCTGGATTAAAAGTTACTTACCACTTTATGTCGTAAAAGAATTTCTTTTTGAGAGAATGCTTTTCCACAAACATCACAAGGAAATGGACGTTCACCTGTGTGTACTCTTAAATGACGTTGCAGCATACTTCTATTATTAAATGACTTTTGACAAATTGCACAAGATTTTACTTTCGATACATGTGAGACCATGTGTTCTTTAACTTCTTGTTCTGATTTATAAATTATATAGCAGACATCACATTGGAGAGGATTTCTAATTTTTTTAGGCCTTCCTCTACCTCGTGCAATTACAAATGGAGTTCCTTCTGGGTTTGTTTCAATGTTTAATAGTTTAAGCCTCTTCTTTAATTCTGCCTCATATTCACTTTGTTCTTCAAATCCTGCAAAATCCTCCATACTGTCTTCAGAAATATAGCCAGCACTGTCCTATAAAACATTTTAAACTAAAATTACTGTTAAATAAATATCACACAAAATAGTTGTAGTTAAAAACCATCTGGAAAGGATATTTGGCAAGGTGTGAAAATTATACTTTTAGTAGTTTTAAGTAAAGTATTCAATAGGATAATATTGGGTCATCTGAAGAAGAAGATCAATTAAACATGAAGAAGCTGGTTTTAAACTTCTGTGTGGACCAAATTAATATCTTTAGAATTATAATTGAACAATCTCTGGAGTTCCAATATCCTTTGTATGTGACATTTGTTGATTTTTAGTAAGTGTATGACAGTGTAAATAGAGAAGTTATATTGAGAATTGTAAGAGTATGGAATATCAGAAAAAATAATAAATATTATGAAAGAGTTTTATGATAATTTCGAGTGTGGTGTTGAAAATATGAGCAAATTATAATACTCTTTTCTTGTTAAAACAGGGGTGTGTCAGGAATACATCGTCTCACTACTTCTCTGCTAAATCATGACTGACTATGTGATATATGCTGGGTGGTAGAAGAGGTATTCAATGGGCGCTTTACGTCTAGAGGATCTGAACTATGCAGTAGACATTTCCCTTTTTGTCTCAAAGATACCAGAGCATAACAAAAAAGCTTCAGGATTTGTAAGTGAAAGCTGGTAGAGTGGGATTAAAGATTAATATGAAAAACAAAAGATATTTTAATAAACAAGTCATCTGAGGAAGCATATATGGAAAAAATAATTAAGTGGAGCATGTAGAGGAATTTTATTATTTGGGGAGCATAGTGTCTAGTCATGAACGATCAAATGAATAAGTGACTAAAATATGTCAAAGGGTGCTTTGCTCAGCTAATCCCAATATGTAGGTCACACAATTGAGCCAAACATGAACTGTTTGATACAAATGTTAAGTCTATCCTCGTGTACGGCTATGGCACCTGGACGGAGTTAAACAGACACAATAAAGTGACTCAAACCTTGGTAAATAAGAGTTTGAGATCAATAATAACAATAAGATAGCCACTAATAATTTCAAATGAAAAACGGTGGAAAAACTCATTGAAATAGATAATAAAAATGAGAAAGTATGAATGGATATACAACACAATGTGGAAAGTTGAAGAGGAATTACAGCAAGTGTAATGGAATCCTTTTTACATCTTGAAAAGTCATTACAAATATATTGTCTTCAATTAAAAAATAAAGTTACTCTTTATTCCATATAATTAAAGGGATCTCAGATGACATGGAGGTATATAATGGACAAAGAGTTATGAAGGTTGGCTGGAAGAACATGGTGAATGACAATGGTTTCAAATAAGAGAAGATTATGATTTTTTTTAACATAATGTAACAACAGATAATATTTATTTTTATAATTACAATCACAAAATAATTCGCTTTGAAAAAATCCCACGTCATATAGAGATGTCAATACAAAACCCATTTTGGGAATTGTGAAATCCAGAAATGTACAACTTTAACTTGAACTAGTCAAATTCCCAAAAGATTGACATTTTTAATATTAAGCAAATCAAAGAGAACATTTGCACTAGACTCCAAAGTTTTAGTCATTCTGACTACATACCCATTGTTGCCTTTCATTAAAGAAATTCATACCATAAAGTTATATTGACATAACTTTTGTAAAACAAATCAGTCTAGCGGCATGTCTTACTTGCTATCAAGTCTATGGTCCACCTTCCCTGTCTATCTTTCTCTTGCCAGCACACCCAACTTCAGTAATAAACTGTTCTGATGTTCTGATCGAGCATCAAGTGAATTATCATTAAAAAAGGTATTGAAAGTCACAGTTTAGCTGATGATCACAAAATTATAAAAATGTAACAGTGTTTCTTTAAACATGTTTTTTAAATGTTGTAAATCAAATTAATACTACTATGATAAACAATTTCTTAAACGTTGTCAGGCTTAACGTGTCTTTATTTCGATGCCTCATTAGGGAAAACCAATATTTTCTACAATCCAGGTAATGCATTATTTTATAATAGCTATCCTCAGAATTGAGATTTGAAATGTTTTAAAAGTTTATAATTATTATTACAATTAATTTTATTAAACATATTGTGACATAATTTTCAACTAGCCATGTGCTCGTGGGCACTTTGTATAAATCTGTTTTATCCCCCTTGCTTTTATCAAACCTTGCTCTGATATAAATTAATTTAAAATTTTACTTTTAGCCTAAAGAATGAAATAAAGGAAAGCTTCTTTTCTTAAAATTATTCAAACTTTTTTTGCTGTTTATTACCTTGTTACAGAATTATTAAAAAATTGTAATAAAAAGAAAAAGAAAGTAATCCTTTTGATTAAATGTACATATTTTGAGAATCATGCATGTCTAGTGATTACTGTTCACAGTTTTCATTGGTCCAGGAATCTGGATATATATAAATACATATGAACAAAAGTCAATTTTCTTTCAGCTACCTTTACAAATATTTCACACCTCAAATCTACAAAACTAATATATACAAACATTAGTGTAAAAGAAATATATTTAAATTATGTTTAAGTCTTATAATTCAAAAACAAATGCACTAAATTAGTATATATATATATATATATATATATAATTATTAAACTGGGTGGTCCAGCTAGCTATGTTTCGACTCTCAGTCTTTAATAAGGGACTAATTAATTTGTCCTGTTGTGTCATATATCATATTATATATATGGTATCCCCTGTTGATACGTTTTTATCTTTTAGATGATAAAACTTTTTTTTAAAATTTCCTCACACAAACTCTCAAAAGAAAATATATTTATTAGGAAAAAGAAGTAAGGAGTTTTTTAACGAGTTCCTATTGATGTTGGTCAAGGTTTTAAAATATTGTATGTAAGAAACTTACTATGCTCCAGTCTAAATCATTTAGTTAATAATTGTAACTGAATCAATCACGATAATTGTACAAATATGGATTATTGTAAGTATAACCTAACCTAACCATCCAGAAATGTCTATAATCTATATTTTATAAATATTTGTGTACATAATATAAAACAATCTATACTTTATAAATAGTGCATGCAGTCATATAAGTTGACAATTGGACACATTATTGCTACTTCGAATATAACCTAACCTAAGCTGTTAAGAGATGACATCGATTTTTACTTTTCGCAAATGTTATTCCTAAAATAATCAAATACAATATTAATCGCTTATTACGAAGTTTTAGTGATTCAATCTTAATGTCCTGGTGGAATTCCATATAAAGATCTGTACTTAAAAAGCTGCTTGCAACATCATTTATAACGACATATCAGTTTTATTGACATGTTTTTATTGACTCATTACAAAATAGATCCGGATATAATGACAAGATGTAAAATGACAATTTACGCATTGTTTATTAATATGCTTCTTTCTTAATCTTTGTTTCTTCCTTTCTTACAATCCGTCCTGGCTCTCTTTCCACATAACCTATAACTTTGTTTTCAAAGTTACTTGTCTTCTACAGTAAACTACAGTTGTTAATTTTTGGCATGGCTTCAAAATGTCATACAAATAATATGGATATTTGAAAAGAAGTGTCTCACTCAATGATTTCAACAATTTGGACGGACAAAGGTGAAATAAAATCTTTTTTTATAAACAACTATTCAAAAATATAGTGATTGAGATCTTCCTATCAAAAAGTTATTGAGGAGGCTTTATTAAAATGGTTATACTGTACATAAAGTAGTAGAGAACCTGCTAAAAATGTGAGTAGTTTAGGCAAAAAAAAATTACTTGAAGTAAATAGAAAGTACTGGAAGCGTTTGTACAGTATTTATTTTAAAATCTGTATCTACATATTATGCAGTTGTTTTTTTAAGAAGTTCTACTGTACGTACGGTCCTATTGCTTACAATGCCCGAAACTGTATGGTCCCTTAAACATAGTTATAAATGATATACACTGTATGTTCCTAGCGGCTCAAACTATACAAAACTAAATATTAAAATTTTCCTACCATCACAATACTTTTTCTACCACATAATTGGATAATAATTTATATTTACTATAAATTTGAACAGCACACCTACCACATTCTCCTGAGCATATATAGGCTCTGTCTTTTTATCAGGTTGGCTTTTGGCAGGTAAATCCTCTTCTCTGTTCATCAATGCCACGGGAAACTCAAAAATAGGAGCATGTGTACCCTGTTTCTCTTCCCATGTTATTGTACATGCATTCTTGATATCCTCTTCATTGCCATCTTCAGATAGTGTCAAATCAAGATATTCCTAAATGAAAAGATAGAGTATACAGAACTCAAACTATTAACAAAATAAAAAGATAGAGTATACAGAACTCAAACTATTAACAAAATAAAAAGATAGAGTATACAGAACTCAAACTATTAACAAAATAAAAAGATAGAGTATACAGAACTCAAACTATTAACAAAATAAAACAACTTAATTCTGAAATGTATATAATTTTTCAAAAATGAGTATACCTTAAAACTTTCATATGTAATTATTATTACTAATTTATCAAATATAAACTAGCTAACATTAAATATTAAATTACCTTATAGTTAGTTATAACTTTAAATAAAACTTATATAATTATAGCAATTTTACTAAAAACTTGTTTACAATGAAACATACTATTGTGATTATAAATAATAAACAGATTTTCTTAGTTATACTGATAATATTTCTTTTATTTCCAGGTAAAGGATTTTATAAAAACTACAATACAATTAAAATCTAGAAAGAATGTAATTGATAATTATTTGTCTTCACAAAATGTCACAACATAAAATTCTATTATGAAACCGAATTGAAAATTTATTCAAATTTCATAAAATGAGATACACGACAAGATCAGAGAAACCGCATAGAAAATTAAAAAAATGGTGATTAATCATAAAAATTTTCTTCAATAACAAAATTGTCTTCCGTAATTGGTCATATACAAAATTCACAAATTCTTATGTATTAATGAAATACAGTAGAACCCCTCAAACTCGACCCCCTCAAACTCGACATTCCGTCAAACTCGACAGGGCCAGTGACAAGGAGCATGGGATTTCCAAGGTCATTCACTGCATTGTTTTACGCCATGTGCGCCTGCCAGATGCCCGGAGGTTGAGGCTTGTTACTTTTGTTTATAAAGCTGTGAGGGATGCTCCTTTGTCTAGCCACTTTCTAATCCTACTGTATAGTAGAGGCCAAAGTTAAAGATAAAGGGTCCAGGTAGACCAGGACAGCCCTAAACATTTGTTGTCAAAACATTCATATTGTTGTGAACCCAAGCGCCTATCCACCCAGGTGCCACCGGTCATTAGCACCGATTCCATTAAAGTAAGTCAAGTCTTTTGTCATAACAATTCAACGGAGCGTCGTAGCACTATGATTCAAGTTTTGTATTAAAGGTCTTAACCATGTGAGAAAAATGATCTGACTCTTAATTATATGCGATCAGCAGTTCAATTTATAGCATTTGTATTGGACTGTGTTTGGTATGGACATTCTTTTTCTTCGGCGACTTTTTTTTTCAATGCTAACTTTGCTCTGTTTTTTTTTTTTTTAAATATAAAATTGTTTTAATCTTTAAAAATATTTAATGGACTGTCTGTTTTTTACTGTAGACTTTACTGTAAATTTTATTACAGCATATTAGGATAGGTCTTTTTAGTTTACTAAACCTATTGTACAAGGCCAACACTTTTTAAATCTCATTTGACCGATCGATAAATTTAATTTTAATGTGTGATTGAACACACTATTTTTTTGTTGTCAGGCAGGGACTTTTTTGCAATAAACGTTTAATCATTGATAATCAATAAATGTACAGTTATTTAAAATAATTTTGAGTATTTGTTGCAAACCTAACCATTAAATACCAAAGTTCCCTAAAACTCGACAACCCCCAAACTCGACAACCTTAAAGTCCACATTGTGTCGAGTTTGAGGGGTTCTACTGTATATATATTTTTTCCATTAATACATATATGAGAGAGAGAGAGAGAGAGAGAGAGAGAGAGAGAGAGAGAGAGAGAGAGAGAGAGAGAGAGAGAGAGAGAGAGAGAGAGAGAGAGAGAGAGAGAGAGAGAGAGAGAGAGAGAGAGAGAGAGAGAGAGAGAGAGGGAGATTTACTTCTCTTACTAATAATTATGAATCCTATTAACTATTTTCATAATAATTTTAGTCCAATATCCTAAGAAATACATTTAAATTTAATTCATAAAGCTAATTGCTAGTCGTGGGCTGGGCTGGGCATTCTATTGAGAAGAGCGGATAATTTTCCATATCGTCCATTCTTTAATTGATACAGACATTTGTTTCTTGATTTATAAAAAATTACGGAAACATCCTAGGGGGTTTTGAAACATTTGAGAAGCACTTTTGAGGGAAATTCTTTACAACTATTACGAATTGTCTCAACACCTACAATGTGACTACATCATGTTACAAAGATAAATTAGTTAAAACGTACAAAATTCTGTGTAAATCATGGTATCGAGTATTACGACCATTAATCCCAATTCTAAAACTTAGTTAACCATGATTAGTTAATTCTCAAATTATTGATACCAAAAAATCAGACAGAAGGAAAAAAGAAGTCAGGTGGTGTTGTTTTTTTTTTTTTTTTTTTTTTTTTTTTTTTTTTTTTTTTTTTTGACTAGTAAAGACAAAAGAGTAGGTAAAGAGTTTATGTAGCTTTTGGTGGTTAACTAGCCTGAACTGCAGTAAGATATGTGCAAGACTAAACTAACTTAACTACATCGCTCCCCAAAGATATAAGATTCAGCATTCAAATTAATGAATGTGTAAAAACATTTAATAAGAGTTGATTTTGAAATGTTGCTATACAGTGTATATATATATTACGAAGTGTTAAATATCGATTAGTAATATTTTGATTTTTTTGGACGATCTTCTTAGCATTGGAATGTGCAGTTGAAGCAATCTGATGCCAAGCGGTGTCTCAGCTAGCAGTAAATCGTTGTTTTGTAAGGTTTTTGGATTATAATTTATTATGTTTTCTTGATACGTATTTATTTTTACAACTATATTCTACACTATTGTAAGTGTTAGAATACTCTGAACAAAATTTATGCAAGTTTGTTGGTGGTTTAGAGGTTAAAATTTTTGGACATGAAGAAATTTTTCTCATTCTTGAATACTTTACTCAAAAATAAATCATTGTAGAAAATTTATAAACTCAAAGTTCAATTTTACGTAGATTTCTCTAAACAATGGTATATAACAAGTTGTGTTTTGCATAATATTAATATTTTTAGTGAATTTTTAAACATAAACCTAACTTTTCAGTAAGTTTTTTCCTCATCAAAAAAATTGATTTTTCAACATGTAAATTTTATAATTTGATTCAGTTTTTATTTACTTATATTTTTGTAAATTTGCAAAAAACTTTTGTAAATTTGTTATATAGTATAAATAGGCTTTTCTATGGCCTTCATTTTTTTGGACATTTTTTGATTCCGAACATTCTAGCTTCAAAACTTTTACATCTAACATTTGCTTCACTATATAGATAAATTCTATGCACCTTACTGAGAATAATGATATATAACAAGTTGTGTTTTGCATAATATTACTATTTTTGGTGAATTTTCCAAAATAATCCTAACTTTTCAGGAAGTTTTTTCCTCATCATAAAGGTTCAGTTTTCAACATGTAAATTTTATAAATAAATTTATTTTGTATCAACATTTATTCACAACTACATTACAAAACGTTTGGAAATCTTGAAAACAATAAAGTTTTGTTACATAGTATATAGGCTTTACTGTAGCATTTTCACTTAATTTTTTGATTTCTAACATACTCAGTCCAAAACCTTTACATCTAATATTTGTTTCATTATATAGATATACATTCTGTGCATTTTTCTGAGAAAAAAAAATATATATATATATAACAAGTTGTAAAAGATTAAATAAAGCAATAAAACTAAAGTTTCACAATTTTTTTAATAATATAAACAAACTACAATTGTTTCGCAATGCGGCATCATCGGGAAACATGTTTAATCCTTTAATATGGAGTTCCAACAAGAAATATCTGCTGTTACATTAAATATAACAAGTTGTGTTTGTATAATAATACTATTTTTTATGAATTTTTAAAAAACTATTAAAAAGAAGCAAAATCAGCCGAACTTATAATATCCATTTATGTTTAGAGAATTAAATGTGTCTGATATGATTCTATTGTTTTTAAGTGTGTGTCTATGTATTCATAATAGTGTAAACTTATAAGCTGGATGTTGAAAGTAGAGCACTTACTATGTAATAAACATCAGCATATTTAAACTTGTGTTTATAGGGGTTGATAAAAGAATTAAAGTTAATTTGACATAATTATCACAGGAAAGTTAAATGATGAAAATATTGATAAAAAAATGTACCATAGATTATAATATATTGGACAACATATTGATTGCATTTGTTATTTGTATTTAACAACCTGTTATAAAATGACATAACTGATCAAAATAAGAACACACAAAAAAAAAAACTGAACAGCACATAAACAAACGATCGCATTAGATATCTTCTACTAGGTACTGCAAAACTTAAAAATAATAAAGCAGTAATTTTGTTGCACAGACATGAGATTAGTTGTGCCCATTATTCACACTGCTAAAGTATTATATTTGTCAATAAAACAATTCCAAAAGCCGGGTAGTATTGAGGGTACAAATTCTCACACACATACGTTTATTGATCAAACACGTTTTAAACTAAACAAATGTTATCATCAGTAACATTTATTATAATCTGATCATTGTAGCTCAAAGATCACTGGAGATAGTAACTGTGTTGTTAAAATCTGTTTGATCAATAAACGTATGAGTGTGAGAGAATTTGTGTAATTTATTATTCTTAAATTATTCATTTCTTCTCACTCGTCAAGATCAAAATTTATTAAATACCTTTTCTGGTTGAAAGATTCTTAAAATAAATCCGAAACGTCAAAATCAGACAAAAATTTCACCTTTAGAGCATTTACTAACATGTGCTGTAATATTTTCTAAGCTACCAATAGGCTAGATGGCTGTACCTATATGAAACAGTAAATTATTGAGATATTAATTTGCAATTAAAACATATAAGCCTAAATGTTTTAAAATAAAGAGAAGTTATAATTTATACTTAAATAATCCATAAAATATAATGTTCTAACTTAATAAATATTTTTCAAACCCATATTTATAAATATGGTTGCACACCATTAAAACCAGATATTTTGATAACCACAAATTTTTCTCTCTTTAAATAATGATATAAATAAAGGAAGAATATGGTTATATCAAATGAATTATAAGGATTTACTTATTTTTAATGTAACTTTAATTATACTTACCTAGAAAAGTAAAAAGTACATATCCTATTATAACAATAAAACAAAATAATATTAGCTGTTAAACTAAATTAAATAGATAAGTTAATGTGAATATATAGGGAAAGATCATGTAATTGTATATATATTTTGAAAATATAAGTGTTGTGGTTATAAAAGGAATAAACTTTAAAACGATGCCCAGTGTTTTAAAATGAAAATGTGTTAGCATGTAATGTGGACAGCTGTCGCCAATCAAACTGATTAGCACATTGCAACCGCGAACTTATATAATTATACCAATGAGTGAAATGTTTGAAAATAGAAACTTAAGAAGCTAAATTAATGATGATTTTTAAAATATTAACATTTCATGTGTTACTGGATTTGACACTAGTTAATTATAAGCCAACATATTCTATAGAAGAGAAAATAACAGACCTTACCTATTGTTGAAGTACCGATGCGAAAAAAATATACTTTGAGCTGGGGTCTTCCAAATTGACTTCGAACGAGGAAAGATTGTTTTAAATATATCCAAGATAGTCTCATGTTAATTTCCATAAAAAATACTGTTGGAAGTAAATGTTTTATGAAAGTAAATGTAAATATTATAATTTTGAGAAGATAAAGGCTGAATTACAAGTATAAGGAAATAAAATACAGTAAAACAAATAACCCAAGTAAGTGTAAGACTGCAAATGTAATACCCACCTTTTATTCACATTCAGAGGCGGCTCTACATAAACCGAACAAGGCGGCCCCTTGAGCCCTGCACATCTCGCGGCCGCCGACCACGGCTCGGCAATGAGAGTGAACAATAGACGATGAGAAAATCTCAAAATAATCTGTGTCTTCAATACTGCATAACTATTCTCATAGTTTATTTCAAGTTTATTTTATTCGTAGGCGGTTTCCAGGTATGGGAATTAACTTAGGGATAATTGTACCGTTGGAATTGGCAACATTGTCTATCGAGACTTTCGACTGATTGTCACATTCGACCGGCTTTTACAGCCACTTACGATAATTTATATGTTATGTTTGGAAGTTTGTTATGTGTTCCTGTGAAAACTATTTAATTTTGTTGGTGAAATATTACTTGTTTGTGTAATATTTTGTTTGTAAGTTTTAAATATTATTAAACTGAAATTTCAGAAAGTAGTAAAAGGGAAAGAGACATTTGACGAAAGTATAATAGTACAAATCACTAAGATAGTACATAACCTATAAACCTAATGTTGCTGTTAATCTAGAATTTATTACTCACCCGAAATATGTATTATTTAAACACAATTAGTTATAGGCCTAGCATAAGTTAGCCTAATACCTAAACTCACTTCATTAAATCCAATACAGTAGGGCCCTGATTATCCGAGCCCCGACTAACCGAGGTTCCGGTTTAACCGAGTGTTTGTACATTGTACAGTACCATAGTGAGCGAGCGCAGTGGGGTGACCGCTGCTACTGTGCCAAGGCCATTGACACAGCCCTAGCGATTATTCATTCGCTCTCTCACCACACTTCAAGTGGTCCAAACTCTCTGTCTTTCTTTGGCTCAGTCAGTATCTTGTCACAGTCTTAGTTGGTTAGTCACGCTGTTACTCGGACAGTATTTACAGCAATTACGGAACAAAGGAAGTCCCGTCAATGGGCCTTTGTTACAAGAAAAAGCCTTTGAATTCCACAACAAGTTTAAAGATGGAGAAGAGAAGTTTACAGCAAGCAGAGGATGGCTGCATCGCTGGAAAACCAAGTATGGAATTAGAGAGCTAAATATTTCAGGTAAAAACTATCATCCAATCATGAAATTGTTGTATTGTTCAAGGACCAGTTTAAAGCTTTGATTGACCAGGAAAATTTGTCGCTTCAGCAGATTTTTAATTATGATGAAACGGGATTATGTTCCCAACAAAAACACTTGCCTCCAAACAAGAAAATTCTGCTCCGGGGTTCAAGAAATCAAAAGACAGAGTTACACTTTTGGCTTGTTCAAATGCTACCGGAAACTGCAAACTAAAGTTATTGCTCAAAGGGAAATCTGCTTAGCCTAGAGCGTTTAAAAAAACCATTTCCATTTCTAGCCTGAACGTTTTGTACAAAAACCAAAAAAGTGCTTGGATGGATTCCAAAATTTTCAAAGAGTGGTTTTGTGACAGCTTTATGCCTCAAGTCAAAAAATATTTGGAAGAAAACAATCTCCCTCGCAAAGCTCTTATGCTTATGGACAACTGCCCTGCTCATCCCGACACGGAAGAAATGGTTTCTGGCGAAACAAGACAATGTTTTTGCCTCCAAATGTAACCCTACTTCTCCAACCCATGGACCAAGGGGTGTTGGAAAACCTTAACCCTTTGCACTCGTCTGGCCAGCACTGCTGGCCAAATAGTTATCGGAGTTTACCCACCATTGTTTACGATGTCGCCGTGCGCACAGCTCGGGTGGCCAGCAGTGCTGGCCACGTAACTTTTCTGGCTAGGTCCGCAGCCATATTGACTGTTCTGTCGCACCAGCTCGGAATTAATTTTAGACCATTCACCACAATTGGTACATAGGATGAAAGAATGACAAACGAAAGCATATTTTATTTCTATATAGTTTTAATAAATGAACTTAAACACATTTTTGCAGTTTTTATATTTTAAAAAAATAATTTGATATACTTTTATTATAAAAACAAAATTGCATGAACTGTTGCTACAATGTGAGTCACAAAATACTTTTTAAAACTACTACATCCGTAAGCCATTGTTGACGATAATGGTTACAAAAATTAAGATAACGACAATATAAAAATATGGCAGCAAATTTAACATTTATTATTACCTTTTTTTAAATGTTTGTAATTTGTATACCAAATGTCGTTATTTGATATACAAAGTACAAACATAGCAATTCTAAAAAAAAAGTGTTCTCAAAAAGTGGAATCAAATTTAAAAAAAAATATATCTACAGTGTATTTTTTTCAATTTTAGAACGTACTTTTAAATACATAATTTTTGTGTTATTTGCAAAAAAAATTGTTGCGGTTAATAATAAATATCGCGATTTTTCGTTTCATTTGTAAATGGTAAGAACGCCGTTGTGTTCAATATAAAAATAAACAAACGAAAATAGTAGGTAATCAAATTCTCTTTAATATTTAGCATCAGGATAATTTAAGATTGGCGAAATATTTTCCGATTTATCAAAGGAAAACGTATAGATCTCCAGAAAACCGCGATTTTACATTAAGAAGTTTTAATATTTTTCATGATCTGAAAGTATCGTACAGTCGCCCCCAAAAAACCCATGTACTTTCTAAACAATTAGCGATTATAGCAAACATTTTTTCTTTGAAAAACGTTTATACAAATTGGACCCATTCTTGGTCATTTTTTAAAAATATAAACGATTTATAAGAAATTGTACATTTTATGCTATACAAAAATGGTGTCTTAATTATTTTAAATTAGATTCGTATTATGCGAACGTATACAAAATTCTCAATTTATTTAACTGATATAATTTATTTAACAATCTATTTAACTGATATAACTACACAATAGAACTCAATTGAGACCAACAAATAACCTCATGACGGCGATGCTCAAACAGAAACATGTGATCTTTATTTGGCGCTCTTTTTACATGTTTATTTAGATCACTTTCCACTTCATAGGTTGCAGCACATACCAGACACTGTACCTATTATGTGTATATAGCTGCAATTAAAAATATATATTTTTAAAATGCTGTTTATTTTCGTGGCCAGCACTAGTGGCCTCCCGAGCGTTCGAGTAATTTCATGTTGGCCAGCACTGCTGGCCATCCGAGCTACGCGTGCCTACGCAAGTAATTAATTCTGACTTGAAGCGTAAATGGCTGCGGCCAGCAGTGCTGGCCACCCGATCTGTGCGTTCAACTTATAGTAATGGTTACCGAGCGCAAAGGGTTAAGAGAAATTATAAAAGAAAACTTTTAAAATTGCTCATAAGGGAAATTGATGAAGAAAAAGAAGTTTTGCAGACTCTAAAAGCCATCACAATGAAAGATGTGGTCTACATGTCTGCCGAGTCCTGGGAGGAAGTTAAAAGCTCTACTCTTGAGAAAGCTGTATTGTGTTGATTTTCAAGAAGCCGCAACCTCAGAAAATGAAAATGCTGATGACTCTATTGTAAGCCTGGTGCAAAGAATCCCTGCTGATGAGGCTATCACTACAGACAACGTGGAAGAGTGTATTAATGTGGACGAACAACATGAAGTCACAGATGATATGATTGTTGAGACAGTCAACGATGAGGCACAAAATGCCGAAGAGGTGAGTGATGCAGATGCGCCGATGGACCGGCTGGAAATAAAATATGTCACGCCGAGGGCTTCAAAGCCATACAAAGTGCTATTGACTATTTGAAGCAACAGGCAGAAACAACTTCAACGGATCTGCTGCTGCTTCGTCAACTTCGAGAAACAGCTGCAAAAAAGTGAGTCAGTTCAGTAAAGCAGAAATCTCTGAACTTTTTCAAGAAGTAGGCTTAGTTTTTAAATTCAATTTTCATTGGTAAAGTACCAGTACAAAACAGTTTTCAATACTGTAGCTCTTTTTAAATGTATTTTCATATTCACCATTGACCTTGTTTTAGATTTGTAGGCTAGAATTTTGATTTACAAATACTGTATTTTTATTTGCCGTTCAGTACAGCATATTTCTGTATTTTTTTATTTTATGAACGTAATATTTAGTACAGTGCAGTACTGTGGGTTTTTTTAATTAAGTGAAATCAATATTTTAATTCAATTTTACGTCTTTATTTACTACTGTATTAACCCCAAAAGTCTTCATAACGCCCGTACCACAGACCGGCGGCGGAAAACACACACGCTACCATTGATTTCAATGGCAGCAGGGGACGCTCTCGTTCGCCGATCTGTCTGCCCGTGTTATCCGAGTTTCTGATTATCCAAGTGTCCTCTGGTCCACATTAGCTCGGATAATCGGGGCCCTACTGTAATAACAAAATGATAATAAGAATATTGTAAAACGTAACCAAAAAACCTAGAACACAGAGGTTAGTTGAAAGTAAACAAACAAAATTATAACCAATAACAAAACTAAATTAAGGTTAGGCTCGTTTTAATCGGATAATAACTTAGAAATCAGTTGAAAAAGTAGAACAGCATTATTAAAAAACCTAACAATTCACTTATATTAAACACAGTGCACAAATAGATTAGAATAAAAACAGTAATAGAAAATTCATTTATTAGTCTGTAAAAACACATGATCATTTAAGTAGAATCTCAAAACCACAAGCCAATGTACGCCTACGGTTGTACAGTTTTAATAAAATATTTAATAAATAGAAATAAAGAAACTAATCGTTCCCAAATCAAATGATAAAATTCCTAAACGAAATTTGAATACTTTATTTTCTTTTAATTGAAATAACAAATCAATGGTGAAGTGAATTGTGATCAAAATATCTCCACACCAGAAGCTAAACGATTACCAGCTACCAACCAGAGAATGGATACCTTCGAAGAAAGGATACATGATCACATTGGAATGTGAATCGACCAATAGGAAATGAACCTTGAAAATTCAAAGGAAAACGGCCCGGAAACTCAGCGCCAACCACAAGATTCAGTGACACTCAGAAGTTTAAAGAAACCAAAACGTGTTGAAGTGTTCGCGTTCCGTTTCATTTTCAGGTGAATTTATTAAAACAGTTTATTTAAAATTCCTATCAATATCCCGATCAATGAGTGTGTCTACAGACTGGTAATAAGTATAATGATATTAATGAATTAAACTCAGATATATAAATAGTGTAAATTAAAAGAAGAAAAACATATTTGAACTCTAAATTCTTGAAAGAACTTTAAATGAATCTAAACCTAAACAATTACCAAATTACCTAAAACTTTTTTTTAGAACTTTTGAATTTGAAATAATTTTGTAACGTATTCATAATTGCGTATTTAGAGAGCAATACATAAGCCAGCACAAGTGCTCCTCTCCGAGAGTTAAATTTAGAACTTTATGCTAAATTATACATGCAAATTTCATTGTGCTAATCCTGAGCTATAGTCGTGGCAAATCCTAACTTTTTATCATCTAATTTTGAATTTCCAGGTAAATAAATAAAGATGAATTCAAATTAACAATCTATATTATGTGATGTATATTGCATGTATTGATTTATATTATTGATTTGAATAAATTTAGAAATTTGTAAATCTATAAAATATTATCTATGAATTATAATTTTTTATAAAAGTACGAGTCAGAAAGTGTTAAAAGAAAAAAGAAATCATCATGGGAAAACTATAAAACAATGGATCGATTTGTAAGTAGTTGCAATATTTTAAGTACAGATAATAATGTTGAGGAAGGAACAAAACCTGAAGCAACTCATACCTCTAGCACTAGCCCGAATCACGACATAGTGATGAATTAATCTCAAGACAAGTCTGAAGATGGAGAGCTCATATCAGAGAATGAGAACATAAATCGAAGTCAGGAAGGGCATTCTCCTGAATTTAACCTTGGGCCTCACAATTACTTTTCTAGGGCTGCCACTGTTCACATTTGATCAATCTCCAAATAAATAAAAAAAAGTGATATAATATAATTATAACTGTTGACAATTGAAATTACATTTAAACTTTGTATAAACTTTTAATAATTTGGAGACAATGAACTTAATAAATTAATCTAATCTTTATGGCATTCCTAAGACTATAATTTTTTTTTTTTTAAACATAAACTGTAATTTGTAAATTAATAATAAGTTGTTAGAATAGAAACATAGATGAACATGATAAATAAATTATAAATGAATGTAGGCTACATTAAATCAGAGCAGACAAATACCCCTAAAGAAATAGAGAGATAACAATATTTAACTTTAAGTGGCATTTCAAAGAACTTGTAAATAGATTCGAGTTACTGAATTACATACTTCTTATTGTGAAAGCAGACCAATTGTTTTAATTATTAGTAATAACCCTAGAGAAAATATCTCTTATTATAAATCCAATTAATAAATCATTTGATCTAATTTATAAATTTGATACCTCAACTTATGACTCTTGTTGTTATTTAATAATTAACAAAAGTTTCAAAATTTAAAAAAATTGTTATAATACAAGGTCAAAAATGGTATCAAATTTGTAACTTCAACAGGTAGAATCAGTGGAGTTAATAGTATCATTAGAATCATTACACTAGAAATACATCAACAACTGTTTAACTTACATTAATATCCTGAGTCTCTCTGGTGTTGGTCTGTGATGGTGGCAAAGCAACATATTGTTTTAATTTTACATTTGTTGCTAAACAGCGCTTTTTAAATGTATAAAATGAATCCAATTGATTCAAACAACTTTGACACACCATCTTTGGTAATTTGTCTTCGTCAGAAACCTAGTAAAGAAACATTTTAATTAGGTTATATTATAAGTTGTTAATGATATTTACAAATAAAATAAAATTACATTCAAATTGAGATCAATAGCATATGACATATTGAATGCTATTAATTTTTTTAAAATAAAAATTAAGCTATACAGCGATCCATTTAGTTGTTTCCAAATAGATTTAGATTCGATAATTCACCAAAAGAAGGTTCCCGCCTTCATATTTATTTATCTACAGACTTTCCATTTAACATTAAACACAATTTTATATTAAAAAATGTGTGGGCTATATTTTATGATATTTAAAGATAGAAAAAACAAAATGCACTACAGAATATAAGTAGACAATCAATACTCCATCCTTTCATGTGAGAACTTGTAAGTAAATAAAATATTGAAATTGATTAAAATATCAATTGTAGTGGGACCTTGTACATCAATAATTTTAAAAAATAAGTAGTAGTATAGTGACAACACATATCTCTCTTGGCTGGTGTGTAAACACATTGTGGTTGTTTGGAGAGTGTTTAAGTTATATATGTGGCCCAGCCAAGGAGCCCACCAAACCAAAACTATAATAAGCATAAATTAGGATGTAATGGAAAGGGATTTTAAATAATAAAATAAGAATTGGCACTTGCGATTTTGTTGAGCAGTGCAATATGACGTAAAAGGGGGGGAGACGATGAGTGGAAGGCTTGAACCAGCGAGCCGAGCGGGAGTCTGTTCCGAGAGCCGCGAGAAGGAAGACCGCTACGGGACGAGGTCAGTCCATTTTCGACCAC
Source organism: Aphrophora alni (assembly GCA_963513935.1). Classification (NCBI taxonomy): domain Eukaryota; kingdom Metazoa; phylum Arthropoda; class Insecta; order Hemiptera; family Aphrophoridae; genus Aphrophora; species Aphrophora alni. The sequence goes on from OY740766.1 coordinate 144,627,576, forward strand.
GTGCTAGCTAAATTAAACAGTATGTTTTTCGGCCACTATTAAGGCTTTATCTTGCCGTTATGTCTTTTTAATAAATTATAATAGTTCTGTAATCTTTTAATTCGGCAGTAAATAAAATATAACATTTAATTTCACTTGCGTTGCGTGCGTTCATTAGCGCCCTAAACCGACTCCTTGGCCCATCCTGACAAGATTCGGCTAAAGTGTACGCTGTCTCTAGCCAGCCGGAGCTTCCAGCTGGTCAAAAGAAGTGGAGACGGTCACATATATTTGGATAAATTTAAGATTTAGATTTACTATATTTTCATAATATTAATATTTCCTTGCCTAAATATAGAAATATTAATATCAAATTTTTTGATTTAAAATACTATTTAGTTTACACTTCAATAAGGAGAAAAAGTTTTGTTGACATACGAGGTATCACTGCTTTGTGAATCAGCTAAGTTAGGTTATGCCGAAAGAAGATACGTTATTACATCAAGTGACGAGAGTCTTGGAAGAGGTGAGGAGATGGATGGAATTACCAGTACGAATGAAATAATAAAAGCTGCTAAGGAAAAGTATACAAATTCAATAACAAAATTACTAATTGAGACTATCATTGTAAATAATTCTGGTACTTCAGTTACATATGAGCAGATTAGTGTGACCTGTTCAAATAATACTCAAAGTATAGCTGGACCTAGTATGATTTTATGTGACTTTGACCATACCTTTTTGACAACTGAGCCAAGTAATATGTTAGTGTCCGAAAATGACAATAATATATCAGATAAAGGCATACCTAGCATGTTTGTGATAGAGTCAGAACAAGTGGAACTTAGTAAAGCTGCTGCCTTTGAAATAGAAGTATGCGAGTCTAATAGTATTGAAAATGACATAGAAAATGTAAATAACCCAATTTGGTTGCCATCAATATACTCTAATAGTGAAAACAAAACAATAGATGAAGTAAAATCTCAAATGATATTGAGAGAGAAAAGAGTAAGGTTTATGTTGGGTAGACGAGGCCAAAGAATGAGAAGGGGACCAGAGGAAAAGAACGAGAAAAACGGAAACAATGTCCTACTTGTAACAGCAAATTTTGTCTGAACTCAAAGATGAGTAAATGTGCAGATATACGAGCAAAAACTCAAGGGAAGCTATATTAACCAAATTTTGGGAAACCTTATCTTGGGACCAGGAAAAAAATGTGTCGCCTCACTTGTAAGCGAAGTAACAACAAAACATACAACCGGAGAAACTCCCGAAGACAATATAGTATGACCTATTCACTAAAACTTGCAGAAGATGAAGTTCTATACCCAGTATGTAAAAAAAAGTCCCTGAACACTTTAGGGCTTAAGGAATGGGCATTTTTAAATTGGGTGAAATCTTGTCAAGGTAATGGAATGACACCTTCAACAGAGAATGTTATATTAACACGTTCGACACCACAATGTTTTAAAAAAATCGTAACCACAGACTGCCACCGCAATTTTGCTGCGGGCGTGTCTTACTCCTAGCCCAACGCCACAGATCTGCGACGGCTGGGCTCATTAAAATAGACTGCCGCCGCAGATCTGCGGCGTTTGTTTCTTGATACTAAATGAGAAATTTCTTCGCAACAGTCTATTTTAAAGGTTAGATTGTTTAGCCACGGTCTACAGGATAGTCCGCCACATATATGCGACGCTTGGTCTGTAGCTAGGACCATCGCTGACGTCACTGGACAGTTGGTAACACTGACATACAACATCATTTCAGCTGCACGTTTCTGTCTGCTAGTAAGCAACAGTAGATTCATAACAAGTGATCAGATACTTACTTCACATGTTCTGTTTGTAGAGACAAAAAGAAAAGAAAAAGAAAAAGAAAAAAACAGCAATTTGGCCTCTGCATGCCAACATGTTTTAATGATCAACACAAGGAGTGAGCAATACCAAATTGATGAAATGTTTTTGCCTACATTTTCAATTTTATTTATTTTTAAGAGTAACTTTTTTAATCTGTTTTAAATACATTTAAACGGTGTTTTTTTTCAAACTATCACAAATGTTCAACCAATTTAGTATATGGACAGATTAAAAAAAAAAGTGTATTGTATAAGAAAGAGCTATAAACATTTGTATTTTGTATAACTATAAAACCTAATGAAATGTAAACAAATTTTTTTCATAAAACAAATATTTCAATACTGTTTTTTTGTAAAAACCGTATTTTATTTACCGTTTATCTTAGGCAATGAATGAAATGTAAGGTAGTAATAGAGCCGCTAATATGCGGCACTTAATCTGTGAGGTGAAAATGTGTTACTTGTCATCTGATAGACCGAGCGCCGCATATATGCGGCGCTTTAAAAATTGCCCAAAATGAAGAAAAAATTTGATATAGGCTATATATATTTTGATTTAAATAAGGATATTTTGAAGCATAAAAACTAAATTTGAACAAATTTTATTCGTGGTCTGTGGCGAAGGTCACAACCATTAGGACCAGTCTACAGGGAAGTTCATGAATTTTTTCGTGGGCTGTGGGAGTGACCCGGCTGCCGCATATATGCGGCAGCTGGTAGCGAACATGTTAAATAGGCCAAAGCGTAAGCAAACAAATGACCAAGGGAAGGTTATTTTAGAGAAATTTCATAATGGCATGCCAAAGCTGACTTCTCAAAATTGTAGGAAATCAAGGAACAAATTGTATGTTGAGCCTTTTTTTGGAAATAACATGTCTGATGTTTACAAGGTTTATAAAAAGCTATGTAAGGAATCCACCAGGGCAGCCAGTAAAGTCTGTATCAAGATTTACCTTTGATAAGGTTGTATCAGATAAAAATATTGCATTTCAGGTAGCAAAAAAAGATAGATACAAGAAATGTATTGGAGGTAAATATATTGTTTTAACTCAAGACATTTAGTCTGTAAAAGTATGTCGAAATCTAAATGCCTCTGCTATATACTTCAAAACAAAACTAAGTTTGTAATCATAATTTTACAATTTTAGATATAAATACTCTCATTGCTAGATGCAGTTTACTGAATTCGATACAGACCTATCTGCAAATGCCTTTGCTAGCTGCATTGTTAATTATCTAAGTGACAAGTTTGATAGTACAAAAGCTACAATAATTTGGAGTGATGGATGTAGGCCTATCTATCAAAACCGCAATGCCATTATTCCTAATGCTATACTGTGTTTTAGCGCTGAAAAAAATGTTGAAGTACAACAGAAATTTTTAATTAAACGGCACACACATATGGAAGCAGATTCTGTCCACGCTTCAATTATTGAAAAGAAGCTTAAAAACAAGCCCATAAGCCTATATTTACCAAATGATTTTGTAAGATATACCCATGAGGCAAGTACCAAAGAAAAGAATGAAGTTAAACAAATATGTTTACATTTTGTCAAGCATTTTCAGCTAAAATTATGTTGGTTTTTGACAGAATCCGGCCTGGGAAGCGACCAGGTGATCCAACAGTGACTGATATTAAATATGCTCCAGATGGAACTATTAAAGTCAAAATTAATTCTTTTGATTCTAAAGTAATAGAATTGCCTCAAAGAAGAAGACTATTGATCATGCCAAGTCTTTCTGAATTTGAAACTTTAAATGAGGAGCCATTAAGAACAACAAAAAAGAAGTGGAAGGACTTGCAACAATTAAAAGCAGTTATTCCCAAAGATTGTCATTCCATCTATGACCAGCTTGAATATGAAAACGAATGAAGAATAAAATAAAAGCTCTTTAATACTGGAAGCCTATTTCATCTTTTGTATACTGTTCAGTAAATTTGTTTTCATAATTCTAGTTAGTCTCTTTTATTATCATAATGTACTAATTATTTTTCCTATTACAGAGATAAATATTTTCTAACTGAAGATTTGTATTTTTTTATGAGTAAAATAGATTGTTAATTTTGTTAATAAATGCAAATGAGTGAATTAGGTGTGTTTGTCTTATTTCATTAACAATGAATGGCTTAATGAAACTCTAATTTTATAATGGAACAGTGTATAGTATTATGCTAGTTTTAGAGGTGATACCATGTATGACAAAATAATTTGAAGTAATAACATATAGGCCTATCTTCCCACTTTTTATGTAATAAAAACCTGCATATTTAGTAATAAAAACATGTAGGCCTAACAAAAACTTGCATATTTAGTAATAAATATAACTAAAAAGTAAAACTATTGCACGAAGAATACATTTTTAATTATGTTTTAAGCTTGTCTTGAAAAATTGTAATTTTTGAGTTACGAGGTCTCAGATCAACCGAGTATCCAAAACTGATGGTAAAAATGAAAACAACAATAAAGCCTAACTAACGAAAATGAAATAAGATCAAATAGAATTAATAACTAAAACAACATATTAGAAGACTACTTATAAATTGTAGCCTATTAAATGCCTGCTTGAAAGTGGCCTATTAAACGCCTCTTCTAACCTATCTCAGAGACATCCTTTTGACACAATTTTTTACAAATATATTTATTTATTAACTGAATCTATTTAGTTATTAATAAAATACATATATTTCTATTAACTCTTCCATTTATTTTGAATTATATTATTTTGTATATCTATGCATATTAATTTTTATTTCTGTACTTTTTATATATTGTAGGCCTACTGTTTTGATCGATTTTATTGTTATTTTGATTTTTATAAGTACTGTTTTATTTATAAAAACTAATAAACTAATTATTTATATATATGAGCAAGCTAACCTAACATGTCCTAGGTACTAAATATTGTTTATTTTTTTATAAACTCCATAGTAACATTTTCTAAAAATGTATGAATACTACACATATAGTAGGCTAGTGTATTTATTCTATTGTTAATACATAAAAACTTGCACATGTGTAGTGAGTTTGTTAAGTAAATAAAGAAACTAGGCCACCCAGAAGAGTGACATTTTTGGTAAATGTTTACTTTAAGGTGGCAACTTATTTTTCTGATTGTTTTTTTTAACATCTATTACATAGCCTACTTTACTTTTTAAGAATAAATAATGTTTTCCTTGCTCAGATCACTAAAAATCTGCACTGAAAAATCACAATCTAAAAAATACCAAATCCGACGTATTTATAGGTTAAAACATAATGGCAATGTTAATAGCTTGACACATGCACATTACTCAACTATGCAACTATGATAAGCATGCACGTTACTATGCTAGGTCGCTATTTCATATTACAACAGGTTTGTCCAGATTGCCTTTCATATGTTTATTGAAGTTAATAATTTGCTTACTTGTGATATAATTATATATCACGACAGGTTTGGCCAGTTATATGTATATAAACACCTGGCAATACCAACCTTTCGTAAGTTTATTGAACTTAATAATTTGAAATTAGATTAGGCCTATTAATATGGAGGATTCACAGCATATCATGTCGGATTTGATAGTTTTTATATTGTGATTTTTCAGTGAAAAATAGTGATCTGTGCAAGGAAAACATTATTTATTCTTAAGAAGTAAGGTACAGTATCCTCAAGGTAGGAATGTGTCTGGGTTGGAGAGGCCCCCACACTTCGTTTGTTGCATTTGCTTTCAGCAGTACAACCCAAAAAAAAAGTATAGACCTCAAATGCTTGTGTAAACGCCTACCCTACATTCGTTTCTTTTATCGGTATAAATAAGAATAAAACATTTACAAAATTAAACTTTTAAGAATTAAATGTAGATATAAGCAGTAATTTGTGTACCTAGTTTTCTTAAAATGGGTTGTATCATCAAGTCAGGTTAAGGAAACAAGTAGAAGGGACGATACGCCCATTAGACCAGACACACTCCTAGTCTGAGATAACTGTATGTAGTAGCCGAAAAATAATAAAATCCGGAAAATAAGACACCACCTTTAAGTAAACATTTACCAGATTTTTTAAATGATTTATTTCCAAAAAAGTATAGCCTACCTTTCACTTGCATTTATGATGTAAGAAGTCATTCAACAAAAGTTGTATAAAAGTAGGAGTTTTGCTAATTTTGTTTAAGGACCTCCATCAACAATTTTGGTAAAAAAAATTGTGTGGAAAAGTGATCTTTATTATAGGCTTAGGTCAAAAGGTAAAGACAATTAAAGGGCGGTCTGTGGAATAAATCCCCCTTTATCAAAACTAACTAGTGTCATGAAGACTGGCTGCCACACAAATACCTCAGCCACTGTGAAAATAAACAATTAGGCCTACAGAACCAAAATTGAATTTTATATTCCAAGTAAGTCAAGTACCATAGGTATAGTGTCCTATTTTAGGACAGTCTGAAAAAAGTTTATTAGACTACTCCACCTAAAAACACTATAAACTTTTTGGTTACTAATATTAGCAACAAAAAAATAGAAACACTACATTACTCTAGGCCTAACTCAATTTTATAAGATCATAATATTGTAACTTAAATCAGAAAATAGATGAAAGTTCCTTCAGATAAGTATGATTAAACTATTTAAAAACTTCCTAAATTTCTAAACATGAAACTTACATCAATGGTAATGCAGGTTCTAATTTTTAAAGCAATTGATATAATGTCTCTATCACCAAATATATTAACCATGGCATCATCTTTTTCTAAACACAACCGACATGCACTTTCAAATTCCACTGGCAATTCCCCAGGTAAATCGCGAGGTTTCGTTAATCTGCTGTATGTTTTCAACATAGTTGATGTTTTATGAAACTACATTCAAACAATTGCTTACAGTTTACAGTTGCTACTTTACCAAACATACATCTTTATGAAAACCAAAACAAAATCTGTATATCGGTAATCGGTAACGAAACTAATTCCTTGGACTACAAAACGTCATTATAAATGTTGCCAACTATCAAGAAAAATTATGTGAACTTTTTCCGTTTTAGTTTGTATATTTTTTAACTTTTTGGTAACTTAGGCACATGGTTTAATTTTTAAAAAAATTCGATTTGAATATCACATAATAAGCGGACTGAAAACTCTAAGTTTAATAAAAATCATAGTTTCTATTGTAAACTGTTGTTTAAACTGAGTGTTTTAAATTTTGTTTAAACATACATTTGACAGTGTTGGTAACCATGAGCTACTTTTGATCATAGAAATTGATGTGATATGAGAAGCTGATGTGCAAGTAATGCAAATACTAACCCTTAATATAAATATATACTGGGACATCATTGTCATTATTTCGGGGAATGGTTTTTCGTTGAACGTCTTTGTTAAATTACAGATTATGTATAATTTGTGAACCATGTAGAACCTACGGAGATCATTATACCGGAGCCTTACTTTGTCAATTGTTCTTATTTCTATCGAGTTATCGTTTCCACTTACATAATAACTCACTGCATTAAAAATTATCTGTATGAGTCTTATAATGTATTATGACATAGAAGTCTGCAGTTTAGCAGATAATAATTGCACTTCGCACAAACGATAATGTCATTAATTATTGGCTAATCAATGCACGGCAATAATACTCCTATCTAACAAATAATTAGTCTATGTTCATAACAGAAATAATTTTTAACAAGTGAAAAAACAGTTTTTTAAAATTTTTGAATCAGAAAAAGGTGAGCACACATGTCATACATGCTTCCGACTCTTTTCCGACTTCCGACTTCCGGCTCGATACACTTGCCACTCGCCAGTCTCGATTCAAACAATATCGCTGATGGTTCTATGCGCAAATTGTTTAAAAATGTTAGCAACTGTAATTAACCACGATGGCGTTTTGTTTAGAAGAAGAAGATAAAGGAAATTGAAGATCTTTCATGGTGAACAGCTGAAAATGCAAATTTTGGATAAATGCTGCTTGGAAAAGAATATCTGCAGAAAGAGAGTTTCCTACACTTTTACACCATCTGTTGGACGATGAGAGAAAATGATATCAATTTTATAATGTCGATGTCGGCGTCCAACCGGTTGGAACTTAAACTTCAAGAAAATTGTGTAAACTAGACACCTATTTTAGAAAAGCAATCACTTCTAGACACCGCTTGGTAGATTTTTTTTAAAGTCAGTTACTAATTTTTCCTGTTTTTTTTTTTTTTTTTTTTTTAATTTCAATAATTTGAAAAAGAAAGTAAAACAAAAATTAAACTATGAATTTCTTGCTATGAAAGTTATATGATAACCTTATTGAAATTGATAAAATGAACGGTTGGAGTCTTCTTCTGTAGTGATGGCGGGAAAATTTCGCTGTTGGTCCAACATGGTTTAGAAAATGTGGAGGTCCATATACATCTGCATGCGATCCATCTTTTTCTGATATTGTGCTCTGCGCAGGCGTTGAGGCAGAGAACGTTTGGGTAATGATGTTGACATATACATATAATTCATGGTAGTTCTTTGTTGGCTATTCGCGTGATACTGCTCTAATTCGTACTCTTGCACTATAATGAAAATTTTCTTTTTTCCAACAACTAGACGAACAGGATCAAGCTATTTGAGAGATGGTACGATTCCGGCCAAAAAAGCATCATACAGAATGTTGTTCAGAATTTTGTCTTATTTCTCGAATCTGCTTCTTTCTTAGCCAAAATGTTTCACTTCAGTATATAGGAGCTTCCGTTTACACCCTGCATATAAAGGCTTTTTTTTGGGTGAAACTCGATTGACTGGAGTTGTGGCCGGTGGTAATAGCGAGGATTCTGTAGGTATCTCAGGTTTCAACATTGCTAACATCTAGTGGTTGCTGTGTGTTCTGGATGGACTTCTGCTATTGCGATTCATTACCAGTTCAGATGCATCATCATCGTCTTCTTCGTCTGGAACGTTACTTAACCCTTTCCGCTCGGCAAGATGAAGTATTAAGAATTCAAGGATATCCTCATACTTGTACTAAATGGTTGATGTAGCCGGCTGACCAGATTTTGTTTTCCTTTTTTGTTGAGCTCTACGTAAACTGTCTCAAAAACGGTTTTATTTATTTATTATTATTATTATTATTTTCATTTTTCCTCCTGCCCTACAAAAAGTTATATTATATGAAAGTTTATTATAACTTTAAAAAAAAGGTTAATTGGTGGGAAAAAATAGAGGTTACCAAGGAGAAAGCAAAGTTATCATTCATGTAAGTTTTAATCTTGAATTTTTAAAATTCATTGCAAATGTTATTTCGTGCGTATTTTATACTTCTAAAACCCTCTACGAACTGTAAGGTAGTAAACCACAAATGTTAAGAAAAAATGTAAGTTTTCATGAAAGTGATCCGTCAGATCGCCCCGTCAAATCTGACACGTTTAGAGTCGTGACTACTGATGGGTTAACAGTTATCATTTTTTCAGGTTTCTTGCTACAGAAGATTCCTTCAAGACTATATCCTTCAGATCGCCCCGTCACATCTGACACGTTTAGAGTCGTGACTACTGATGGGTTAACAGTTATCATTTTTTCAGGTTTCTTGCTACAGAAGATTCCTTCAAGACTATATCCTTCAGATCGCTCCATCAAATCTGACACGTTTAGAGTCGTGACTACTGATAGGTTAACAGTTATCATTTTTTCAGGTTTCTTGCTACAGAAGATTCCTTCAAGACTATATCCTTCAGATCGCCCCGTCAAATCTGACACGTTTAGAGTCGTGACTACTGATGGGGTTAACAGTTATTTTTTTCATGTTTCTTGCTACAGAAGATTCCTTCAGCTATAGGTTGGGAAGAAGTACAGTTTGTTCAATTGTTCATCATTCGAGCAGAGCAGTGATTGAAGTACTTTTAAATGAAGTGTTGCCAGATCCGGATGAGATCAAGTGGAATGAAATAGCAGCCAAATTTTGCGAACGGTTGCAGTTTTCCAATTACAATAGTGCAATGGATGGCAAGCACGTGACACTACAAGCCCCAAAATTGTCGGGAAGTCTGTACTGGAACTAAAAGAAAACTTTCTCCGTTGTCCTTCTAGCTCTAGTAGAACTTTGCTACAATTTCTTTTTTGTTGACGTGGGAAGCTACGAAAGAAACTCAGATCGTGGTATTTTGTCTAATTCTAATTTTGGAAGAAAACTATTGACATGAACTCAATATCCCAGAGAAAAGTGTCTTCCAGGGACAGACACCTGACGTTCCGTGGTTATAGTTGCCGATGACGGTTTTCTTCTCACAACCAACATCACGAGACCATTTTCTGGGAAGAATTTGACTGACGAGTAGAGAACTTTCACATATCGCTAGACACGATTTTGAGACATTCGCAATTACGTATAATTTGTTACAGTATCTTATTTCATAAATTTTCACATCTCTTCAACCTCCGTTAAATTGATTTTGAGATATTTTACTCTGAAAGACTGCGTCCATACCGAATGTTCACTTTTTGATCGATACTTCTATATTTTTGGATAAATTATTAGAGTAATGCCTAATATATTATGTTTGCTTATGATGTGATTTTTTGAATTTGTGTGAGAAAATTACAACAATATTAGTACATGTGTTATTTTTTTACTCCCAATTTCTTTTTCTTTCGTTATTTTTGTACTACATACTTCATAAAAATAGTAACATTTTTTGTGACCAAAAATGTTTTTCACAAAAAAACACATAATTTTTCAAGTTTTCTAGGTTAAGGCCTATTAAGTGAATTATACATTTAAATAGGTGTGTACGCAAATTGTTTTTACCTTACAAAGTCAAGTAACGAAAAGTACCTTATATATAGTGTAACGAAAAGGTACTGGCTAGGGTCAGTGAACGGCAAATCATCAATTTGACAAGAAATAAAAGAGTTGACAGCTCATGGACAAGCCCATACTTCAAAAAAAAAAAAGAAACTGAAGGGTTTAAAGGCAAGGAGCTCATTTAGAGATACGTTAGAGTAAGGAGAGGCCAACGGACAAAGTTTAAATTAACCAATAGGGAAGGAACCGTCACTTTCTAAATTCCAGTAAACTTTGAATCCCACCAATGAAAAAATAAAACCGTGCTGTGACTGTTGAAAACGAAGAAATTATAAATATATGTCCGAGAGAAAGAAACGAAGTTGATCTGCGAAGTTTTTGATACAGGGTTGTTTTACTAGATAATTGTTCTTCATAAAATTTTGTTAATACTTTCATAATAAATTGTAAAATCTTCTGGGTAATTGGTAAACATTTGAAAGTAATCGCGAAGATTATTAAATTAAAGAAATACGTCGAAAGTGAAGTGTTGAATTAAAACCAATTACGTCGAGAAGTGAGTTAATAAAAATTAAAAGAAATACTTTGAACAGTGAGTTAGTTAAAGTTTACGTCAAAGAATACGTCGTAAAGTGAATATAGTCAGCGAAAAGTTAATAGATGAAAAATATCAGCGTCGAGGATAAGAAGAGCGATTCTGCGAGAAATCAGTCAGACCAAATTACAGCTTTGCGAGGACAAAGGTGATTATTGGACGCCAAATCAACAACCAGCTTATCCGCTGGGACAACTATCAAACAACCACGCTTCGGATTGTGAAAGGACTTCAAATTTGTATAAATAATTAGCCACCAACGATATTTTGATTCAGTAAATAAAGTTTAAATTACTGTCACCAAAGAACCACACGAACGAGAGAGAGATTTTATTTTATTTTAAATCAATCTTTATATAAAACAAGCTAGTCAAGGAAGTAAATAAATTAAATTGGGCACATAATTACTAAAATAAATTAAATTGAAGAAATTACAGTGAAATTAAATTCATTATAAATAAATCAGACTAAAAACAATTTTGATACACTCTTTGTTTCTTTTTTAATTGTTAAGGAACCATTGTATAATCTTTTTTTTAAAATTTTTTTAAATTTTTTTTATAGAGGTTTGGCAAAATGCTATTATGCTCTCGTCCCAAGGGGACTTATGAGTCGGACTCTCCGAATGGCCTACCGACTAAAACCTTCCTCTTTCCCAGGCATTATTCCACTCCGGTACTGTTCTCGCATTTCATCAGAGTGGTGCCTGCTTTTGTCTTGTTTAGGTCTCCTCTTCTGCTATTGTGTATAATCTTATTACATTGTGTTTATTTGTCATTGTGATTTATTTCAGGTATTTTCATTTGTTTAGGTTAAGAAATATTGCAGTTATTTCATTTGTTAGATTAAGGAATTAGACTATTGCTGTAATTTAATAAGTGCATCCTTAGCGCATTAAAATTAAATAAAAATTAATTGTGAAAAATTATAATAATAATAGAAAAGAAAGAGATTGTAACAATAAAAAGTCATTTGCATTTAAAAAGCCAGATGTGTCTTTATTATAATATATATGTGCAGGGTGATTCACATACGGTTCCGAGCACTTTCTGAACTGATTCCACTAGCAAAAATAATGGAAAAAGTTCATATAAACATAGGTGTGGAAAGTTATGTTAGCTTTATGGCAACATGTATTTAAAGTTTTTATTTTTACAACACGACAATATATCAATAGTTGAGTTAGTTCGGAAAGTATTAAATTTGCCAAAGATGTTCATTGTTTTTGTTTCTTTCGTTTAGTGCTTATGATATAGGCCTACATGATGATGAAGAACAAGTCGTATTTTATTAAATTTTTAATACAAAAATTAAATCACATGAATTGTTTTATTTCTTGTTGTTTAAAGGCGAAACTCCTTTGGGTCATCATCACCTTATAAAACAAGTTGATAAAAATACTTATCCAGTCCCATCATACAATAGCAGGTACTCTAAATGTAATACACATTTTTTTAAATCTCGTAGGAGAAGTTAAATTGTATTGGTTTATAGAGAAGTCTTATTCAGTGGGTAACTTTGTTTTCTGAACCACTCGCCTTTGACGAAAACTATAAAAATTAACATTTTCTTGGGAAGTCAGTATTTTCGAAAATAATTTCGCGATTTGTCATCGTCGAAAGGTGGGGCTGGTACCATTACATGTAGAATTGAAATCTGTAAATTTTTATCTGCGGTGATTTGGTGTGTTGAGTTATAATTTGATTAACAAACTATATATTAAAAGAAAACTCTTTTAACCCCCATTTTAACATAAATTACTCAATTTTATTAAGCTTCTATATGAACACCCTATATCAAATTTCATTTTCCTATTTCAATTTTTGTGGCAGGTATCTGGCTTCCGTTTGGATAACTACAAAAACGACAAATGCGAAGGAAAGACGGCATGTCGAAAATATGATTTATTAGGTTTCCTGAGACCATGAAAAATGAAGATAAGTCAAAACCTGAAGTCGAAATTGGTTGCGATTACCAAATTTTGTTAGGCACTGGCTAAGTAAAGAGGAAGAAGAGAAGTGAAGAAAAAATAAAGACTCCTAACCCTCGACTCAAAGGGTCGTAAGAGAACAAAAAGTGGTCTTCAGAAACCTATTGGAAAAGATGAAAGAGAGGGTTCTAACTCAAGACTACATGAAAACAAATTGTAGATTCAACTAGGTTCCTTCGGAATTGACACGCCTGTACTCACTATAGTGAGACCCTGAGGAAATGTGAAACTCCAGACTATGATATTTTCATCGACCTTACTCACTGGACTAATTTAGCACCATTTTTAGTTATACTAAAAGAATACAAACAATATATATTTGGGTGTGCTTAAGACCACACGTTAGAAGTGAAAACTTGTTTGAACAGTATGTAAAGCTTATATACTTATGATTTTTGTTTTAATATATATGGGTATGTGAGAAAGTTTGTGCAATATTTTTGCATTGATTTTAGTTTGACTACGTATATGAGTTTGAGAAAGTTAGTGCAATATTAGATTTTTAGTTTTAATACGTTTGGGTATGTGAGAAAGTTAGTGCAATATTTTTCGTAGATTTTTGTTTTAATATTTATGGGTATTTGAGAAAGTTTGTGCAACATTTTTGCATTGATTTTAGTCTGACTATGTATATGAGTTTGAGAAAGTTAGTGCTATATTTTTCGTAGATTTTTAGTTTTAATATGTATGGGTATGTGAGAAAGTTTGTGCTATATTTTTTCATTTATACTAGTTTAACTATGTATGCGAATTTTGAGAAAGTTAGTGGAATATTTTTCGTAGATTTTTTTGTTTTAATATATAGGTATGGGTATGTGAGAAAGTTTGTGAAATATTTTTGCATTGATTTTAGTTTAACTATGTATGTGAATTTTGAGAAAGTTAGTGCAATATTTTTCGTAGATTTTTAGTTTTAATACGTATGTGAGAAAGTTTGTGCAACATTTTTGCATTGATTTTAGTTTGACTATGTATATGAGTTTGAGAAAGTTAGTGCTATATTTTTCGTAGATTTTTAGTTTTAATACGTATGGGGCGCGCGTATCCGTTGCCTATAAATATATTAAGGTTGCTTTACGCTACTGTGCGTGACGCGATTTCTATTGAAAAAGTCCATCCCAAAAGTTGCATTACGGTAGTGTGCGTGACGCGATTTCTATTGAAAAAGTCCATCCCAAAAAGTACCCAACGCGCTAATAGAAGTTTTCACTTCAAAAATATAACCTCAAATTAAAAAATATGAAGAAAAAAAGTCAACAATAACAGCAGTCGGAATTTCAGTCAAACCTGACATGTTAAAGTTGACATGTCAAACCTTTACTATCGATAAGTTGATTACAAAAAAAAAAGTACAAAATTTCAAAATGGAGCTCTATTGAAACGAATTTTCAGTTGTTTTTTTTTCTTTTTAATAACTTGTAGTCTAATATCTCATTTTATGGAACTGGTGATTTACGTAATGTCAATTTAGAGGATGGTAAACGAGCACACAAAACATCAAAATTTACTTTTATCATGTCAGCATGTCAACTAAAAGCTCAATATTTTTTAGGTTATTAAACTTGAAAAATCAGTCAAAAAACGGATGTAGAACTTTTGTTTTCCGATTACTTAAAGTTGCGCTGTATTTTTGGGACAATTATAATTGTTAATATTATTGCTATTATTTATTCAGTCAGTTCCAATCATTTATATAGTCCTATATATACACGACGATTTAGGAGTATGAATCAACTCTTGTTAACAAGTTTAAGTGTTAAACATAGAAGAATAAAAACCATGAAAAAAACCTTGGATTACGCTAGAAATTAAAATGAATAACCTGAAAAAGAAACAAAGCCCTAAAGCTATATCCAAACAGTCAACACAACTAAAACTTAACAAGTTTAGAAACATAACAAGGAAAACCACAAGTAAAGCTAAACCCAAACTAGAGCACTGGACAACTGAGCAAAAGAGGTGTGTGTCAAAAGGGTGTATTCTCAACATATTTATTTTATATAAAGTACTTTCCAGAGAACGTCTTGCTCCATTTAACCCACTATCTCCCAAAAACGGGTTGTCTAGATTTCAACCCTTAAAGTAAGTAGGCCGTTGCTCAACATATAATATGTTTGTTCAGACCTAGCTTTAGCCTTGCGTTTACTAGTTTAAAATTTTTCTAGGTTAGCTTTTTTATATTCTAGATTTATCACTTGATAACGACAGTTGATCCATACTCTTGAAATGTTGTAAATAATTTTCAAAATTATGCCAAATGTCTGAATAAATTATACAATAAACAGTGAAAAAACATTGCGTAAACTTCCTCACTCGCCTATCCCCAAAACCAAATGAAAGCTAGGCCTATTAATTCGTCACCAACAATGTTGTCTGTAGTTGTCTTGAACAAAATATTTATATAACGCTTAAACTTTCTTATCTTGTGTCATGGTTATTTTGGATTTTCGTCAATTAGTCTTGATCCCGTAATATTCTGTTCTTTCAATTTTTCACACTGGTTTCGATCAATATTATTCACATTTTTCTAAAATTTGAACGAAATCGGTAAAGCCGAGTTTTAGAAAGGAAGTAATTAATAACAGCACCCCCCCATGGTCGATATTTTTGTCTTCTGGATTTTTGAGAGATGGCTACCAATATGTTTTGTTTAAGCCCTTAGAGGATATATTTGAGCATAATCTTATGAAAATCCTTTTGACGAAATCGTAATTTTATGT